>QEPC01010167.1:387890-400136 GCA_003113815.1 Sphenodon punctatus
AATCCGGTACCCGGACCGGATTACCGGGTCGAATCCGATAATGCCGGTACGCCCGGTACCGGCATTATCGGATACCGGATTTACCGGTTTTCCCGCCCCTATTATTTACCTTCTCAAATAGTACTAGAACTAGGGGACACTCCATGAACTAGCTGTAGGTAGATTTAAAACAAATAAAAGGAAGTAGTTTTTCACTCAACGCATAATTAACTTATGAAATTTGTTGCCAGGGGACATTGTCAAGGCCAGTAGTATAGCTGGGTTTAAAAAGACAGGTTCTTAGAGAGTAGGTCCATTAATGGCTATTAACCAAGTAGCTTACGGGATGAACTTCTTATTGTCGGGAGCTGGGAGTGAACAACAGGGAATGATTGCCCATTGTGACTGTTGCTTCTTCTCCCATGCGCTTAAGTTGGCCACTGTCGGAGGACAGGATGCTGGGCTTGATGGACCATTGGTCTGGCTCAGTATGGCACTACTTATGTTAACCTTTAACCCCTCCTGCCTCCAACACAATAAAAGATCACACAGTTGCTCAGTGTAGCATGAATGTAATATGAAATGAACTCTGAACCTGGGGCACTGGCAGTATCTATTCCAGGGAGGGCAAGGGTCAGGGCTACTTTGGAAAGGGGCAGGACTGCCCTTTTGCCCTGCCCCATTCTGACATGGCTATGCCTTTTTTCAAGCATGGAGATGTCATGATGCTTGAAAGGGATGGGGTTAAGGGAGCTTTTCTGCCCCTTTCCAAACATTGCGACATCGCAACGCTCAGAACCTGGGGCATCATGGCCGCATCAGAAAGGGGATGCCCTCTCCCATTTCTGACACGGCCCTGACCCCCACTTGCCCCGCTAGAAGGGCTCAGAAAGGCTGGAGCCCTTTGCCTTCTCCATCCCAGAGCCCATGATCAGAACACTATACAAGCTAATTGCACTAATCTTTTGTAATCAGCTTGACGGAGCATCATCTTATGTGGGCTTTGAAGGAGGCCTGATGGATACATTTGGGTAGGGTATCGATACAGCATGGATGTCGGTGTGGGAGAAGGAGCCCACTGGCTTCTATAGAAAGGCTGTCAGTTATAGCATGGAAGGTGATGACTTTTACAAAAAGCCTAGGGAAGCAGGATCGCTCAGCCATTGTAGGGAAGAGTTTTAGGTAGGCAGAATGTAATTAGCAGAGTTGGAATGTGTCCAGGTTTCAACAACTAACAAGTTTGCTATTTCAAAGAGCAAGATGGGGTTTTTAAACCAGCATGGTATTCCTGCTTTAGAAATTATAGGCCAAGGTCATCATTATTCTCTGCGCATGTGAAAGCCAATAAGCCTATGCTGTCAAGAGAAACTGCTGCCGGTACTCTGAACAAGATCATCTTTCTCAAAGGTTGCCAAGTGCCATCATGCTTGGATCTCATCTCACAAACTGTGCAATTGTGAATCAGCTACTGCACAGAAGTAGGTCTTGCAAGAAAACGTGTGGCCAAATTGGATCTTTTATTGGGGACAGAATCAGTCCTTGGTTTTCTGGTAAGAAAACCAGCTGTGAGGAATAAAAGTGAATATAAATTATGTTGTTTAAATTCTGCCCAATGTGCTGAATTCATCATGACTTCAGTTAATGGCATTGCACGAAAGATAAATATAGTCCATGATGTCCCAGTGGACAGTGGGTGAAAACAAATGTGACGTTGGCCCACCATGGCCTGGTATGGTCTGCCTGGGCCAGGGACTCACCCACACGTGTAGTCCTGCACCGCCAGATGTGGGCCTGCTACTGCCCTGGGGTGGGTAGGCGGTTGGCCCAGGATGTGCCCTGGACCCCCTACTGAGCACCCATCCAAGGCCAAGGGTTGCCCACATTAGCCAACACATTTGTTCAGCCATGCTATCTCTGCTATGGGGCAGGGACCGTCATGGTGGGGGTCAGGGCACTGGGAGTGGGGTGGGGATGGCCACCTGCACATTTGTTGCCATCTCCCCTATCCGGGTCATGTAGGCAGAGGGATGGCTCTCCTGGTGGCAGGCATGTTTGTTCTGTGCGGTCACGGTTTTCCACCATGGGACAGGTCAGGGAGCCTGCACATTTGTTTTTACCCTTTGTGAAGCAGTTATATTGTGATGAAATATGCTGACGTATGTTTTACTGTAGTATGGACGTGTTCGACATTCACGTTATCTCATTTACAAAAACAAAAAACCCCAAATTCGTCTACCTACTTTCATGGCTGTGATGTCATTTGGGTCATGCAAACCATCTGTGCTCTTGTTCAGGATTTGGTTCGTACTAGATGTGGGATTGTCTGATCTGTGACCTGCGTTGTGTTCAGTTTCAGGAGATGGTTCTGTAGCACCTTCTATGCTTTTCTGGCTATTGAAAGAGATTAATGGCCAGAATTACACATAATGGAAGCTTAGTTCACAAAGAGACTGGAGTTCTTAGAGTCTTCAAATCCACATTTTATCCACGGAGGAACGTTTTTGCCTAAATTCCAGTAGTCAGAGTTGGCGGTTTCTAAAATGCACAAGATTGGCGCAACTTAATGCCAAGTGGCTGGCCAGGCCAAGCAAACTTTCTGAAAGTCTAAAGTTCTTAAAAGCCAAGAGTTATGACTCCACATCTACTGTGATTCTCTCATCGAAACATTCCAGTTCAGTGTGTGGCTTGCGATATGTAGGATGAATATATTCAGACCCTTCACTTGACAATCCCAGACTTTACCACCATTTACATAAAGTCAGGGACCTGTGATCAGGGTGTTTGCCACAGCATAAAATACTGTATTTCCATTTGTTCAGCCACCCTGAGCCTTAATGGGACAAGCGTGGTATACATCTAAATAAATACATTTAAATAAACAAATAAATAGTCTTGCTTGCTTGTAGAAGAGCTCTGTATAGCTTGAAAGCTTGCACGCACACTGGCTCACCAACTGAGGCTGTTACAATAAAAGATATCCGTTATTTTGTTTCTTGTCCCTTTCCTACTTGGGACTAATAGGGCAACTACACTCTTTTCTATGTAAAGTCAGGCACTTGTACTCACTGAATTTTCCCCATTGGCGGCAATGGGGAAATTCAGTGAACACAGGATCCCTTTTCTGTAGGCATTCTGTGGCCAGGGTGGGGTTAACGTTAAGCCCACTGTACCTGCATACACAGTTGTGACTCAGTTTTCTCACCTGTATTTTTATAGGCTACTGCTCTAACTCTTACACCCAGATGTTCTCCAACACGGCATGGTGTGGCGTTGCAGAGGAATATCTTAAGTTTAGGATTATCAGAAATCTGCTATATACGATGTCAAAGGAAATTACTGTTATTCCAATATCCCTATTAGTTAAGTCTTCCATGTTTGGTGGCATTTTAAATGCAGAATACAATAAGAATCCAAATCAGGGTTATAATATAAAAGTTATGAATGCAACATTGCATCAGTCATAGAAATAGTTCTGAAACCAGACAGAATTAATTAGGGATATAATCTACAAACCAGGGAAACCCAAACTGTGGAACAATAGGTGTTGCTATGCAAAGAGACTGTGGGAGGTGTGGCCGGACACATCCTGGTAGGGAAAGCACACGGGAACGGAGGGGAGACAAGCTGAAATTGGATTAATATTGGTACTAATCAAAGGACTTGTGAGCTATAAAAGCTCAAGAATAAAAATTGATTTTTCATTTTTGATGCCATCTTAATAAGACCACCCAGCTCTGAGCAGGCAGAGCTGTGAAAAGAACTTTACTAAGAACTGAGCATTTGAGAAAGGAACCATTCAAGTGAGTTTAGCCTGTATTGTTTTTAGTATTTTGTTCCGAGTAGCAGTTTTCCCTATCTCTAAACTAACAATTTCCCTTTGATTTATAACCTGACCAATTCTCTTTCTGTAAACCTTTCTTTTACTTTAAAGCTGGTATGTGTGTGCCTTTGCTAAACCAATAAGAGAATTGTTAAGCAGCCCTCTCTTAGACAGAGAAGCAAGGCTACGCAAATAATTTTTGTATGATCTGGAAACACATCAAATTACCAATGGGGCTGATCCCATGCATGGCACTTTATGGGGCATGGGATTGGCCCCAGCGGCTGAAATATTTTCATTTGTGAATCTGGGTTGTGCATTTGGCGCACGCACACGCACACGCACACGCACACGCACACGCACACGCACACGCACACGCACACGCACACACTTGAAAGAATGAGTTGGAGAACCTCTAGTTGTAAGAGAAGCCGCCTGTGAAGATTACAAGTGGGAACCAAAATAAGACGATGTTTGGAGGTACAGTGGGTTTTCCCAGTTAACCCCGCCCCAGCCACACATTCCCAGACTGTACAATCAAAATATGGTCCACAAAGTCTGCGTCCCATTAAAAAACACCACCAAACCCTCCAAACATTGATGGCTTCAGTGCACATGTGAAACATACACTTACTCATTTTCCTGGGCAGGCTGCAGCTCTCCTCTCATATTAGCAATCTTCTTTCTATATGATCTGTCCAGCCCTGAAATATTAACAGGAAAAAGGCCTTCCATGAGATCCAGAGCTGTCTTCCGAATGGGGTGAGGCATGAGAACATCAACCAGAGACTTGTCTTTGGCAATAATCTACATAGCAAGATCTTCACATCTCTGGTCTTCTGGGGATTTCAACCGCACTTTAGGAAAATCTGTCTCCCTCTCTGGAAGGATGTGATCATGGTTGCTTTGGGCTGGTTTTTCATTTGCCAATGAACACCTGATATTTTCATCCTCTGGATTAGATTGAGCTAAGTGTGCTGTGGGGCAATACACTTGGTTCGCCTGATGAAGTTCAAGTTCGTTAATCTCTAACTGCTGCCACTGGGCTCTCACTACTGCACTGCCAGCCAGGGTCTTGGCTTGGTTTTCTTTCTCCACCTGAATGTCTTCATTGTCATCTCCTTTGAGGTTCAGGATAGGGATTTCAGGAGTTTGACCTTGGACATCCAGACAACATAAATTCCCAGCTGCATTGTCTTCTTTATGCTCCCCATTCTGACCTCCAAAACTGGTGTCTTCTTTCTCAGGAGCTTGAAGTCTACAGGGAAAAAAAAGAAGAAAGCTCTATTCACTGTGGAAACATAACTCCAACAGCAGCACTGGCTGACCGACCAATGTAAGGAGAAGCAAATAGCGGTCTGGTCAAATACATTGACACCTGCCCATTTAAAGGTCTCAGAGCAGGACTGGTATGAAAATCTCTGACAAAAGGTTTTCTCTGTAAACAAAGCTGATTTGTCAAAAGTGGATTTTTTTGTTTTCCAGTTTGACTCCAAATGCACACTTTGTTTCAGTTTGACTGAAACAGATTAAAGCTGAATGTAAAAGACATTTGGGGTTGGTGGGAGGGGACACTTAGGGTTCGCCTACTCGCTGGATAAGTGCGTCTCTTGTCTATGTCACCAGGCTTTCTGAGGTTGATCCCATTAGGGTCTGTGTGAGTCCGACTCTCAAAGCTTTTAAGGGCACTGGTAGCATCTGAGAAACTCCAACAGTCACAGGCAAGGGCATAGTAATAATAGGGGCACCTGGATCAACAAGCCTGGGTAGCCCACACTCCCTGGTGCAGCTGTGCCCCCTGTTGCTGGAAGGGTGGGAACTAGGGCCCATTCCAGCCTAGCTACACCCCTGCTCACACAGATCCCTGGGTGCTGACTCCAGAAGGCTAAGTGCCATCCCTGGGACTCCTTCTCTCCACCCATCACCTTACAGGGCCACAAATTACGTGCCTATGGCCAGCCCTAGATACACTGCTGAGTGGTTCTGTCCCCAGTCTCTCCCCTAAGGAACTTGTTCCCTTCCCCTATAATGCAGACTGCACCTGAGCAGCCATTTTTCACTATGAGGCCAGGCAGGGCCAGCCATAGGGCAAGGCAACCAGGGTAGCTTCCCTGGGCCCCAGTCTTCCCCACACTTCTAGGAGCTGCTTTAGGTAAGGGAACATTCTATGTACATAGACAGTGGAGAATCTATCATGCACGAAAGAAGTTCTGTAGTATTGTTAGTGTTATTGTTTTACAAAGAAAACGTACATATGCAAGAAATCACACTTCAACCTACCAGAAGGTCCAGAGTTGAACTCTCGACCACTCAGTCACCATGCTCAATACTACCAGAGCAGCTATAGGAGTTAACTGGTGGGCTCATGTCAGCCACCAAGGAATTTGCATAGTGCCCAACAAGCTCGATAGATGTTTGTAAGGCTGCCTACCAGCAGTAGCTAAACGTCTTGATAATTATGACAGGGGTCCTGGGTTCTAGTCTGCCTTAGATTTCTCTTGTAAGTAATGAAGAAGCAGCTCGTAGTTTCTCAGTTCAGGTTGCAACTTCTCCACCTCTTAAAGTTAATGGGAGTTGAGCCTTCATTTTTTAAAAAGAAGCTAACTGAGGAGACATAATAGTACAAGGCAGACTAGAACCCAGCACCCCTAACATTGCTGTCGTAAAGCTTAGCTGCCCAGCCAGTTTGGCAAAAAGCTACTATCTCTCACAATAAGCACAGAAGGGTAACAAGGCTTTGTGCTCAGTTTTGCTTTACTTTCCCTCTGGAATAATTTGCAAAGAGGATAGAGTCAACAGAGATTCTGGTATTGCTCTCCTTGAAACTGAACTATTGCTTTGAGGTTATTTCTAAGCCATTGGAAAAGTCTTTAAGGAAAACACTGTCTTCAGCAGGAGATTGATCCATTGGAGGGCGGAGGGGGAGACTGCAAACGTGACAGTTTGGATTGCAACATGCTCAGGGGGAGTAAACCCCATGAGGATGGATTGTGTGTACTTCTGAAAATGCTACATGGCTCTGTTGTACTAAGAAGCCTTTCAAGTGCTTGGACTGTTTGATCCTATGCTGTCAGTCCTCCAATGTCTTCATTACTTTTTTGTCTGGACAGTTTTCCTGATGCAAAGTCATAGCTTTGCACATTGCTTTGACAGGCCACAGCTGAGCTGTTTTTACCAAGCTGAAACCCAGACACTGGCTTTTTATGGAGTGAAGCTGATCTGTGCTTTGACTCAACGAAGATCATCTTAGCATTTCTGAAAAACCAGTTTTTTCTCTAGACTTTCGCCTTCCTCTGATGATGCAAGGCACTCTGCTTTTCAGCTTGAGCAGAGACTTCTGTTGAAACAACTTCATTCTTTGATGGAGATCTAAAGTTTTAAATCGCTTTGTGTGGTAGCTAATCATTAACAACTTCTCCTCCTAGCATTTCATTCGCTAGGTGGAACTATTTCGCATAATCAAATATAAGGAAAACTCTGGTATTTTTGAACTTAATGATGAAACATTTCAGAAGGTTGTTGCAAAATGCAGTGTGGAGGCTAGAGGCTCAAGCTTCCCAGGCAGGGTGGCTTCTAGATGAAATTCACTGAAATCAGCCTGTTCCTGCTGCAGAGAAAGGAGATCCTTTTTGCTAGCAGGTTGGCAGAACCTTAAGCACAGTGAACACATCAGACAACAGGAATGCTCAGCTAATTCTAAAGATGCACTGGTAGGGCCTATAAAATTCTCAATTCCCATCCTATGGAGTAACTAATAGATAATGCTTTTCCTACATACGCCAAGGAGTAATTTTGCAGCAATTTCATAGGCTAGTTTGGATTTGTTGCCATAGCACGATGGAATGCAGCTACAGTATTCCATTTCAGTGGCAGACCTTACAAGGAATGGCAGGGGAAATGGCAGTAGAGGCAAAGGCTCTTTGAGTGGTGGGAGGCCACAGCTTCCTCTACAAACGAGAGACAATGAAATCTGTCCAATCCATACAGTCATCTGCTGTGCAGGGACCTGTATTAAAAGCCAGAAAAATCTCACTCCTTAGATGATTTCCTATTTACTGGCTTCCTGTATTTACTGGCCCTGTGAAATATATCTCTGAATACACTTAACTGACAAACTAGGCAACCCTACCTCAAGCAGCCCCACCTGTCAGAATGGCAATTCCAAAGGTAGCTGCTCTTATTTTTTTTGGTTGGGATAAGACTCTTACAGAGTGAACAATGTTTCCTCCCATTGCTTTCAGGTGAAGAATAAAGAAAGCAATGAGTTAAAATACTGGGGTCTTTTCTCTCTTAAACAGTTATTTAAAATACAGCATATGTGCTCAGAAAAAATTCCCCATAAGCAGATTTAGAGGAACCCTCATTTGTTCCTGTCTGGACAGGTCTGGCATAAACTATAGTGCTATTTATGCTAGGGATCAGATGGTGGAGCTGTTATATAACTTTCAAGATAGCTGGAGCTATTGTGGCTTTGTGACAGTGTTTTCCTGTAGAGGGAATAGCTGCACTCCCAGTCCTGTTCGTACATAATTTGTTGTACATTGCAAAAGAGTCAGAAATGGTAGAGAGGTCACCAAAAAGGGAACACAGGGGAAATAAATAACCCCTGAAATGGGATTGCAGGATTGCTGAAGTTCAGGTTCTTTGATGTGCTAAGTATCTGCAACTAGTTCCAGGCCCTAATGGTAATTTCTTGATAGGCAAAGATATTCTAGAGATGCATCTCTGTCAGATGGAAGCCATATTCTGCCTGGCTAACTGGCAACACGTCACAGCAGATTAAGGGTTCCAGGTCAAAGCAGGAAGTGACTCAGCAATTTAAATCAGGCTCTGAAGTCAACCTTGCTATTTTCTATGCTCCTGCATCTGTCTCTGCTTGCATTGAATGAACCAGGCATGGTGCCAGCCCTAGGGAATCTGGGGCACTGCCCTACTGGCCTCCTCTGCGCCCCAAATCAAACAGAGCAATTTACCTTTAAATCCTGGGTTCCCCAGGCTTCGGGCAGCACTGTGGTGGAGTTCAGAGCCCCGGCGCGGCTGTCTCAGCTGCGCCAGGGCTCCGAACATCCAGGTTGGATGATTGCATATGTGCTAACGTGCTGCTTGGCTCTGTGCATGCACAATTATTTCAACGCAGCTGAGGTGGATGTTGCGTGAAGGGAGGGACTGGGAGGTGGGGCCGCAGGGGATTACACTGCACCACCAATGAAAACAATCACAAGAGTGCCACACACAGCCGACGGAGCCCTGCAAGGGCAAACTTTTAAATAACGTGTACTGTGCAGCTAGGGGTGCCGTCCAGCATGCGTACTGGCAATGCATGCCAGCCGCTGGGGGCAGGCTTTAATGGAGGCTAATGGATCACAAAACCTGCATGGCAGATTGTAATTGGGGCTGTAGCCCTTAGCACCCAGGGGGGAGGGGTGGTGGAGTCGGGGGAGCATTAGCATGCCTCTATGTGTTGTGTGTGTGAGACATGCGTGGAGTGGACGTGATTGGCCAGTTGAACTGGGATTTGTTTGACAGCTGGAAGCCAAATGTATGCCTCATCTACCATATGCCTTTATCAGATGCTGAGCTCTATCAGATAAGGGAGACAACAGTCATCATCATCTCAAGGAAGCTAGTTAGGTAGCGTAGTGTGCCACGTGGGTCCATCATCGTTGAAGCCCAGGCCAGCATCATCTTGCCTTCACTTGAGTGGGGAAGAAGACGCTGCTCAGCCTGCCCTGTGGACTCAGTCCTGCTGCTGGTAAGTACATTGGGGAGTTGGGGACCCATCTGGGGCTTGGACTTTGCTTTTTTGGAGAGGGAACCGTGGGAGGGGGGATGTTATAATAGTGATTTGTTTTAATTATGAATTGTGAATTTAATTGTGATTTTATTATGAATTTACTTATGAATTATGGGGTGCACTGGGAGTGGGGGGGATTTGAGTCTGGCTGAGCAATCGAGTATGTATAGGGTTGCTAAATTGCCACAGATGCAAATTCTAAGAGGGCACTTATGAGATATGTAGGTTGCAGGGTACTGCTGGTATTGCTGGTATTGGGTGTACCAGCAGTATTGGATTAAACCCGGTAATCCG
The DNA here is from genome assembly GCA_003113815.1 of Sphenodon punctatus. Classification (NCBI taxonomy): domain Eukaryota; kingdom Metazoa; phylum Chordata; class Lepidosauria; order Sphenodontia; family Sphenodontidae; genus Sphenodon; species Sphenodon punctatus. The sequence continues at coordinate 397,778 of QEPC01010167.1, forward strand.
GCCCAATACCGGATTCCCCGGTACCGGATTTTTTACATTGCGGCCATTCAAATGAATGGCCGCAATGTAAAAAAAAAAAACACAAAACCCCCCCCAACACTTTTCCTCCCCGAGTCCAGGCTGCGCGTGTGGAAGGGGGGGCACACCCCACCCACCCTGCCCAGCCTGGATTTAAACAACAACAAACATTTGTGACCCCTACTGCGGGCTCCGGGCCGCCACCGGCGACCCAGAGCCAGCCCAGCACCAGCATCCAGCAGCAGCCAGCAGGTAAGTAAGTACAGGTACTACTGATCCCTGGGGTGGGGGTGGGGTTTAACACCCCCCCACCCCAGGGATCACCCTACTTCCCACCCAGGGATCGCCTACCTACCTTGAGCTCCGGGCGGCGGCGCTCCGGTGGCTTAAGCGCTGGCTGTGGCTGCCGCCGGCGTCAGCACCAGAAGAGAGTTCCACAACCTGTTCATCCAACCTCTTCTCAAACTTCTCTTAAGAAAGATTCCCAAACTCCTTAGACAGCTTGTTCCATTGCCTGTCTGTTCTTATAGAAGGAAAATTTTCCTGGGGTTTCATCTTTCTTCCTTTAGCTTGAACCCAATACCTCTTGTCCATCACCAGTAACAAGGGAGAACAGTTGTTCATCATTTTCTTTATGGCAGCCTTTCAAATATTTGGAAACAGTGATCATATCCCCTGCCTTCTCCAAGCTAAACAAACCCAGCTCCTTCAGCCTCTCCTCATGACTTGCATTCTAAACCCATTATCATCTCCACTGGATCCTCATCTTTATCATTTACCTCGATCATCATTAACATCTTCTGGATCCTCTTCATTTTCTTTACATCCTTCTTAAAATGTAAAATGCCCAGTGTAAATGCACACTACACAACTTCAGTAAGCATTATTCCCTGCTACAAAGTTGTTAGGCACTAAAAACAAATGCTTGTAGGGGGTACCTAAAATGTGAGCACTGTTCATTCCTCTTCTGGTAAGCTGCTGCCTCTGGTGGCTCAGTTTATGGTGGAGAGCGGCGGCAACAGAAGGGCTGAGAGTGCAGCTATTCTCAAAGCCCCTTCTTCTGAGCCACTCCTTCCAGAGCAGGAATTTAAAGGGAGAGCCATGGGAATAGAGTTGCTTTGAGATGTTGAGTGGGGGGGTTGTGAGAAGGATGGAGCAGGTTGTGTGAGATACAACATTAATTATAAAATTATGGTAGGATTTCCCTTTTTCTAATGGGAGAATCAGTGTGGATTCATCGGACATTTGTATGTTAGCAGGGGGACCACTATTTTGCATGGATCCACCACTGCATTGGCTGGGTGCGGCGAGAAAATGGAGCTGTAATGGGAAATTGGGACTGGCTGTGCATGAGCGTGAAACTGTAATCTGATCAGCTAACTCAGGGCATTTTCAGACTGACATTTTTCCCCAGGATAATTGCTTTAATCCTGGGATGGCAAGTTCCTCTGAACGCCCTCAACAGCAATTATTATCCTGGGATAACAAAAATATCAGGGTGTTATAAACCCCAATTCATTGGGGTTTATAAGACCTGGTTATTAAACTATCCCGGGATAATGTCCATCTGAATGACTATCCCAGGATAGTCACTATCCCGGTGATTAGCGCCACAGAGTCCAACGGCAAGACTTGAAAGGCACTCTAGGCATTTTCTGTCTCTATACTATCTAGGAGCACATGACTATGGGGTGATTATATTATCACCATTATAATTCCACAATGCATTGCGGAGCACCAAGTTTAAATACCCGCAGAACAAAATTGATGAGTTTCTATTTTCTTCAACTCAGAGAAATGAGAAAAATTAAGAAAATCAGATTTTCTTCAATCCCAGAAATCAGTGTGCTGAGCATGGACAAAAAGCACCATGGAAATGATATTCATCCCAAAGACTCTAATAATCAGGATAAAATCAGTGTGCTGTCCACATGGCTCTCTCAGAATAAAGTTATCCAGGGATAGAAATGTCCATCTAAACAAGTACCACTTTGAATAATCTCAGGTGATTATTATCCCGGGATAACAAATTATTTTATTTATTTTATATTTTATATTTCTTCAAACTTATATCCCGCCCCCTCCTGCAATGCAGCTCGGGGCGGCTTACAACAATAAAAAACAGTTAAAAACAGTTAAAATATAAATATAAATATAAAAACATCAAAACAGGGTTAGGAACAATAAATAACTAAATAGGCAGGGGATTAAAATTACCCTCCCCCTCCCTCCCTCCCAAAGGCCTGGGCAAACAGCCAGGTCTTACAGTTCCGCCGAAATGTCAAAAGGCTTGGGGCCAGGCGAGCTTCCTCCGGAAGGGAGTTCCACAGCCGCGGCCCTA
>QEPC01010167.1:403143-471352 GCA_003113815.1 Sphenodon punctatus
CCCCCCCCCCGCTCTCACCAGGAGGAAGTCCCTGGGTCCACCCCCCTTTTTTAACCCCCCTTTTTCTACAACCCCTACCCACCACCCTAGCCCTGTGCAACAAGAGCCCAAACAACCAAAACAGATTCCCCCGCCCCCCTGAAGTGCTCCCTAAAGTGCCGCGCCCTTTGGCCGCGGCCCTTCGGCCGCGAGCCTGCGGATTATCCCGGGATAGTTTGTCCATCTGAAAATGCCGTAATAGAGGCTCACTATAGACTGCCCCATCCAGATGCAGCCAGTAAGCTCGCTTTCAATGTTCTGTTGTGGTTTTTATTTATTGTGCATAAGCCAGAAATTTGGTGCTCTAACTGTATCTACACTCAAGTGTTCTAGTGGTGCCTACACCCAACAGTTCCTCAAATTCCCTCACTCCTGCTGGTACTAGCACAGCTCCACAGTTGCCAGCAGCAGTAGCAGCAGGATGGCTAAAATATAGGTGGATCTAAGCATTTCAATCTTCACGACATGTAACCAGGCTTCAAGCTTAGTGGTTCATTTACACTGGCAAATGAAGGAGCTCAAACACCAGTGTGGCTGCACCCATAGCCAAGTGAAGCTGTGAGATTGTGACAAAACTCACTCACTCTTTTGGCATCAGAAGCCTGGGAGGTCTGTTGCTACACACAGCCTTCTGCCATTTCACCCCAGTCTCTGCTACACTCGTCCCGTTGCTGTCTGCTCCCGATTCCCTCAGTTGCCACATACTCCATCAATCCATCTAGTCACAAAAACTCACTTTAAATTAGTCCTATTCTTGCCAGCCTGCAAATCAAGCTAGAATTCCCAAACTAAACCCTACTGGAAACCTGGTCATATCGTAGACAGCCTTGTTTCAATTTACTCCTCTAGTTTGGATCCCAAGCTGAAACACGATCTTATACTGCATTTCCTAGGAAACAATCTCTATCCATATGCATTAGCTCTAGGATGCTATTTGCAGCAACTATTTCGCTTAAGGTTCTTGTTAGCTTCTATAGGTGCGTTCTTATTGATGACAGGACCTTTAAGCCCAAAGCCCAAGAAGGAATTGTCTGCTAGTGCATCAAAATTAATATCCAATTGAATCAATTGTGTTGCACTGAAACCTGCTCACAAGAGTTTGGAAAACCTCCAGAACTACATTCCCATAGGAAAGGATGGGGGAGTTATTACAAGCTTACCTGGGGCGAGCTGGGGATTTTTCACAGTCTTGCGCGGATGACACTGGGGAGGCAGCAGCTGAAGATTTATGGAAGTCCTGAAAATGAAGAAGGCTTTAATGTTCCTATAAAGCACTTTCACACACCAGTTACCTACTGAAATAGAAATTCTTTACAACAGTAATCCAGGAAGATATTTACTAAGAGCGCAATCCAGCTCCATACAAGTTTAGCCCTTTAAAGTGTGTCTATTTCCTTTCATTCTTATCATTCCCACTATTCTCCTTAGCGAACATCAGTTTCATTTTCTTGGGAATGTATATTATTCCGTGAGGCGAGCCAGTAGAGTCCAGTGGATAACATGTTGGATTTAGAACTGGAAGTCCTGGGTTCAAATCCTGGTATTGCTGGGTAGCCTAGTAGGGCTGTTTTTTTTTTTTTCTTGTGACTAAACACAATTTCAAGAACTAGGACCAAGATCTTGGTCTTGAAATGAATTCTCAGGCATGAAAATTCTTTTTAAAAATTACTCATTGCGCATGCACGAATGGCCACTGCCCTTCACCAAAATGGTGGTGATGCTATTGCTGCCATTTTGGTTAAGGGAAGCAGCCATTTGTGCATGCGCAGAACAGTCCGGTGGCCAATTTTCACCTGCACAATGATTTTTATTTTATTTTTTAAATTAACTTCTTGCCGAGAACTCTGCGGAATATCCCGGTTCTCGGTTCATCTGAGACAAACCAAGATTTCGATGATATTTCTCACTTTTGCAAGATTTATTTATTTTGGTTTCTTTAGTAACATTTTTACCCCACCCTTCCCTAAGACTCTGAGTCGCTTAGAACAAACATAAAATACATTAAAAAAAAAAAAAAACCTCACCCACACCAACCCCAACCCCCCAACAACCTCCCACCTAATCCCTAGTCCTACCCGCCAAATGCTTTAATAAAAAGAAAAGTTTTACACCGCCTCTGAAAAATGCCTGGACTCCAGGGGGAAGGAGTTCCACAACAATGGGGCAGCCACTGAGAACGCCCCCCTGCATGCCCCCATCATACGGATAACCCCCCAGCCAACCGCAGGGGCTGTGATGGAGCATGGTAGGAAAGGGGGCCTTTCCTATATGTGGGGCCATCTAGGGTGTTAAAGGTCAAAGCCAGCACCTTGAATTGTGCCCAGAAAGCTATAGGGAGCCAGTGCAGACTACGGAGATCTCGTTTTAGCCCTAGCCCTGAGCTAGTCACTTCTTTTAGCTCCACCCACCTCCCTTGCTATAAAATGGGATGACAGCAGCAGGCTTACCCAGCCAGGTGGTGCACAGCAGACTTAATGGAAGTAGAGTGGTGTCCCACTGCTAGCCCAGGGTCTTCAAGACCATGGAGATCATCAATAGATGGATTTGTATGAGCTCCAAAACAAAAAAGGTATGTTGCCAGCACTTTGCCATACTTCAGGAAAGGTACATTTTATACCCCCTTGCAGAGAAATTCTAAAATAGTGATCATCCCCTCACTAAAATCTCAGGTCACCCAAGCCCTCAAAACTTTGTTTCATTGTCACCGAATCATGGGATCACCCAGCTTAGAATCCACATGCTGGTTTTTCAGGCTAGGAAGCAATCAATACAGCACATGCTGAACAGCAGAAGAACTACAAGTTCTTCTCAATTGTGCATTTTCTCTGCTTATTAGAGAATCTAATCTACCTTCCACCCCAAGGGTGTCCCACTTCTTCACAGCATTTGCAAGTGCAGTTCTGGGCTACTCTCCACAAGACTAATCTCAAATATGCTCAGCAGCTTGACAAATTGAGGGTCCAGCCTTGGGAATCCAAGGATTAACAGACCAAGTAAACAGGCAATTTATCTACCTAACAAATTAATACTATCACTGCAGGAGTAAAATACTGACTACATTTGCCTTTGCTTCTCTCCCACTGTGCCTCTGAAAACAGGCAATATTTCTGGGGACTTCTTATCTGAGAAGAAAGAAATAAGAGTTCCTTAGCTGAGAAACTAAAACTAATAGTGCAACAGGCTCCCTCCTTCCCTTCCCTCCTGCCTGTGTTTACCTTCCTTATCCTCTTTTGCAGCAATTATTGACACGCATTGGCCTCCAAATTCTGGCACTGAAAAGTGCATATTTCTCCCCTGATGCTGGGACAATATTTGCCGAGTGTGTCAGACAATAAAGTAAATGCTCAGTTTTACCTGTTTCAGCAGACTATGAAATGCAATGGACTTTACCAAAACCCAAAAGTTTTATTTTATCTCAAAGCTATGGGGGTAGAGACCCCAGAAATGGGACTGAACCATAAAACCTGTAGCACTGCAGTCTCTCTTTCTTCTTTTTTTCAACTGGTAAACTAAAGCATGGGATTTGTTTGACAGCTGGAAGCCAAATGTATGCCTCATCTACCATATGCCTTTATCAGATGCTGAGCTCTATCAGATAAGGGAGACAACAGTTGAGCCTTAGTGATTTCTTTTAAAACTCCAACCAATAGCTGGATATTAGCGGGGGAGTGGGAAGGGAAGATGAGTAAGACACAAGTCCCATAGGTGAGCTACAAACAACCAAGTGACAATTCCAATAGGCGAATTAACACAGCATCTTCCGATTTTTTCTTCTTGCCGTATGAGAACGGTACAGAGCCATGGGACATATTAGGAATTCCTTGCCCATGCTGGTAAACTAGGAGGGCTAAAGAAACAATAGAGTAAATATAGATGGATCAAACAAAGCCCCACTCTTTTTAAAAAAGTAAACCTTGGAAAGTGAATTCAACCCCATATCTTCACTAAAGACCAGCCTTACCATAAAGCAACTGCCCCAAGCTCCACTCTTTTCTCTACTTCTGGGGGCCATACAGTGCCCCCAGTTTTCACCAGAGAGTGTGTGGATCCCCCACTCCGTCCCAGCAAGGGCCCAAACACGACCTCTTCAATGGCTTCTCAGAGGGAGCCCCGAAGGGGCCAAGGCCATGGTGGAAGGAGGGAGGGAGGGGAGAGAGGCCACTAGGGGCTCCACATTTTATCTTCGCCGTGGGCCTGGCAAATTTTAAAGCCAGCTCTTGATGCATCAGCTGCAGATCTGCGACTTCAACCGTTCTCTGATACCACAAGAAGTGAAAAATGAAGAAAGTCACTGTCTTCTCCTTTCCAAACTCAGGGAGATGGGGCAGGGGAAGTATGTAACACTCAATCTCTTGGGCCCTGATCATCATTCCCCATTTTAAATGGGTCTCCTGAGCAAAATCTTTTAGCACTTGAGCATGCAGCACCATGACTGGTGGTGGCAGAACCACCCTGCGGGGTTGCAGTCGCTGGGAAGGTTCTATTGCAGATGCGTTGCTGTTGGGAAATTGTTTCCATAACCTCAATATCCTTCGCTTTCTGTGGGACACCGAGAGGTGTGTTGTCTGCTTGCCTGCTCCAGGCCCCTCCATCCTCAGCCCCAGCCCTGTACTCTCCCCAGCCCCACTCACAGCATGAGCTGCTCCTGCAAAGAGCCACAATAGTAGGAGACACATGAGCCAACACAATTTGGTCATGATTCTGCTATTCTCTAGGCCTCTGTTTTTTGGGTGTTTCTAAAAATAGTTTTAATGGTTAAAAGCCTATGGTGGCTGGTGATGTTATGCGAGCCCATGTTTTGTTTTGACCTGTATTGTAGTTCAAAATTTTACATACAGTATTTTGAAGCTCCATCAGGAAGCAAAAATCACTTTACCCTTTTAAATACATGGGCTACAGTCCATAAGAACATTCAACGTGACTGAGAATGGCCACTGTCAGAGACAGGATGCTGGGCTTGATGGACCATTGGTCTGACCCACTAGGATACTTCTTATAACTGCCATAGTGGATCAGACCAATGGTCCATCAAGCCCGGCATCCTGCCGCTGACTGGCCTTCCTCAGTTGCTTCGGAGAAGTACCCAAAAGGCCGTAATGGAGTGAGCCATTCCCTGCTGTTCACTCCCAGGTCCCTCCCGACAGTCAGAAATTGTGTCCCCCGACCTACTTGACTAATAGTCATTAATGGATCTATCTTCTAAAACTTATTCAAAACGGTAAGACTCTGCCCACAACAATTGTTTAAACCTAGCTACACTACCAGCCTTCACAACACCCTTGGGCAGCAAGTTCCATAAGTTAATTGTACATTGAGTGAAAAAGTACTTCCTTTTGTATGTTTTAAATCTGCTGCCAGTTAGTGTCATGGAGTATCTGTTCTAGTATTATTTGAGGGGGTAAATAGCAGCTCCCTATTCAGTTGTTTCACACCACTAATGATTTTATAAACTTCTGTCATATTCCCTCTTAGTCATCTCTTCTCCAAGAAAAATCCACAAACTACTTACTCTGGAGTAATCTTACCATAAATAAGCCGACTATTGGGTCCCATGCTGCATGTTTGCTGATTATGCTCTGACCCTTAAATGTGCACCTGGAAGAGACAGGTGCTCTCTGCGTTTTGTACCTCTGCCCACACCACTTTTGCACCCATGTCAGCAACTACTCTCCACTAGGAGTAAGGAGCTCAGTCTGGGCCAATTGGCATGAACTTCAGTATCTACCTGCCTACCTGAGTGGAAGAAGGAGTTGACCTTGATCTCTCATGACCTTTGCTGTACACAGAGACTCTTGAGTTAAAGAGACTTTCAGCTGAAGCACACTTGCTGCTGCTGCTTCCTCCTTCGGTTTTGCTGTCTTTTGAATGCATCGTCTCTGCTGATGATGAACTGGCGCTTCGTCTATTAGTCAAGATTACTGGGGAAACTGAAGCAGAGAAGGAAGGGGGAAGGTCCAGAATTTTTCCTCGAGTGACAGTCTGGCAGAAGATGTCCTCATTTTGGGCCTTGCGACTGGTGCTCAAGTTGAAAGTCCTACACTCAGAAAACCTCTTAGGATTTGAAGGCCTCCCCTGCAGAGGGGGCTTTTGCAATTGATTGTGCTGAGCACTGACAGGCCTTTCGCCAATCTTTCTCTCCATGTATTCAATAAGTGCATTATGCTGCATTTGCTTCAGCTCTAATTTGGAGAGATTTGAACTAGAAAGTGCCCTTTCCCGTTTTTCCAGAACTTTGCTTCTGGCAGCCATTGTGTCTTGTTCACTAATTTCATCTGGCCCAACCCTTGCATTGTGTTCCCTCCATGTTGAGCCTTGAGCTCTCTGATCATCCAGTTGATTGAGCTTCTCGGGCTCAGAATAACACAACTTCTTTTGTTCTTTTGTTCCCTTTTTCCTTCCCCCTATTCGAACAGCTTGTGGCCTCTTTGTTTCTTCATCTTTACCATTATTTTTCAGCAGCTCAGGAGGAGAAATTGACTTGAAATCCTCATTTGCACTGGACAATGAAAAAGATCGAAGGTGTTCAATGGACGGTCTTTTGGAGGGCTTCTGCCTCAGCCGAATGGGCAAACTCATCTGTAAATCCTTCCTTTTGAAAGAGGTTTCTCTCAAGACCTTTCTTTGAGCAACTTTAAGTTTTTCCCTATAGTCATTCTTGAAACTCTCATCCACTGAGGAAGCAGGGCTCCCTAGAATTGTATCCTCCGCCTCACTAACAGCGCCATCGCTCGTGCACTGATGGTTGAGCTTGGTCTTTTGAAGCTGCTTGCTTTGTATCTCGATTGGCTGGGCTGAGAGTGTGCAAGTGCTTTGTGGAGATTTCTTTGGCAAACTCCCTGAGTCCTCTTGCTGCTGCTGACCTTGCTTTTGGCGACTCAGGACATTGGTGTTTTTTCCACCAGAAAGGTAGTAAAGCAAAGGAGTTGTCTCTCTGGTTATCTTTTCACTGGCAGCATCATCCTGAGTCTGACCTTCAAGCTTCTTCTGAAATTCCAGTGGATGCTTTTGATAAGGAACAGGACTTCGGGCTTCCTCTTCTTTTTGGTTCATGATAAGGTCAGGGCTGCTGTCATTAGCATGCTTTTCTTTCCTAACTCCACACAGTAACTGGGATGTGGTGTCCTCATTAGATCTGTAATAAGATGTTTGGTCAGACCTATTATAAAATGGCGTACTTCCCAAACCCAATTCTCCATGAGAAGAGCGACTTGTTTCTACAGCATCCAAATCATGGGACAGCAGTTTCGGCATTTGGGTTTGTTGATTTAGGAGTGGATCCCAAATGTCTTTCCTGTTTTCTTCTTCTGAGCTGGAGGAAGGATTCTTGTCCTCATAGCTATTCATTATCCTTGGTACCACCTCACTTGGAAGAGAACTGTCCATGTATTTTAAGCCTGTACTGCTCTTTAACGTATCCAGATCCAAGTTTGAATGCTCCTTAGACCAAAATGGGAACTGAACACAAGGAAACTCTTCCTCCTGTTGGCTGGATTCTGACATTGTGCTTTGCAGGTCCGCTTCTCTGGAGGGTGGTTTGTGTACACTGCAGGCATAAAGATACTGTTTGTTCTCTTGTATATAATTAACAGCATTGTGGTTGCTATCTGGTGGAAAGGACTTGGAATTCATCTCCTCAGGAATTTTATAAGCATGGCTTGAATTTGGAGCACAGAAAAGCTTATGGGTCTTAGCCAAAGAGTCAGACTTTAAATATTCTTGAAAAATAAAAGTCGATGGTCTGGTGAAAATGTGGGGATTGTTTTTCTTTGTGGTATCTGGGGATGGATCCCATTTTTCACCCTCCTCTGATGCTAGCTCCTCATTTTTTGATCTGGATAGCCAGTGATCCTGGTAGTAGTTTGTCATTGAGTCAGAGGGTGTGACCTTGCCAACATCCTTTACAGAAGGCAGCGGCTGCACACTAGAGTCAAAGTGTTTCCCAAAGTTTGATTTCCCTGTTGTATTTTCTAAGTTTCTGGTTGCTTTATAGCTGTCAATCCGAGTAGGTGGGGAAGGTGGGTGAGGAAGAGGAGGTGAAAGTGGAGTCCCGGGTAATGGTGGGTGATATAAAATCCCATGGCTAGGAGTGCTTCCATATGGTCTATGGAGACCAATACTGTCAGAACTATGACTAGTCATCTCCACCAACTTGTGATGGTACATATGTCTAAGGTCAGAATTTATTGCACTGGGATTATAAATACCTCGGACATATTCCGAGTCCATGTATGGCAATTGTTCTACAGGCAGACAATAGTTTTCATTGTAACACGATGGGATATGATATTCTGGAACATTCGAACCACCCGAAAAGGAGCTGTAGGCAGAGTCCGCTTTTCCAGGAAGGTGCAAGTAGTGGTCTATGCTGCTGATGGACTTTACCGGGGAAAGCCTGTTAGCATAGTCAGCTGATACCACAGGCTCCAACAGTTCTGCAATTCTTCCAGCTTGCTTGAGGTCCCATCTTTCTACCTCATTGCCATAGGAAGCCATGCCTACTGGGGACTGTCTCCTTCAGGAAGAGCAGATATTAAGTTAAAAGAACTTTGTGCTTGCAAATGGGAATCAGCATATTTCCTTATAGCTATTACCACTCGTCACCTTTCATGGAGAAGCAGATGTTCCTGGAAAAGAAAAGAAGCCAGTTGAAACATGTCCATAGAGAGTACTGCTTATATGATCCACAGACCACTTACCCTGCAATAGCCTCATTGCATCCCTTAATGGGACTATCCTAGAGTAAGTTATCTGTGCATAATGGCCTTAGTTCTTACGGATTAGATTCATAGCAGAAATATAAATCGACCATATCAATGTAGCTAAGCCAGGTAATACCAGCTAAGAACCTCGAGGCAATATAATTTTAGTCCATGTTATATTTTGCATTCCTGTATTTAACCACAATAAATTTTATACTAGTATAGATAATACCTGTCCTATGAGATGTGAGAAATTTTTGGAATGTCATTCTCTGGCCCTTTTTACACAAGACGCTCCCCTGCATGGACACCCATCATCCACAGAGGGGACCATCCCATGTAAATGTGGGGGGTGCACGCTCCCACGACCCACACATCCCCATCCACCCACACATGGAGTAACCAGCAACAATGCAGGTTGCTCCATGTGTGGGGAATGGGTGTGTGCCCATGCGCATTTGCTCCCACCCACCACCCCCACAGTGGCGCACCCACGGACTGCCCCCTCTACTGCAGCCTGTTTTAAAAGGGCCTCTGTCTCCTACAGTACAGCATGTGCAAGACCCCATTGCATGCTGTTTCCTACTGATGCAGAAACTGTCCACGTTTAAATTCTTCAATGGTTTTTGCTATAAAAGAGGTGCAATCTGGTGATCCGAGGACAGAAGTAGGAGTCAGGAATGTCCCAAGTTTCAATTATGACAGCTTAACTTTTATAAATAGATGTTAAAGTCAGAGAGAACTGTGAAACATAAGCCTTCAAATGCATTCTTTCTGTGCAGCTCCTATACTACCCTTGTCTCTAACATCTCTAGTGCCCCAACTCCTCTTGAATTCCACTCTGCCAGAATGACTTCTTTAAAAATTCATTTATTCCCAAAGAGAGATTAATACAGGATTTCAATCCATTATTTAAACCTGACCCGTGAAAGCCTCTAGTGTACATACCCTGCGCTTATTAAGGATAATGCTTTGCGCTTCTAATCCAATGATTTCATTGCACCTCTGTGAGGAAGGAAAAGGAAGTGTACAAAGGAGAAGATCATTCCACACAACCTTGAATGCAGCATTTGTTTAACAGCACAAATCGACTAGTGTACCCGGCCTTCTCTTGATAGCTTAAGCTACCTATTATCCATTGGGACTGGTTCTCAGATTAGCCAAGTAGAACTGTCTGGTAGGAAGGAATAACGATTAATTGAGCAGTATAATTGTCGTTCTCCTTTCTACATAAGTACATCCAAGACATGCCAGCAACCCTGTCTCCATCAAACACACGTCTTTTGTCAGCATGTTGGGTTTACGTAAAGATTTTGAGTACATCTGGCGTCCAGCTTGCATATCTCAAATACTACTTTGTTGTATTACTACTCACTTATATTAACTTAATTGACAGAGTGGAGTTTATAAACAGATTAAACTAGTGTAGGTTTGGATTGATTTCCTGTCATACTTCTAGATGCCAGCATTAAAAAGGTGAATCTACCAAGATTTTGGTGATAACCAGAACCTTTGAATTGAACGTCATCTTCATCATTTACACTTCAATATCACGGCTTTGTTTCCCATGTGCCCAGTGTTCTCAGGGACCCCACTTCATCCCTGCTCTCTCAAGGTCCCATTTAAAGTAACTGGAAAACACCCATTGACTTTGGTGGACTTTGGATAAGGTCCCTAGAGCCCCACTGAAGAAAAGGAATTAAGCACATGCTCCACTTGAATCCCTCCAATTTGTATGGGATTGCTTACAGGAATAAAGCTAGGATGGCCAGATATGCAAATTTTAGATGACACTTATGAGAAATACAGGTTGCAGGGCTGCATTGACTCCAAAATTCTGGCGCTGATTCTCATTCCAAAATTCTGGATGTCTGTATTTTGGACATCCAAAAATCAAAGCACTCAAATTTACAAGCAACTTTTGGAAATTTGGCTGGTATTTTATTAGGTGGGTATGTGTCTTTTTAAGAGGGCAGCTTCCTCTGTTGAGACAAAGTTTCTTCTCTGAAGAGCCAAGAAAAAAAAGTGAAATGGAGAAAGGGGCAGAGGGAGTTGGGGCTGGGAAGGAAAGGGATGGGGGGAAAAAACAGAGGGGCGTAAAGACGGGGAACAAAATGATGAAGACAGAAAAAGAGAACAGAGCTAGAAGTGACTTGGAGAGGACATGAAGAGAAAAACAGGTGGGTTGGAATTAAAAGCACTCTTGGAAAGGAAGCCAAAAGGGGGTGAGACTGAAAGCAGGGCAGAAGAAGAAAGAAGACAAAGAACCAAATGAATTAAAAGCGGGGGAGAGTAATGGATGTGGTCATGACAGGTAATAGAGGGAACAGTTTGGAAGTCAAAACAGAACTGTCCCTGTGCAATATTTCCACATGGATAGTCAAAAGAAACAGATGAAATGGAGAACAAAGGTTCATGGTGCCCCATACAAAGCAACGCTCTACTGGTAGTGGTAACCCTGCACTGCAGCGTCCGAACTGGGAAAGGTTTTTTATATTAAAAAAGAAAAGCTAGGAGGAAGTAGGTAACTTGTCAAGTGCTAGCAATCGAATACCGAGCTTATCTCTTCTAGGTCTGTTACTTTCAGTCCAGCACAGGTAGCTGTCGGCAGCCCTATAAAACAAAAAAACCCACCAACCCACCACCAAAATGGATATAGTTTGTAGCCATGTTGCTAATCTCAGCAAAGGCAACCTGGACTGAGTCAGCCATAGGATGCTCTCTCTTTCCATAAACAGTCACACATTAATTTATGCCAGGGCTTGTGAGAGATCAACCCAGGAACCTCTTCTTTGGATCCCAGCCCCAGCTGGAGGCACCTTAGCCCCAGTCTCTCTCCTGACAGGGTTGGGGATGATCAGCATTGTCAATTAGCTGATCGATGGCAGCAGTGCCCACCCTAGCGCCAATCAAACTTAACTGAGCCCTCGGCAAGGACTGGCAAGTGGGAGTGGGACCAGGGAATGGTGGAGTCATAGGATCGGGAAGGGAACCCCTACTACCCTTCTGAATACTTCCCATGTATCTGGAGTCGAGCAGCAGGAGCAACCTTGAGCCCCGACACCTCTTTTTTAAGCACCGATGACAGCCCCTTTAGTGTGTGGTTAAGATGCATAAACAAATGCTGCCCCTGCCACAGCACTGCCATGTCCATTCAAAAGGACAAATGGAGTCATTCCAGCAATAACTCTCATACATTTTCTGGGGGTATTTTCCAACACCGGATGCGCATTTCAACAAGTTAGTGGCTCTCCAACTTTGCACTTTTAGGACATTGAGTATATTGTGTACCTGGGTCCAGGTGACAAAGGGAATTTTGGTCACCATTAACTATTCTGTTGTTGTTTTTGTTTTGTTTTTTGTGAACAAAAAACCCTGTGGCAAAAAACTACCCCAATACATTTTGCCATGGTGTATTTTTTGAACCCCAGGTTTTCCACCTGGGGTTAAAAAACTACCCCCTCACATTTCATGTTAGTTTACACCTTCCAGAAATGTCCGTGCTGAGGACAGGGGTAGAAAAAACATGCCAAGACCCAATGAATGTCAGTTTTTTTCAGGAGGGTTAAATAAATTCACTTTAAAGAAATAAAGGTAGGCAAGCTCCAAGTAGATAGGTTCTACCACAATTTACCCCAAACAGCCAAGAAACCAGTCATTTTGTGAAGATCTCCACAGTGTCTCAGTGAGAAGGGGGGAATGGATGGGGAGGGAGGGCCAGGCTCATGTCTTGTTTGGCTGGTGTGATGAAAACTGTCTGTTGCTTCAGTTAAGCTTATGCTCCATTTATCTTCTTGCTCAAAAAAATACAAGCCAGGAAATCTCTCCTAGCCGATAGCAGAGCGACCACCGAAATGAAATGCCAGAGACTTGATCCATCTTGATGACAGACTGGGCTGTCAGTAGCAAGTGATACATCATAAAGGCAGGCAAATACTTTCAGCACTCCGGTGCCAGTAACTCCCCTGCAAAGAGGCTGAAGGTAATCGAAAATGCAAGGAGCTTTTCAAGGGAGTTCACTTATAAGAAACATACTGTACAATGGGGGTGTAAATCTGCCAAGTGTTTAAAAATGCCCCCACTTTGATAGGGCTAGATATGCAGCACTTGACATTTACACAACCTTCTATTATTAATAAGAATGATCCCCACGCATTATAAAAAGGGGCCCGTGCTCACTGCATTTTCCCCACTGGCAGCAATGGAGAAGACACAGTAAGCAAGGGCCCCTGACTAAACAAACAAAAATCTCTTCAAGCACCTCACTTAGGAAGCAGATAAAACATACTAGCTAAAGACATTTGGAGCTTTTAAGCATAACATAGTGTAGTCACACCAGCTAACCTACCTTAGCAGGCACAAAACCTTGCTGTGCTTACAGAAGATACTAACACGTAATAAACCATTTCTGCATGCACAACGTTGGAGAAGACACATCCAGTGACCTGGATTGAGAATCTCCTTACAAAGGCACTTTAAACTGATGATTGGGTAGCTTTTGGGTCAGCTACCAAAAATAACAAGGAACCGGATTCTTCAAAACCCACTTCGCTGCCAAGGTAGCCAGCATGAACAGAATCGACTTCCGAAGATAAAGCTGCTAAACTCCAGTAAAGTTGCACATGATGTTTTAAAAAAAGAAGACTGCACCAGAAATGTGATCTACAGTCCACAGTGACGTGTACATTTCCAGGGACAGTGGGGGGGCCTTAATCAAGCTGCCAAAGAGAGAGAGATTTCACTGGAGATGCTGCTCTTTCAACAAAAAGCTTTGCATTCTTGGCTTGTTTCAAAGACAACTTTGGTATCATTCATTCTGAACCAGGGAGAAGGTGGAGGGAAGCCAAGCAGGGGGGCAGACTGCAGTTACAACAGTTAATTTATAAAGGGAACTTGGACTTACAGGGCATAGTAAACAAGTTAACCAGCTTCTGGGACAGCTGACAGAGCAGGGGCATTATTGTGGAGTGGGGATTTTTGCTTGGCTTTTCAGGAGAAACCTTTGTCATGCAAAATAATGCAAATGAGAAATGGAATGGAAGTATTTTTAAGTTGATTGATCTACTTGACTTTTGGAGAAGCACTCTCTCTAGAGAGAGACAATGCTAACAACAGACATAGGAATTAGAGTCCCTTCTTAAATAAAGAGGCTGACCTGTGAAAATGCCTAGCACCATTGATTTACTAATGACAAAACCGCTCTAGATTCCAGTAGAGCCAGAATTGTCCTTAGGAAATGTGGGGACACTCTTAGCAGCGGGACTATTGTGGATCAGGGGACTCTCAGACCCTTGGAAGGCCCCTCATAGAAAAAGGGACCCTATGTGGCTGCTCCGTCCCGCATGGCCAGGAGTGGGTTTGAATGGATCAGCTTTGTGCCCACATTGGTTTAAAAAAAAATAGCCAAGGCTTGAGTGGGCCACTATAGAAACCCATGTCACTTCTTTTAGAAGGTAAGAATCTTCTTTGTAGCAGGGAGCACTGTGAGGCTGTTGCCCCTTTAAGAGGGGGCTGTGTGCGCCAGCCTTTGGGCTGAGTGTGTGCATGGGTGTGGCAGAGCCATCCCATAGCGAGAGACCAGCCAGAGTTGGAAACAGGCTGAGAGTAAAAAGGGACAGAGTGGGCAGGACACCGGCCCTTTAAGGGCGGACAGCCAGGGAAGCTGGCCACACCCACTCCAGGTACATAAGAGGCTGAAAAACAGAGAAGAGAGCAGTCTCTGCCTGGGAACCAAGTAGGCAACATCTCCTGGAGGCTTTCAACAGGGGAGCTGACTGGTCCTGAAGCTCTGCTGGGTAAGAGCCTGGATCTATGAACCGAGGCTGAGAAGAAGCCTCAAAGCCTGTCCGGTCACGCTACACTCTCCAGGGTTCTGAAGGCTGGGAGAACCAGAAGGAGTGGACCCAGGTACTGGGGAAGGCTGTGCCCAGGAGGAAGCCTCTTGCCTGGGGAAGCCTTACTGTGAGCCAGTGGCCTGCAGGCCTGGCTTGTATGAACTTTGGGGAGATGGATCTTGTGCCAACAGGATGTATGGTTGGAGCAGACTAACTGGGTCTGCAGGGTGTGAGGTGACTGAGCCGGCAGCCCACAGTAGGTGGAATGCTGTATATAAATAAAGACTTGAGTTAATTTCCATAGCATGTGAGTGCATTGCTGATTCCCCACTGGGAGTGATAGCCCAGGGGTCTGAGCCTGAAGAGACTTACCCCTGGGAACCATACTCTGCCACATTCTTTTTAAAAAAATGTTAGTTAGGCAGTGGAATAATTTACCAAGGGAGATTATGGAGACCCCATCACTGGAGACCTTTCAAAATAGGTTAGGCAGATATTTCTCAGCAATGGTTTAGATATTTCAGGAATTTATTTTATTTATTTATATTCATAATTTATAACCCGCCCCATCTTGTCCAATGGCAGCTTGGGGCAGTGTACAACACACAATTTAAAAATACAATATAAAACCAATAAAATTTATAAAACAGACCTGTAAAACAGATGAAGCCCCAATAACCCAATACACACACACACACACACACCCCTCCAAAAGAACCCACCCACTACCCATCCTCCTCACTGAACATCTGGTGAAACAGCCAGGTCTTACATTGTCTACAGTAGGAGGGGAGATCCGGAGAGAAATGAATCTGTGCGGGGAGGGAGTTCCACAACTGAGGTGCAACCACCAAGAACGCTCTCAAACATTGCCACCCAGGAGACCTCCAAGAGGGCACCCCCCAGCTGACCACAGGGACTGATCCAGGACACGAGGGATGAGGCGGTCTCACAGGTACATGGGGCTCAGGCTGTATAGGGCTTTACAGGTAATAACCAACACCTTGAATTGGACCCGGAAGACTGTAGGCAGCCAGTGCAGTGAACGGAGCACCAGTGTTGCGCTCATGGCGGCCCATCCCTCACCAGGAGGTGGGCCGCCGCATTCTGCACCAGCTGCAGTCTCTGGGTCATCGCCGGGGTAGCCCCATGTAGAGTGCGTTGCCGTAGTCCAGTCCCGAAGTGATGAATGCATGGATGACAGTGGCCAGATTGGAGCCTGAGATATAGGTCCGAAGATGCCGAACCAGATGTAACTTGCAAAATGCACTCCTCGCCACAGCCACCACCTGGGCATCCAGGCATTGCTCTGAGTAGAGAAGCACTTCAGACAATGAACCTGAGGGACCAAGGAGGGATGCACCGCATCAATGATGGGGGGCCTCCACTCCCTTGCCCCTTCCCACCAACATCAACTCCATCTTATTGAGATTCAGCTTCAGACGGCTTATCTTCATCCAATCCCCTACCGCAGCCAGACACTGGGTAAACACCGGGAGTGCAGGGCCCGAGTCAGATGAAAAGGAGAGGTGGAGCTGCGGGTCATCAGCATATTGATGGCACTCATCTTCAAACCCTCTCACGATCTCGCCCAAAGGCTGCATGTACGCGTTGAGTTCTGCAGGGATCTATTTTGTTCCCTCTCCTGTTCAACACGTGAGATCCTGGGGGGATGATGTCAAATCCCCCAGAACCACATGCTGAGTTCTTCCGGCCAGGAAAGAGTGGAACCATTCAAGAACAGTTCCACCCACCCCAGCACGGTCCCGCAGACGAGTCACCAATGTCTCTTGTTCAACCATGTCAAAGGCCACTGACAGATCTAACAAAATCAAAAGAGTGTACTGACCTAGGGCCAATTTCTGGCACAGATCGTCGACCAAGGCCATAAGCGCAGTCTCAGTGCCATATCCCGGACAGAAGCCAGACTACAAGGGATCAGGGAAACCGATGTGGTCCAGATGCTCCTGGAGCTGCTGAGCCATTTCCTGTTCAATAACCTTCCCTGAAAAGGGAAGGTTAGAGACTGGTTGATAGCAGCCAAGGGAGTCAATGTCAAGAGATTGCTTCTTGAGCAGAGACAGCACCACAGTCTCCTTCAAACACCCCGTAACCTTGCCGTCCACAAGGGAGGCACTGACAACCCCCACCAGTAATGGTCCCAGCATCTCCCAGCCAGCTTTCACCAGCCAGGGCAGACAGGGATCCAGTTCAAAAGTTGTGACCCTCACAGCCCCGAGCACCTCCACTGCATTAGTGGGCGAGACCTGCTGACACTAATCCCACAAAACCAGACCAGACCGGGCATTATTATAAGCATTTGTATAGTGCCAGCTGTGTACCTGGTGCTTTACAGAACAATAAGATAATAAGATTGATGTGGTCCCTGCCTATGGCTTGCAATCTAATAGACAAGGGGGAGGGGGGGACAAGGAGAGGGGACATAGGGAGAGACAAGGGATAAATAACATTCAAGCGGATGGGAAGTCTCAGGTGCACGTGCTTAGCTTGGTTGCAGTTAGGCAGGAGTCTGCGGGGAGAGCAGACAGTAAATATTGAAAGGAATGTTCTAGTAGGCATAACTCTCAGGTACACCCACTCCATCAAGCACAGCATCAAAATCATTTTGGATATGAGCAATTTTATCTGCAAATAATATCCTCTTCTAGGATTCTAAGCACACATTTGTCTATTTCATCCTTTGGAGTGAGTGGCAGAAAACTGAGAAAAGAACCTGGAATGATGGGATTCATGCCCAAATAATATACTGCTCTGTAAGTCTAACTGTTATGGAACTTGAAGCAGAACCTGAGAAAAGCCCTTTACTTTTCTGGGCTAAATGCTGAAGCCAAAATGCTTTTGTGTTTTAAAAATTATGTGTAGCCCAAACCGTTACGCTCTGGTAAGAAGGAAACACATTCATCTACTTAAAACCCAATTGATGTTAAAATGATACTATTGTTTTCCTAAGCCGCTGAGAAGTTAAGTAGCTACATGGAATGCTGTCTCTTATAATGTCCTGACAACCTTGTAACACAAAGCTCTGAGGTAACTTACACATTCCAGGCCAGCACTCCGTGTTGTCACTGTAATCCTCTGCTCAGCCCAGGAAAGGAAGTACATTAACTTAAGTGTGTATTCGGAACCTGAGAGAAACAGCAGATGGAGGGAAGTGCATTAATAAAGGATTCTTTTAAAAAACCCAAGGAAGAAATAAAGTCAAATAAACTAATCCAAAGCTAGCTTTTAAACAATCTGCTTGGCAATGGGTAAGTCTTCTCCACAGCTTGTTGTTACTATTTGTATTATACTAATACAGGGAAGGGGGTCACATTGGTGATGTAAAATGATCTAGTGGGCCACAGACAAAAAGAGAAGGTGGTACTGGGGGATCCGGTGTTTCCCATCAATCAGCTGTTTGGTAGGAAGCATATCTGTTTCCACCATGCAAGCTCCTGGCCTAACCTCTTTCTAGCTGGGGAAAGGCTGGGGCTAGAGCTTGTACATTAGCAGGAAGCAGCAGAGGCCTCCCTGCCCACCGCTCCAGTGTTCTGAGTCTGCTGCACTCCTCTGGCAGTGGTTAGAGAATCTCAGGCCACTTTTAAACGAGATGCTTGGAAGCGCCTCCTGAGCCCCGCATTCACAGGAAAGCTGCGTGGGGAGTGTTTACAGGCTCCCCGAGCTACCGCAAGCAACATGCTGCCCATTCTCAGCAGTGGCAGCGGCTGGAGACGCGGGGCTTTGAAGAGGCAAAGTTAGGCTTTCAGAACGCGCCTCTTCAAAACCCCATGTTTTCCAGCCGATGCCGCGAGTGGGCAGCACGTCACTTCTAGTAGCTTGGGGAGTGTGTGAATACTCCCCGCGCGGCCTTTATGCGAACGTGGGGCTCAGGAAGCGCTTCTAAGCACCTTGTTTAAAAGTAGCCTCAGAGTTGGAAGCGATCTTGAAGGTCATCTAGCCCAATTCCCTGCTTGGACACATGAGGATACAGCAACAGGCCCATTTGAAGTGGGGATGTGGCCATATTTGGCTCATGGGCTTAAAATGTCTCCCATCCCTGTGCTAATGCTTACAGCCTCCAAATCAGATTGTGGCTGTAGTACTAGGCATTCTACAACTACAAGAGACAGCCCACACACCCCAAGAACAAATAGTATAAATAGACAAGACAGAGAAAGGGAAAACAGAGCCAAGATTAAAGCTCCCATCTCCTAATTCTCAGTCCACTTGGACACATTGCCTCTTCAGTGCCTGAATATAGGACTGGGCCTTGTTTAGAACAGTGGTTCCCAAATTTCAAGCTTGTACCACTTTTCCAGCACCCGCACTATGGCACGACACCCTGATGACTGAGAGCTGTCTCCCTCATCCTTCCCCATCTGCAGCCCGACTCGGTCTCCAGTTGCTTCTCCCCCATCAGTCCCAGCCCATCCAGTCTCCCCACCCCCTTGCACTGTGGGAGAAGTTCTCTGGATTGGGGGAGAAGCAGGAGCTTCCCTCCCAAAGGGCAAAGTCCCAGCTCAGGGCTTGTGTTGCATGGAGGGTGTTCTGGCTCAACCCCAAACAGCCAATTGGCAGAGTAGGAATGTTCACTTCCCTCCTCCTACCCTCAGCAGGGCTGCTAAATCAGTGGGAATGGAGTGGTGGAAAAACACTGAGGTGGTTTTTAAATGATACTTGTAGAACATTCTAGGGTTTTTTTTAAAAATGTCATTATGAAGGTGAATGTCTAGTTGGAATGTTAACATTTTTTATGCTTCTGACTTGCTTTGGGGTTTTTATAACGTTTTTGTACAAAACCTTTTTCAAGGTTCAGAACGTATCAATGTTCTAAATAAAGAATATACAAATAATATACAACAGTCATTTTAACCATCTATACAGGTAGAAAATTCTGTCACTACAGTGGAGTGGCAACTTGACTGTCCCTCCTCCCTAAATCCACTGACTCTCTGCATCACAATGCAAAGCAGGAGTGGCATCTGCATTTTTCCCCATCGTTCTTTGCTTGTCACACCCACTTTTCAAGGCTCCAGCAAAATTTAAATTTCCACATGTCACTGCATACATGCCGTCCTCCAGCTGGATGATAGAAAGTTATCTTTGAGACTGCCAGGAATGGAATACCCTAATAGAACGTCACAACAGTGGTCGTCTAGCCACAGAAAGCGGACTGATTAGGATGAGGATGTCATTCCGACAAGTTTGGTAAGAATGTGTTCGAAACAATATAGCGTGGTCATTTTAAAACAGCCTTTACCATGAGCAGAGGGAAGTCCTGTGCACTGCAACACCCTAATGTGGTGTTAATACACCAGGACGTTGTTTGACGCTAGAGCCATGATGACAATTCCTAGGCACTCCTACAATATAACTAATTTGGATGGACACAAAGAAACATGGGGAAGAGTACACTGCCATTGTCCAAGGTGCACCTCTTCTGCAGAGAGAATTTTCCCATAATCCTGCTTAGGTCGGATTTGGGTGACGGTTAGTAGAAAATACATATGCCCTGCCTAAATGTGAACTCCTGTTGTAACTGCTGCAGAAAGGGCAACGACATGAAATATCCTGGGAAAGTCCTGTTTCATCTACTCCCATGAGTAAAGACTGAGGTGCTGACTGCTCCTCTCTAATGCACAGTAAAATTATTCTTAGAGTGTTCTGTTACCCTTAACATATCAGTCACCATCGCAACTAATCCGTTCTTTACAATTGCAGTGTTTTCCATAGCACAGTCCTTTCCATAAACACAAGCAGCCTATTTTCTAGGTCATCAACATATCTGAAATTTCTGGCAGTTTTTTCCTTTTGCTACAAATGGAGGATGGTAACCCCAAGGACAAGATTTGCTTTCCATTAAGCAAAAGCTTGCTTTTTCCCCTCTATACTTTGTTCTTGTCAGAGATGACCTTGCTTACATTTATGGTGGATGCTGTTAAATTAATCCATTAGCTCTCTTGGTGCCTTGTATGATGCATCTAAACCAGATGGAGCCTATCTGATAAGCAAAGGTGTTTTCGTGATCATGGCTCTAAATACTTTGCCAATTTAGGAAGAAAATAACCGCTTGCACTAAACAAAGTATGCAGTGCTTCTTGTTTAGTTCCATTTCACAACTATAGCCTTTCCAAAAATGCACCACTTTTACCTAATAAATATGAATGATGGGTTGAAACTCCAGGCAAACTTCTCCCTGGTCTGGGTAGGCACAGTAATAGTGAGATTACCCTGGGGAAATGACCAGTTCAGCCTGGCTAACGCTACTTATCAATAGTCCATACTTTTTCCCAAAAGGAAACACAAGGAACATTTATCGCATACAGCAATGACCAGGAGCAATGCTACACCTCCTAAAGGCAGAGGGATTATTTGAAATACCAAAATGCATCAATCATTTAAGATGGTGTATCTAGACATTTTAGTTTATTTCTCTAACCCTTTCTCTCTTCTCCAAGATATTATTTTCTATATTATGTACTCATAGGACTGTCCATCATCCCAGAATATCTTATATTTCAACACATTTATCTTCACAACACTCCTAGGGTGGTGAGAAAGTACAATTATCCCCATTTTAACTGATGGGGAACTGAGGCATTTACAGAATAAGGGTGTTAACAAATGACCATTGCTTGCTGAAGCCCAGGTTCATTTCATGCAGCCCCCACTCACCTTTAGCGTGTAGAGCCTAATCAACAGGTCCCCCCCTGCGTGTATTTCTTCTACGTACAGGCAGCCTCCACACAGCCCCCACCCTAAGTGTGACCAGCCTAAAACACAGGCAGGTGTTTTTCTCTGCTGTGCTCCATCCGCCAGTCCCCCTCCCCTTTCTCAGTATCCTGCTCCTTGTCATGACTTACAACCACGGCAAACCATGGGAACAAGTATCTGTCCCAGCAGGGGTTTTTTTCTGAGCTATTATGACTCTGGGAGGTAGTCCAGCACCTGCTATCCCCTCCCACCCACAGTGGATCTGTGTTTATACCTGCCAGCAATTGATGAGTGTAATTAACTGGTTGCTATGCAGATAATGCTGAGTTTAAGTAGCAAAATTACCTTCCTTTATTGAGCATTGACAGCTAAACGTGAAAACGAACATAAAAATTAAACTCAAAATCAATCAGTCCTTTAATGCTGTCATCTGGTTTTTCACATCCACAGCAATGCACTGGCAGGAAGCAGCACACCGTTTTATCGAGGTATCATAATCCGCAGTGTTGGAAATCCCTCTCAGGTCACATAAACCCCCCAAACATTACATCTTATACCCCATCTCTATCCTCTCCTACATCACCATATAGTACACCTCCACTTGCAAGAGCTTTCTGCACTTCAAGTGTCCAAACCTCGTACAGCGCAACAAGCTCCTCTTCCATCATTTCACATTCCAAGTATCCTGAAGCACTAGTTTTCTCTGAAGATATTCATCTTTCCGACATGAGTGAGGCACTCCCAGTGGCCCCTCGGGTATCTTCTCACGGTCATCAGGGCAGTGATGAGAAAAAAAATGGAAAAAGAAGGTCCAGGCCCTTATTTCTGGAAATGCACAACCTCAAGGAAACACTAACTTTCACTTGGATCCCACTCTCTCACTTTGTCTGTGGCTCCCTCTGTTGCATTCTGCAGAACTTGCAACTGCAGCATGGTTGTGCATTGTCGTCTTCACTCTATGCATACATAGAACCATGTTGTGTGCATGTGCCACCCCATGAGCGCATAGGTGGACTCCAAAGATGGGTCTGCCAGGTCTCTGCTGATATTTGGACGACGCCAGATATGCAAATGCCAGTGTATCCATGACCCCTCAATTTCTCAGCTATGGGGACCCACAGCACCCGCATTTGAAATCCATTGACTTTGCATGGAAATCAACTCACGGCAATGAGTTTCGATAGCATTGTGGCCCTCAAGTTCATTTCCAAGAACTGTTACTTTTCAAAGAAAAGAAATGAGTAACTTTCAACCAATGGGCAATCACGTACCAGCTCTGCTCCTACATAAATTCTGAGCCCAGTGACCTTCAGTGCCTTCCAGATCCCCACCACCTGCCCTCCATCAGTTAACAGGGAGCGGTTCCCCACATCTCAATGAAAAAATGGCATGCTTCAATGGTGCTAAAATATACAATATTTTGTAGAAGAGTTTGCTTGTGCACTGATGTGGTTGTGACACCGATGTGGTGGTGACAGAAATGTCTATGCAGGTCTGGAATGACAGTGCAGGTGCCTCAACGTGCGTGCACACACACACACACACACAACCAGAAGTTTGGTGAAGAGTTTGTCACCCAGTAGTTGGCCTGTAATGCCACGTGACCAACAGCAACCAATAAGAGCTCACATACGGCATGCCGCCATTCCCCTAGTGCCACATGACCAGAAGCAGCCAATTGCAACTCATGTGCAGCACATAACCAATCCCAGCTATGCATCAGCCCAGCTCTTGATGCTGTTCAGAACATTTGGCACATGGTCAGCAGAGTTCACAGACGCTGGAATCGTAGCCATGGAGATGTATGCCAAGAATTTCCTTGTGCTTGTTATCGCACTCCAGGCCTTCCTTTCTGCTGCCGAACAGACCCTGTGAGCAATCAAACAGGTCCAAGCCTAATGCTGTCGTTGATGCAATGTGGTCTCAAGGCCCAGAAAGGCTCTTGCTTGATCTCTAGCTGGGATAGTGGGGGTGCACCACACTGCAGAGGTGACTTGTTTCAGGGCCGTGCACTTGCCTGCCTCCCAGCAACAATGGGATGCACTGGGGAGAGATCTGGGACACCTTGTGCCAGCCCATCCACTGCAATGCTAGCCTGAATGCCCACCATCAGTGACAGTTTAATGAGCATAAGTTAACTGTTTTAAATTATCTTTTTGAGATATCAATAAAGCCTTCTAAAATGTTTCCTGCACGTCACTGTGTTTTCCTCTGTCCTATCCAGTCCCAGACCCGGGACAGCATACTTTCCCTCTTTGGGCTCCCATCCCTCCTCCTGTGCTATTTCCCATCAGGCAGCCTTTCCCCGTGGGTTCCCTTCCCTATTGGCATTTGCAGATTAGCCAGTTACAGGCCAAAACCTCTGCCTTTCCTGTTGACATTTGCAATATGAGTTGGCATTTTCAAGCCAGGTCTGGGAATGGCAATAGGAAGCACAGATGCACAGGTGTGCGGCCAGCATCCCCGACCTTTGCCTGTGGCTTTCCCACAGTAGTTTCCTTTGCACCTGGGCTTTTTCCTGCAGGACTACTATGCTCGCCCCGCCTGCAAGTGCATGGCCAACAGTCTCCCCACCTCCCGTTTTTGGTACACCTTCCCCTTTCCCTACCCTTTCAAACCCCAAAGCAGCATACCGCCATTCTCCAAGCTTCCCTCCTCCTTTCCCAGAAGCAGCACAGAAAGCATGGATTATGAAACATTAAAGAACTTTAATAAAGAAAAATGAAAACTGTTTATTTTTCTGGCTGCTCCTTTCGGGAGCAGCTTGACATGCTTGCTTGGATGGTGTGGAGGAGGCATCTGTGGAAGAGTCTTTGCAGGAGGCGTGTGGGAATGATGCCTGGCCCAGGAACTGTTCCTTGGTGTGAACGTACTATGGAAAGGGCTCAGTGCTTTTCCTGGTGGGTGAAGTGCGACGGGGGTGGGTGAGTTCCATGTAGCCTGGCATGAACAGCTGATGGAGGTTAGGGGAAATGGGGCCTGCCCTTGACCAACAATGCTCACGGTCATGGCAGCAACATACTCAGGCAGGGAGCTCTGGAGCTGGATGGGCTGGGACAGGCTGCTTTGCATCTGTGCCTACATCTCACTGTCTTTTTGCTCTCCTACCTGATCATGCTGTCCGACCACTCAGACTGTTGCCGGAGGTGGGCCCAGTGCCTGTCCTCAGTCCAGGGAGGCCTCAGCAGCAAAGGCGTTGCATTCTGCACCAGCTGCCTATGCTTCCTGGCCGTGCCACTAATAGCGCTGCAGATCTCGTATGCCCACCACAGCATGGCGGCAGGGTCGGGGAGCGGCACTGCTCCCTCCCTCCCATGTGGAGGATTCACCCTCTGGGCAAGCACTTCCGGCAGGACCCTTCCACCACTGGCAGAACAGGTCCAAGGAGGGGGAGAGCCCAGCTGAAGCGCCTGCCCTGGGATGGAAGCTGCTTTTGGGAGAGGTGTGCACCATGCCCTCCTTCTTCCTCCCTCCCAGGGCAGTGCTGGGATTGCAAATGCCTCATTTCAACCTTGCAAACACCAAGCTGACAATTGTTTAAAAGGGATGGGGCTTGGAGGGTGGAGCCCTGCATTTTATTTTTGTCCTGGGCCCTGCAAATTCTAACCCTGGTCTTGACTTTGGGCATCATTGAAAAAACACCACGATTCTGTATTCGCGGCTTATTGCACTGTAACTATTCCCAGCACTGTGCACAATACAGTAACCCTATTACATTTGGTTCTGGCCCTGCATTCCTTAGATCTGCAAGACACCATGCACAACAGAGGTAAAGGCGACATGCCTAAAGGAAGTGAAGCTTTTATGTGAGCTGCCATATCATTATTGATTGAAACCATCTTTCCCACCGCTGAACAACTTCATTCTCTCTCCCATCCTACAGCCCCTTATTTACGTGAGCATCTGCAAAGGTTGTAAGAGCACTGTTCTAATAGTGGCTGTTTTTACACGGCTGCCCCACCCCTGTCTCGCCCCTGCTGGGTGTGCAGGCGCGAGTGCGTCCATGTAAATGCCGCAGCAGTGGGTGGGAGGCTGGGTGCTTGTGCAAACAGCAGGGGTGTGTGTGCATGTGTGCACGCTCCCGATGCACACCCACCTCCACCCATCACCCACCCACAAAGCCATACGGCAAGCCAGAGGCGGCTCCATAGGTGGAGAGGAGTGTGCACCCATGGAAATGGGCACACACCCACCTCCACCCACCTCACCAGCACACCCATTCCCCCAACCCACTGGTGCCCATGTTAGAAGGGCCAGTGTTTCCACTCTTACTCCATGTCCATAACAAGAGTGTGGGGAGCAGCATATGTGAACACCCACAGTGAGATTTCACACATGCTGGCAGGCTACATTAAGAGCCAGTGTGGTGTAGTGGAGAAGGTGCTGGACGTGGCCCTGGGAAGCCAGGGTTCAAGTCTGCCCTAGCCATGAACTCACTGGGTAGCCTTGGGCAAGTCACACCCTCTCAGCCTCAGTTCCTCATCTGTAAGATGGGTGTGTATCGGTCTGTCTCCCCCTGTTCTCCAAAATAAGCACTGCATATGCCTAGTGGCGCTATAGAAAAGACTAGGCGTCGTGGTACGTGTGGCAGCACCCACTGCTCGGACTGCAACAGCCCGGTATTCCTTCTCGTCAGACCTGCTGCAAGCAGAGCAGTCCTGGTCTACCAGCATCAGTCCCAGGTAGGAAGTAACTAGAGATACTGCCTGCTGCAGGTTTTTTGGGAGCAGCTGCCCCAGATTTGGCTTGTAACTAGACCTGTGTTCAGAACACCCCAGCACAGGCCTTGGAGGGTACTATGCAGCTATTGTAACACGTGGAGCCACCTTAGCAAAGTAGCAGCCTAATGGATGACAAATTGACACAATGGGAACATTTCATTCCTCTTCATTAAAAACTCGAGGAGGCCTTCTGCAAATCTTACTTTAAGCAGGTTTCATTTTATTATCCAAGAGATTTTCAAATCAGTTCTGTGTGAAATTGAAACATTTCATGTGGTTGAGGCCATGTCATTTAGCAAACGCCTGCTCTCTTGTCCAAGCACATAGGCGGCTTTCTTTGCATGTACGTGCAACACTCTGCGTATAACGGTGTTCTTTAAATATAACCCATTCTATAGTAATATGGGAGGCGGAGGGGGGGAGCTTTCTGCAAGCTTAGCTTTACCATGTGAGTGCAAAGTACAGCAGAAATGTCTTAATACTCTAGCTCTGCTTGTCAAGTATTGCATATGAAGAGGAGAAAGGACCTGTTTTGATATCAAATCCTGCATGTACTGAGTGATTCCTAGTCCCATTAAAGTCAAAGACTGGCACAACAGGCAATGCCTTAGTCTATTAGCAATAAACCCTCTGAAATAATGTGTGGAGACTGGATTTCTTTCATTAAAGGCAGGTTCTAAACCTGTGATGGGGAGCCTCTGCCCCACAAACAAGGACAGGAGCTCACTGCGTTTTCCTTATTGGCAGCAATGGGGAAAACACAGCAAACACGGAGCCCTGGCCAAGAACAAAATCTGTCCTGCAGCTGGTTTTTATTTGGCCCCTTTCCAGCATCTGAATCTGGCCCTTGTATCCAGCCCACTTCTCTCTTGTCTTGCCCATGGAGCTTGTACTAATTCTCAAAGCAGGGGCATAGCTAGGCTGGTATGGGGCCAGAAGACAGGGAGCAGCTGGCAGGCAGGCAGATTGTCACGGTGGCAAGACTTGTTGGGGCAGGGAGGAAGGCTCACCCTGGTGCCATGGGAGGTTAGGGGCAGGCAGCCCAACCACTCAGTGCTCCTTTGGGCTTCCAGACACTATGCTCTTTTTTCCAGCATGCCCTGCCCCCACGGAGGTAAGTCCCGTCTCCCATAAACTTTGGCCAGGCATTTTGCAAGCAGGGAGAGGGTTTAGGAGGTTTGAGAGAATGGGATTTTAAATCGGATTTATTTATATTTTCTTTATACAACAAAATAATAAACTCTGAGCTCTTGGGAGACAGAGCC
This sequence comes from Sphenodon punctatus, assembly GCA_003113815.1. Taxonomy (NCBI): domain Eukaryota; kingdom Metazoa; phylum Chordata; class Lepidosauria; order Sphenodontia; family Sphenodontidae; genus Sphenodon; species Sphenodon punctatus. Next base: position 430,416 of record QEPC01010167.1, read on the forward strand.
CCTCCCCCTTTTCAGGCTCTCTCAGTGGCTCCAGTAGTGTTTCCCCCCTCCCCCCACCCCATAGTAAGTGCCTAGGGCAGCAGGGAGGCTGCAAAAGTGGAGTGCAGAATGCACACCCACACACCATGGGAGTGCATTCCCCGGGCATTGTGGGCCCTGGTGCACAAGGGATTGTTCCAACATAAGTAGCAGTGAGACAAAGGGGCTTGGAGACTGTTATGGTCTCCGCATGGTGACCATATGGTGGAGGAGGGTGGGAAGAGGGTTGAGAGGAAAGGAGGCCACATCTCCCCTCTCCCAGTCCGAGGAGTATGGACATGGGGGCGGGGGATGTCAGAATTGTCGAGTAGGTGGGAGAGAATGCCAGTATTCTCTGGTGAGAGCAGAGAACAATACAAACACAGGGAGGTGGAGAGTCCCCTGGATGAGAGGCAGCGCGCTGGGCAGTGGCTGCAGAGGGTTTAGGGGCTGGGGAGTATTTTTTTAGTGGTATTTATTATTATATTTCTTTGATTTTTATTGTAAGCTGCCCTGAATCAGACAGACAGGCAGACTACAATCCTAACATCAGGTATACTTTGTCTTCTTCGGTTTCTAAAAAACAGCTGTGTCATCTTCACTATAAGCCAAATTGCAGCTAAACACAGCCAAACCTACATGGGGTGAGGAGGGAGGACCAAACCCCAGCTGCAGATAAAGTGCCTGATTCTGTTGTCACCCAGGTCTTCACTGCTGACCCCCGATTTACAGCTCTGTGTGCTAGGACAATCAGGCTTAGTAGCCCAATTGCCACCTCGGGGTGGCTTAGTGGCGCTATGCTTAACTGAAGAATTACAGCGCCACATGCCACAACGCCAAATTGGAGAGCATTATCAATGAAGCAAAAAAGAGTTCGTGAACAGGTGGTAAATACTGCTTTCAATATTTGTTACGTATGAAACTACTGTTTTAAAAAGGTTTAGTTTTTTCCCCCTCCATGAGCGAACAAAATCTGCTTCTGAGAGCACCTGACTTTCATTGTGCTCAGTAGTGAGGGTGCTTCGCATATTCATAGGAGGCTGTCAGTGCCAGGCAGTAAGGTTGCAAATCAGCCTAGCCCACAAATGTGTAGGAAAGCTTTACAGACTTCAGCGGGAGCAGAAAGTATTCTGAGCTCCTCAGGTGGCAGTCTGTAGAGTTTATTTATTACATTTGTATGCCACCCCCTCATGCCTACAGCATCTCGGGGCAGCTTCCAGCACATCATAAAACAATTTATCACAATATAAAAGCCTACAATATTGTTGTTAAAACAAGTTTAAAACACACACCCCCACACACACAAAAATTTAACCCACCTGCCCCTCCCCGCCTCCGAAGGTCTGGGAGAACAACCATGTCCTACAGGCCTGACGGAAAGCCAACAGACTCGGGGCCAGCCGTGCTTCCTCTGGGAGGAAGTTCCACAACCAGGGCCCAGCCACCGAGAATGCCCTCTCCATTGTTCAGTGAGCACTGCAGGTGTACAACTCCTCCAAGGATGTGGCCTTCAGCAGTCCCACAGTTGTCCTCAGGAAGCTTTCTGTTTAAGAGTTTCCCTGCTCCAGCCCCTGGTGCACAAGATGGAATAGGACCCCTGGGTGTTTTTAAGTGACCAAGGGAATGGCAGGAAGGGGGCCTGTAGCTCTGCCGCAGAGCCCCGACAGGTGGAGTGCGTAGGGAGGGATTCTAACAGGCGGCTCCCAACATGGCTACCATGGCAACCGCCATACACTCCCCTGGAAGGGGGGAGTGCGTCAGGCTGGCCTTTGCAAGTGACATGTTCCAACCATGAGCGCTGGGCAATCTGGGCTCCCAGCTAGTTCTTGTGACCTGCAAAAGCCACGTCCCCCACCTACAGTGCCTAAGAGCGGGGGACCGGTCTGCTGGCATGGCTGGCTGCCAACATTTATATCGGCAGGGGCTCTGTGGCCACCTGTTACCACACATCCATTTAGCCTGCTCTACAGGAAGCACTCCGTATTTCCCAGCAGTGCTCTGTACATAGCCATGAGTGGGTGCTCCATGGCTCACAGGATCATGCATCGGACCACTCAGATCTGTGGCTCCTGGTGGCCATGTGGAGTAGCATCCCCTTTGAAAACACACCTTTCTGGGGAGTTCCACTCCAGGTTGCATTCACACTCAACATGCAGGTGCCCTCCAGGCTTGTAGACCTTGGCATGGCTGCACCCATTCTAGCTATGCCCCCGCCCTTCAGGCCAGCCCTATCTGCAGGCTCAGAAAAAAGGGAGACTATGCCTTGAGTTTTCGGTTCCTTTCCTTCCCAGTCCTCTCCAGAGTGCACAGCAGTGAGGAAGCATCCTCCTAAAGCATTTGCTGGGAAAAAAAAAAAAAAAGACAGCTGTCTAGTCTTATCACTGGGATGCACAAGGTGGGTTTCTCAGCTGCATCATGCTGAGAACTTCAAAACTGTGATGGACACAATTGGACACAGACACACACACTTCAAAATAACAGAGCATTTGCTTAAACTTACTACTCGGGCTTTAATCCCCAAAGAACTGCACTGCCTCAAACCTCATTCGCTTCAACGGGGCTTGCATCAATGCAGCACTTTGAGAACTAGAGCCTAAACTCTTTTTTTATGCTACTATAAGGAGTACATGATGTACAGCAGACAGAAATCTATCAGAGCAGAAATCTATCACATCTAATCCAAGTCTTCTCTTTGTTCATGTTCCCAACTATGTATGCTGGACAGGAGAGAAAATGACATTAGACAAAGAGGTTTGTGGACAGAGGGTTCACAGCAATTCACATTTGCTAATCAGATTTTCTGCCTTGACTGCCACACATGAAGCTAAAATTATCACCTGCTGTCTTCAAGCATGTCTGCACAACATGTTGGCCAAGAACAATGCACCTCAGCAGTCTGCTTGTAAAGCACGCTAAAAAAACACAAAAAAAAACAACCTTCCCTACACACCATAACTTCCCTTCCGAGGAAAACAACACACAGTAACAGGGAGGGTGAGGGAATTCACTATTCAACCAACAAGGTAAACACAGTCAAGTGAAAAAGTAGCAGTTGCAAACTAGGTAAGAGGGCTGATAATGGCAATGCACCCTAAAAGCCAGCTCAATTTCAGACGACCAGATATATTGATACATTAGTGTAATAAAACATTACTGTCAAACTACTCTTTAGTTAAATACTTGCTAGATAAGGTTCCGTGATAACCGTTTGGAATGCTCATTCTACAGCAGGGGCGGGGAACCTTCTATGTCCCGGGGGGGGGGGGGAGCACTATGACAGTACAAGCTCCAAGGGCTGCATACAAGTTGGGCGTGGGGGTGGCTTAAGGGATGCATTCAAGAAAATGAGGATTCACATCATGGGTCTGTGCCATGGATCTGACCCCAATTCTTGTCTGCCTGCCCACCCTCATCTTTGTTCCTTTACCGTGAGCTCCATTTTTAAGTGGTTGGAAGTGAGAACTGGATCCAGGGGTCAAATCACCCCCAGTCCTGAGGTTCCCACCCCACCCAGGTCTAGAGCAGTGGATTTGAAGTCAACAAAATACCTGGGCATTCTTATAACTCTGATCACTCTATATGCAGTACATCAGAATCCTCCTGTATATGGAGCCTCCCCTGTTCGGGAAATGGCTTACAAGTCTCCCATATCTGGACCACTCTCTAATCTGGCCAAAGAGCAGCTCTCCTGGGGTGCAGATGGGAGGTTCCACTATGGATCCCTGTAGTGTTCAGTTTCAAATTTGTACTTGAACTTTTTGTAATATCCAACTGACATCTCTCAACATCCAGATAGGAAACCGTAGCTGCTAAAATAGAAGCCCATGAGCCGAGATAGAACACATCACTGGTGAGAAAATAAATGCTTTCAGAATGGCTGACTGATTTCAAGAGGGGTCCACCGTTCAAATCTTGATTGCCATTTTTCAGATCAGGGTGCAATTACCACAACAAAAACGAAACCTAGGTGTGAAAAGAAAGAGGGAGGGGAATCGAAGCATCATTCATGCCACTGCTCATTCAGAGTATCAGTTCCATGGTTCTGTAGAGATAGGGCCGCTTTTAGACGAGCGGCCCGCGATTGTGCATCGCCATTGCGCATATTTTGAAACGTCCGCATGATCTAATTAGACGAGACAGAAGTGGGTTATTATGCAGCTATTACGGCGGTGGCGCATTTTTAAAGTCCGCGAATTAAATAGCTCACATTTGAGCTATTTAATTTGCGGACTTTAAAAATGTGCCAGCACCGTAATATGAGCATAATAACCCACTTCCGTCACGTCTAATTAGATCATGCGGACGTTTCAAAATATGCGCAATGGCGATGCGCTCATCTAAAAGCGGCCCTACTACTCAGCATCTTCCCCCCACTGAGAAACCGCATCATAGTCTTGATTAAAGGAAGCACAGCAGTCTCATTCCAAGAGGTTATTCTAGCGCTTGTGACATTGAGCAAAAACAGCTTGCCTACATGGAGAAAGGAAGGAAAAGAAAACAAAGAGGCTGGGAGGAGAGGGGAAAGAAACAATTTAGTGAATTACAGACAGCTGCAATTATATTTTGAAAAAATAAAGCCCTACGGAATACAAAAGTAGCAATAAAAAAAAATCTGCTCCTTTCTGGTCTTCAAATCCCTGCTGAAAATCCACCTTCTTCTGTCATGCTTTCCCCCAGCTCCTCATCCTGTAGACTCATCACCGATGTCTCCTCTTCCATTCTTCAGTCAAGGCCCCCCTCACCCCTGTAACTAAGCTAAGCACGTGCACCTGCAGCTTTGTGAATGTAGCCCTCTCTTCCTCGTTGTTCCCCTCTCCCCTTGTGTTTTCTAGAGTGTAAGTCCCTTGGCATAGACACTAGTTAATGTCTCTAATTAAGGATTTACAGTGCCAGAAACAATGCTGAAGCTATATATGTAAGAAAAAAAATAATCACTACAGCTCACGTTCTACTAAACTTTAATGAAGCTGCCATTTACCTCTGTTTTGAAGAAAAAGAAAAATCCTTTGCAGATAATGAGCTTCACCCTTGAAGCTAGGCTTATCGGAAGGGATTTTTAAAATTCTTTCAGTTTCTGAAAGCTAATAAATCAACACTATTTAATTAGGCTGTAATCTACAAGCCGCTCACTCCAGGGCTTGAATGGGACTACTCTGGAGTAAGTAATTTATGGATAACAACCTTAAAGTAAGTTCTTTCTCTGCCTCCACAGGCAAGCATTTAAAAGTAGCAGCTCATAGCTAAGCCATCTATCCACCCCACAGAGCTTCCTCAGACCCCTTTAGTTGTGTTGGAAGCAGGGCACAACTAAAGGGTACCAGAGAGGGGAAAGCTTAACCAGCCAGGATGGACATGGGTCAAGTTCACAAAAGGTGGCCCTAACTACTCCAAGAACATCCACCGCCTCGGTGGGTGACACCCACTGAAACTGATCCCACAAAACCAGACATGGCAGGGCTTTAACAACCTCTGGTTCATCCATTGTATTAAGCACAGCGTCAAAGCTGTAGTGAATCCGAGCGATTTTATCTGCAAAGGAATCAACAAACATGTCACAGCAGGTACTAGATGACTCCAGTTCCAGGCGGAGAGACAGTGGACCGACCGACCAACCCCCTCACCACCTGGAAAAGCTCCATTGGACGAGATTTAGTGGCGGCTATACAACTACTGCATAGGCACATAAACTGGCTCTATGTCGCAATCTGTCGGCTTCAGCATGCAAGTGACGCCACCATCGCTCCAACCACCACTCCTCACACTTCAGCACCCTCAGGCCCTCCGTGAACCATGACGGCCTGAGGAGCCATCACCGAGGGAGTGGACACCGTGGAGCTATCCGGTCGATGTCCTCTGTCAGCAAGGTGTTCCATAAGGCCATGAGGTAATCAAGCAGGTGGCCATCAAGATTAGAGTGTAACTCCCCAAGAGCATTCCGGAACCTTTCAGGTTCCATTAGTCTCCGGGGCGAGCCATCTGAATGGGTTTTACACCTCTCCGGGGGCAGACATGCACCGGGAGGCATGCTCGCAAGAGGTAATGATATTTAGGACCAACACGGCAACCACACTCTTTCTAGGTCATTATAAAAACATTGTACTTCTTTTCCCGACACCAGTGTAAATCTAGAACAAGTTAGTGAAGCCACTGGAGTTACCCAGGTATAAAATGGGTGCAAGTGAGAGGAAGCTAAGTCAGGAGAGAGATCTCACAGGAAACATAATCATTCAGTGATCAACTGAAAATTGCTTGTTCTTTAGCATAAAGGGAGAAGTTTGCCTGTAAATATTTGAAAGGCTGCTATAAAGAAGAAAAGAGTACAATTGCTATGGAGGGCAAGATAAGAGGCAGTGGGTACAAGCTTCAGGATGGGAGATTTAGACTGAACCTCAGGGGAAAGTGTTCTACCTGCAAAGACAGTCCTGCAATCTAAAAGGCTACCTAGGGAAGCTGTGGATTCTCTGTCAGTGGAGCTTCTTGAAGAGGAGGCCAAATAGCATATGTCTGAGATGATGTAATTATGGCAGAGCCTTCCCACACTCAGCAGGGAGCTGGGCTCGATGCCCTATGGCATCCCTTTCAGTCAGGATTCTAATATAGGCAGGCAGGAGACTCCGCATGCAGATGCAATGGTCTTAACTACAGTTAATCAGTGCCTTTTGTCAGACAGCGAACCCTAACTTCATATTTGTGCATTTTGATAGAAAATAAGGAAACTGAGGGACAAAATTTCACAATAAAATCAACCGTTCTATCAAAACGTGAAAAAGAAATCCTGCTGTTAATCTATAATAAAGAGCAAAGCACAATGTGCAGGAGTCCTTGGAAGAATGTGAACAATCAGCATGTGAAATACAAAGCAAACACTGTTACTACCTACCTATCAAATGTTGTCATGTACATGGTTCTGAATGACCCGTTCCTTATCAAGGGACAAAACACCCAAGATAAATATTGGGCTAAATTCTTTAGATTCCACTCGGTCTGCAGTAATAGCACAGGGGCAGAGCTACCTTGGATTGGGCCCAGGTACAAGAATGCCCCCGCCACCCCCTCTTAGGGTGGCCAGATACGCAAATTTTAGAGGACACTTATGAGACATACAGGTTGCAGGGCCCTGCACCCTGTATTTCTCATGTGTCCTCTAAAATTTTCATACCTGGCCACCCTTTCCTCTCCCGTCCCACCCTCTCCCCTCCTTCCTCTCCCCAATGCCCTTATCGCAGAAAACTGTCCATTTACAAAGCAAGTCCAGTGAGTCCACTACTTTGACACTCCTGACATTGCAGTCTCTCTCCCTCCCTCAGCTTGCTGTGCCCGAGTCCTGGAGGCTGCAGCCGCACTGCCTGCCTCATGCTGCCACCGCTGGTGCTTGCTCCAGCTTGTGCTGCCTGACAGGTGGGCCCTACACAAGCCCTACGTGCTGTACGGGCTTTCACTCAGTTCAGTCTCCACCCAGCTGGGCTGCAACAGGGCAGGGATTTGTGCCCCCCCTCCCCAGCTTGGGCTTTCTGCCCCCCCGGACAAATGTCCCTCCTGCCCCTAGGATAGCTGCACCCAGTCAACAACGCCATCTGATTTACAAGCGAAGAGGCTGTAAAATGCAATGACTTTGCAAAAAAACATCCTCATAATTGATATCAACTGGCAACTCTTGTTGGCTGTCAGCACTGAAACTAAGCCAGGCTGAATGGCTCGTGGATTCTTAACTGTCTCAGCCAGCGTTGACTGTGAAAATATTTAGTGGGCTGATATGGCGGCTGCAAGTACTCAGCATCCTGAAAAGCAACTCATTCATTTCTCTGCCCAACTTTTTTCTTTTAACTGAACTTTTCAACCAGCTACAAATTCATTTAAAACTGAAGTAATTTAGCTGCTGTCACCAATTCTGGAGATGATCAATAATTATAATTATAATTATAACACATTTGGCCATTTTGTTATTGTATTTATAATTATGAACAAAAATTTAATTCCAAAACAACAAAATTTCAGACTTCATAATTTTGTTATTTCCTGACTGTGGGACACATACTTTAGGCTGTAACATTTTTTGTTTTGTGTCTGATTTTAATATTTGGATAAACTGTATCCCTCACACAAGGGAACATGCCTGCCAAATTTCAGAAGGATTGAATGCAGGGTCCAGATTTTATAAACATTGAAGCTTTTAATGCATTTGGATTCACTTTGGGTATAGTATACCCCTACCAAAAGGGATCATTTGTGCCACATTTCAGGAAGATTAGGCTAGACAAGGTTGTGTGTTGGTGCCAACCTTGTTGAACTTATTTATAAATGATGTAATTCCAGTAATGAGAGCTCAAAGCTTCTTCCCCCCCTAAACTGGCCACTATGCCAATTGGCGTCCTGCTTTACGTAGATGATCTGGTTCTCTTTTCTCAGACCAGGGTTGGCCTGTTGAGGCAGCCAGCTGCCTTCAAAAACTATTGTCATTCCAACTGCCTGACTATTAACTTCTCAAAGTCTAATGTCCTACTAGGGCTAGGCAGATCGCCAGATGGCCTATTGGTGACGGGGAGATCCTGCAGCAGATATCCTATAGGTATTTGGGCCTCCTTTTTGCCACAAATGGATTGTGGAATGACCATGTCTCGAGGGCTAAAGTGGCTGCCAAGAGCCAAATGTCAGCAATTTTAAGGTTCTTCTCGGGTTCGGGAAGGAGCAATATAGATCTGGCAGTTAAGATCTTCAAGACTAAAGTGAGGGCCTCCTTTTTATATGGAGCTGAGATATGGGCCCCGCTTTGGGACAAAAATCTCAACTCTGTTCAAACTAGATTCATGAGTCAGATAACCAAGCTCCTGAATGGGACTCCTGCAGACGTCATGAGGCTTGGGTCAGAGGGTGCACAAGCATGGCCTGGGAACAGGCATTGCTTTATTGGCTAAAGAAAAGCAGGGTTTCCTGAGTTGGCCTGACTAGACTGGTATTCCACGACACCTTTGTGGGCTCCTGGCACAAAGCCGTGGCTAGGCATTTGGCGCATTTGGAATTCTCTGAGGCATATTTGCAAATTAAAGAACTTGCTGTAGCAAGGCGAGAGATCATCAACAGATCTAGAGATGTTAACTATCAGCAGGAGCTGACGATAGTTGCCAGCTCCCCCCATTTGGATGGGTATGGAGTACTGGCTCCCCCTCTTGGTAGCATGGCTCACTTTTTATCCACTGTAGCTACCTTTAGAGAAAAACAGCTGTTTCTCTCTGCTAGGCTAAGTGCGCTCCCTACTGCTGTTCTCAAAGGGCACTTTATGGGGACCCCTTTCGGGGAGCATCTTTGCCCCTATGATTTGCTGGCGGCTGAGTCAGTGCACCATGTCCTATTTGAATGTCAATTGTATGACAAAGACTCAAATTCTTGCAGGATTTGACTGATAGATTTCCAGGGGCAACAAGCATATTCCTTGCCCGTATGGCTCTATGTGATGTGCGCCCTGAGGTAACTGTATCTACTATGAAATTCCTCAGTTTAGCCATGGATGAGAGGAAAAAATTCCTCCAGTTCAGGTTGCTGCTTAAAATTGTGTTTTACTGTTTTTAAACTATCCCCTATGGCTATGGAGTGTAGCCTTTCTTTATTTTAGCTGTTTTGACTGCACTGTAAGGTAATCTGTATTATGTGTGATGCATTGTACTATGGACCACCTGGAATGGGCAGTTATGGCAATTATCCTGTTGTAATGAGGATTTTGTGTGTGTTTGGATGTATGTGTTTTCTTTGTATTGTATGTTTTTTTTTTATGTGGACTATGGCCTAAGGTCTTGTCATAATAAATGTTGATGATGATGAAAGGTTAGGCAATAGGGTCCAGTTCTATAAGCAATTTACATTTTGTAGTTTGTGCACATATTTCCAGCTGTAAAAACTTTGTTGTCCATCTAACATTTGGACTCCATGTACCTCTCATGCAAGGGATCATCCCTGCCAAATTTCAGAATGATTGGATAAAGGACCTCAATTTTATAAGCAATTGAAGGTTTGTGATTTTAACAGAAGTCACGCAAATACAAGTCCTGAAAAGTTTGGAACAAAAACTAAAATTTCAGAACATAAGAGGGGAGAGGGAAGCATCCCGGCAATCAAAAGACATGATTGACACATCCAGGCTGGTCAACTGGCATCCCAAGCACACCCTCCAGCACTGTGACAGAGGACATTAGAGAATCTCTTATTGGCTCTTTCCTAAGCAGATGCTTCCAACTTCCTAGTAACAATCAGGGGGCCTTGGGATGGGCACAGCACAGAATGAGGATACATGATTGACATTTCTGCTAGCCAATTGGCATCACAAATCCATCTTGTACCACTGTGACAAACATACCATCTCTAACCGCCCCGAGCTGCATTGCAGGATGGGGCGGTATAAAAATCTATGAAATAAATAAAATACTATAGGCTCATTCTTTGGAAATGCTTCCTAACTGGTCAGTACCCATAACTGCAATCACGGAGGCTTGGAGGTGGGCACTGGGGAGCAAATATAAGCTTCTGCCAAGCTGCACAGCCCCAACCATGGCTAGATCTTGCGTGGCTAATGGGTTGGCTCTGTGTGTGTGTGTGACTGTGTGTGCTGTAGTATTCAGCCTCATTTCAAGTGCTCAAAACAAAGCAGAAGTCTGCACCTACTCTCCCCCCACATATTCCCCCACAGACTTTGGGGTGCCAACGACAGAAGCCTGTGCCAGTGCCTCTAGCACTTGGTCCTCCTCTGCTCTGCCCACCTCCTTCTGTCTTCTTCACTCTCCGTACAAATGCTCCAAAAAGCAGATGTCTGCATCTAGTAAGACCTCTCTAGTTTAAACAGAAGCAACATCTGCAACTGATTTAAGGAAATTTACAAATTCTGTTAAAATCATGAAACTGATATTGTTTTATGAAATTTGGCAGGCATGATAAGGGGTACAATCAGTCCAAAATTTCAAGCAAAGCAGATAAGAAATGAAGAAGTTACAGCCAGAAATCAATTTCCCATATAAATTGATGGGGGGTGGGGGGGAGAGAAGAGAGAAGTTCTGCAACAATAACAAATTTATATATAATGAAATCTGAAGCTATATAATTAAACAAAATTATGAGTTCAGTAATGGGTCCCTGGTACATACCCGTATCATGCATGAAAAACAAGTTGAAGCAATCCTGGAGGAGAGAATAAGCCAATGTGGCATCCAGATAATATCGAATTCTTCTAACTTGTCCTGTATGTCTGCCGCTCTCAGTTCCTTTGAGACTATGTGCCAGAGGTGATTCAACAAGTCCTGTTCGGTCAGGTTTCACCAAGATTTCCAGAAAGATGAGATAACATGAAGGGCAGCAAGTCTAGTTTGGCTACAAGTATTCTTCGGGATAGCACACTGTGGGAAAATACTCAGGAGTGCAATAGCTGGTCTAAAAGGAAAATAAAAATCTGTGTATGGGGCTTTTTGTTGTTGGTTTGGTTTTTTTGTAGTTTTGTAAGTTAGTATTGGAGTCAATTGTTGTAATATATGGTGTTATTATTGTTCTTACTTACCTTTGTTAACATTTCAATAAACGTTTATAAAGTTTAAAAGCAAACGGAAGCATTTGAAATAAAATGTTACTGCAAAGTGTTGGGATGAACTGATTGCTAAAGTAATGTCTCTCTTTGCTGCAAGCTGGGTTGTTGGAGCTCTATGTATACCTGCATAAGTGTGTCAAAAGAGCTACTTTAGGCGGGGCAAACTTATTAAAGCCATGTTGCACAAGCAAGAGGTCTAACAAGCACCATAATTCAAGGAAAGTCAGATGCTAAAAAGGTCAAAGGTTTATCCTCTCCATCAAGGACTGAGCGTTGGAAGCCTGTACCTCCATACAACAATGCAGCAGAGCAACCTGGAACCAGGAGGAATGGAGGAAGGTGGTGGTCTATGCAGAGAGACTCCTGGCCTTTCAAGAATGAGGAAGGGGATGGACATGGAGGTACTTTCTCTGTCCAGGGATGAACTTTGTCCATAGTGAAAGATGCTGCTTCTACTTCATTTCATAAGACATGGATTATCTCTAAACTGTCTCTAAGTTTTGAAAAGGGCAAAATAGCAATTACTGTCTAAAACACTTCTACTTTGTGACCCAGTCCTGTCACCTTTACTAAAGCAAGATTCCCAAGATTTTGGAAAGGAGTGATGCCAGAGGAAGACTTTGTGCATCTTCTTTTCCACAGCCACCTTGCCTAGGAGAACTCCTCACTGGGTTTGTGCAAAGGGCTCAGTGGCTAGAATAAAAAATGCCTTTTGGACTGGAAGATCATGGGTTTGATCTTTGGCCAGGGATTTAATGAGGACCAGAAATGGCTGCTCACAAGAATGCTCTGAGAGAACAGTGTCCAGTGCCCAGTAGAGGCTGACCTTTTAATTAGAGCAGTCACCCGTCACGTACTTTTCTATTGTCATTGGTTTCATAAACATTCCTCAGGACAGCTTCAAATTTTGTCTGTCTTCCATTATCATAGTTCTCCTCTGTACAACATCCCTCCCAGGGATGGGGAACTTTTTTCCTTCCAGGGGCCACTTTGAAAATTAGGGCAAGCTCTGACAATTGAACAGAAGTTCAGGGTAAGGAGGTTTAAGAGATGTGCTCAGAAAAAGGATTGTGGATCTATGCAATAGATCTATCCTCATCTAAATGAGATCATCTCTGCTCCCTTACCCCAAGCTCAGTCTTTCAGTGCTTGGAGCTAGGAACTGGATCCAGGGGCCAGATCCAGGAACTGTAAAAAAGTCAAACAAAAGCTAGCTGTGTGTTGCATTTGGCCCCTGGGCCTGAGGTTCCCCTAATCTAGCCATTTCTTTCTGTTCCCAATTCCCAGAGCTCTTCCACAGGAAGCCAAAACTATCCTCATGACACCTTTTCAAACGCTTCCTTCTGCTCCTTCTTCAAATTATTTTCCCTCCATCTCTCCTTACCTCACCATCTTGCCCTCTCTCTTTTCCTCTTCCTCAACTTTTCACTCTTTTTGGTGTTCCTGATGCAGCCCTTTTGTCCATGTAAAGTACTGTCATCATCATTTTATTTGACTTTTTGGCAGAAAAGACATACTATGAAAGCACACAAAGGAAGTTTTAAAAGGCTGGCTCTTCAAATAGGACACTGGGATGCAGGGAGGGACAATCATGCATTGCTTACTTAAATTCAGTCTGAATCGAGGTATCTAATATCACTGGAGAGATTTAATCTCAAACTAAGATAAAAAGAACCCTTCCATTCTAGATGGCTGAATCCCACGGACTAACAGGCTTCCTGTTTTCCTTTTGCCCAAAAGAATTTCTCATTGTGCCTTAAACATTATTCATATAAAAAAGAGTCTTTAAAAGGAGTATTAAACTTACTGTACCCAATTTTCCTCAAACTGAAATAAATCATGAGGAACTCAGCTTAAATCAATGAAGCCAATGTAAATAAGAGATGCATCCAGCCTCCTGTTTTTAAAATGTGCTTTGAGATATGATGTGTATCTAAGATTTGTCTCCATCCAGAACAATCCCTCAAATGAGGCCTGAATACTGCTTTAAGGATGCCAACTACAAAGATAAGTTTGTTAGCAACATGCTAGCCTGCAACGTTTGCTTTAACTGATTCAGTGAAATTGGAAATGTAACGTTGGGCCAGACTACAGTGATGTTTCGCGTGAGATCAGATGGATGCAAATAGAAGGTTTTTGGTTTTCCCCTCCACATTTTGAGCAGTTTTCTGACGTTGAATTCCATTATCAGTTGATTCCTGTGTTACCCCACTTGGGAGAAAAAATGAACTCACAAGTGTAATTCATCATAATTCATTTTCAGTCTTTTGTTCACTCAGTTAGTTTGCAGGACCATCCTAAAAGGGGATAATCAAAATAAATCCAACAAGTTCTGGAGTTCATTACTATTGGACTGTTATTGACACACCTCAGACTAACCTGGGGTTTAGCATTAGGACTCTAGCATTCAAGGTTGGAGAATGCTGGTGGCATCACAGAAGCAAGGTTTTCCCCATTATATCTTCCAAGGGTCCCTGTTAGAAGGAACAGATAGTTGCCCTTTGGGTTCTGAATCCCACTGTTCCTTTTGTATTTTGCCTCAGGCACCTCTTTCCTAGTTGCCTCCCAGCAGGAAGCACTTGAGAGGGGCAATGAGATGGTGGAATGACAAGAAACTAGGTGGGATGAGAAGCAGGAGCGCGTCTGACCCTCTGTCTGCACTTGGAACGTGGAGCGGTGTGTGTACAAAGCTACAGGTTTGTGAAGGGCAGAGCTTATTATCGGAGGGGTGGAGCTTATTGGCCAAGGAGTGGAGCTTATCGCTCTGGTTGCTCAAAAAATGTGGAGGTCTGTATTCCAAGCAATTGTACATCTGACTTAGTTGTAAAGCACTGTGTGAAAATAAGTGCATGTACAGATAATAAGCTCGTACCTGCTGGGTACAGGTGGAGCAGCTGCAGAAACACAGAGTAACTACGGCTTGTGATGTACAATAAAGAGGGTCCCGACGGAACATGGAACCTGAGAATGAAGGGCTGGACATTAGCCTCCGCTTAAATCTATGCTTAGGTAACAGATGCTTTATATAGATCTGTTTCGAGTCCGGGGGATTTAGGGTGTTTGCACACATTATGTTTTCCATTTAGCCACAGAAGGAGTAGTGTATGCATGACATCATCAGCATTTGCCTAGCACTGGCTTCTTGCTTGCAACGGCTCCCATGTTAAATGCACGCTGGAGTGGCTACAGCAGTAACTGCACCCACATGTACATGCCCAAGATGCAGTGCTCTGGATTGTGGACGCACTGCACTCTGCAATTTTGGTGCCAGTACTTTTGGCACTGTGGGCATATGCAAGGCTGTGTGATGGCACTGTTTTTTGGAGGGTATGCTTGGCTTGGGCATGGCCTCACCATTGCAGCTGCATCCCCTTGTAAAAGAATGGGCCATACATACCCAGGCATGGTTGTATGGTCTTATTATTGTGTATATAGCATCGGCTGCATATAAGGCGGTCATCGGTCTGGTTTTATGACGGGCGTGTGTCCCTTGTCCATTACTGAACTGAGCCAGATGTATTTTTGAGGTGCTGCTGGCACTGGCTACTTTCAACCGCTGGAAGTCACGATCTCATGACTCCTGGGCGGGAACGGAAGCATCTGCAGCATGGAGGCGAGTACAAGGATCAGAAAGGGATTCCAGAGCTTGCAGCTGCACGGTCGTCGGCACCAGCCCCAGCCAGGGCTTGTCAGTTTCAAAGACAGCTTCCCTCCTCTCACCAGAGAGGCACTGGGGGGGGGGGGGGGGCAGTGGGCCTTTGAAAGCGACAGGCCCCATCTGGGACTACTGCAAAGCTGGACTCCACAGTGGTCCCGGCCAGGGGTTGTACATTTCAAAGGCTACTTCCCCCTCCCACACAGGGTCTCTCACCTGAGAGGCGCTGGTGGGGTGAGAAGCACTGGCCTTGTCAGGCCCCAGCCCCTTGACAACCCCCTACAGGGAGAAGTGAGCAAAGCTGTGGGTGCCCCGACAGGGAGAAGTGAGCAAAGGACGTATACCTGTTATGTCAGCCACTGTGTGAACAAAATGGAGACTCTGATTTGGAAAAACAACTGCAAGTTAGTGTTAGTGCCCCTTTCCCCATCTTTCATACCACCTGCAAGCATTGCTTGTGTTGTCCTGTGCTGGTAATTCACTGTAAGATAAGCCTATAGGATATTTTAAAATATAGAAAATAATCACAACAAATGCTTCTAAAACTGGCGGTTTCCCACATTTTAACCTTAAAAACCTCCAAGCGCTGGCTTCTACTGAACGTTTCCCCTCCCACCCCACTTTCTGAACTCTGAAATTGCACTCCTGCCACCAGCGTATTTCTTGGTCTCCAGCTGTCCAACTTGCTAACCATTAAATGAGGTGTTAGCCTGGCTAGACTACTCAGGTTGCATTGGTTTTAGTGGAGAGCAAGGGTTCTCGTGAGAGCACCCGATGTAGGCATCTGAGTGTAGCCATAATTTGAAGGTTTGTTCTAATCCCCCGAGAGTAGTTCTGTACATTACATTATGCGTCTGCATGCCTAAATTTGCATATTCTTGTCTGTGGGAACAAGTAGCCAACAAGCAAGCATAGGTCCAGCAACTTTGTAAGCCACCCCTGAAAAAGTCAGAGTAATTATTCCACATTCTCTGGTCATCCCAGTGATCAGTGAGACAGAGAAATTCAGCGGTCAGAACTGCACCCTTCCTCACTCCCCTGGGGTTTCTATGATCCAACAAGTAAAGCTCCACCCTGGAACAGCCACACATAAAATTAAGGCACCATTTAGTAGAATATAATTCTCCTCTGCAGTGTGGGGGCGGACAAGTGGGGCCACGTGACTTGTAGGAGCAGTCTTTGAAACTTACAAGCCCCTGTCGTTTGCCCAGGCAAAACAGATTACAGCATCAAAGCCTCATGACAGGAAGCTCCATGCTTGAAAGAGGGAGTTGCTTTCCCTCTGCCATCCAATCTTGTACTGTCAACTAAAGGAGCAGTCATCTTGCAGGCTTGGTTCTTTTACATACCTTGCAGGAGATCATTAGAAAATCATCCAGAAAATAGTTTCTGCCTGGAGCGTGAGCCTAGTTCCCACAAGTACTACTGTAGTGTGCACTAAGGAGAGAACAAGCCTCTGGCTCTCCAGGTCTCAATGCAACTCTCAAGCCTGGTCTGGATGACCACCAGGAACAGCAGCCTCAGAAGGATCTGACTGTAGGCCAATGAGACTTGGGGGGATGGGATACACATGGGGAAATGTTAGGAAATCACTACAGCCCCTCCGGATTAATCAGGCACCTTTAGTGACTGAGCTTGGGCTCCCCATTGGCTTCTGCATAACAAACCTGTGGTACTGGTGGATCACTTTCCTCCACCAACATATGCTGTCTGGCTCCAGAAAACAATGAACCGTAGTTAAGATCAGCTAGCACATCCTCTGAAGGGCTCAAGTGCCTCATTTACATGCTGCACTCAGCTCGTAACAGACATGGTTTTAAAAGACAATTACTCCCTGAGCCCTCTGGCATATTTCCCAGACCAAGCATACTTGGTGTGTTAAATGTAATGAGCAGGAACTTGAACCAGTCTTTCTGGGCTTTTACTAGAGTTCTGGGTGAAGGGGGTGCTTTTTCAAGTCTGCAGTCTTGGAACAGCCACAGAAATGGGATAAAGTGGTCTTACGTTCTTTAAGATTTGCAGTTTTTCAGCAGCTGGGTGTATTTATTTTTCATTGAATTGGGGGGGGGGGGGGGCCAAATGTTTTTTAAAATTCTGTGAGACTTAACCTGCTCTATCATTTCTCTCCAAGATGCCCAGCAAAGAGGTAACGGCATATTTCAGCTTCTCCACATCATCATTACTACAGACAAAATCTACCATCCTAAGCAAAATATTCACCTTTCCTCTGATTTCTCAATGGATTGATACAAATGAGGTGAATTTTCCAGGCTGGATTATGTATGCAGGACACCCCTGCTCTTACCATAGATGTGTGCCAAATAAAGGCCACGTTTACTAGTGAATTACTGAAATGAAGGCAGTAAGTCTTGCTAGAGAGGTACAGCCATGGGGATGACCCTAACTCTACTAACGTCAATGAGAGTCTGAACTAATCACATGACATCCATTCCTATTCTCACTGTCTTCACTATCCTATCCTAAATACGATCTCATCGTACCACAGATTCAGTGTGAAACTGAGGACTGTCTTTTGTGAGGAGGCAGATGCATGTGATAACTAGCAGTCTTTGTAATGACGACAGGCAAAGGGCAAGTGGAAAAGAAAGGTGTTAACATACCTCATACCGAAATTAGTTTGTCAGGTGGGAAATGGAGGCATTGAACAGCACAGAGAATGATTCTGTAGGAGGACTGGCAAAGGAAACCCCAATTTCTCCAGAGGTTCAGCCATGTACTTTAATTACAAAGCAATCTTTGCATAGCTCAGCGTAAGTGTATTTATCGTGTTCTATAATAGCAAAGTGTCAGCCCATGAAATGCAATTGCTAACAATAATACGATTACTAAAGCACTATATTGTGCTTTAACCTGTTCCAAACACTGTACAAACACCAACTAATTAAGCACATTAGGGAAACCGATAG
Organism: Sphenodon punctatus; assembly: GCA_003113815.1. Lineage (NCBI taxonomy): Eukaryota > Metazoa > Chordata > Lepidosauria > Sphenodontia > Sphenodontidae > Sphenodon > Sphenodon punctatus. The sequence continues at coordinate 448,576 of QEPC01010167.1, forward strand.
CTTCTTGACAACCTCTGACAGAATAGGAACTATTCCTTTCTAACATTGGCCTGCCTTCTATATACGTTATCCAGTTGCTAAATATAGGCCCTTTTGACATGGGCCATGCCTGCGCTGGGGTGGGGGTATGCACCGCAGCATGGGCGGCGAGTGGGTGCTGGTGCACACGGGTGCACATCCACCCTGCACACATCCCCACTCACCCAGCAGCCTCCATTTCCCCCGGTCGCTCTGTGTGTGGGGATGCGGGGTGGGTGTGCCAGTAGGGATGCATGTTTCGCAGGAGTGCACACGCACCCCCACTCAGCGGCCACAGGATTTACACCGACTGCAGGATTTAAACGGGAAGGGAAAAGTTGTCTCGTGTAAAGAGGGCCATAGTTATAAATGGACTAGGATAGAGGAACTGGTGTGATTGACCAATGTCCGTTTAACATTTAGCAGAGAAAGAGAATGAAATAAACCAAACACAGAAGATATTCATAAAGCCAGAATAATACCCGAGCACAAAGCTTGTCTATGGAACATGTTTGCCCACTCCCCTTGGCTCTGTAAACTTCATAATCATTTATGTCTAATCTCTCGCTACACATTGCTATCACTGATTTCCACAGGAACAAATGAAAGACTGTTCCACTGGGTAAATCTATTATAATAAGATCATTCTCCATTAAACATAACAATGCAGGTTCAACAGGCAGGCTGCAAATAACCCTCTGGGATTGGCTGTAATGAAAAAACTTATTTAGCTTTCACAAGGTTCACACAGAAATTCAGTTGATATTTTGCTGGGGAACGGAATATACGATTGTTTTATAATGGGAAAGAGTAAAGTCTTCCCCTAAATCCCCCCCGGAATGTTAACTGTCCTGCTCCCAAGAATGAGGGGGATTTTTAGGCGGTGCAGACAATGGAAATCTTATCCATCCCTTCACTTATGTCACTTACAAATAGTCTGAAAAGAGAATCCTAACACTATTTCAGTGTCTTTTCTAAGACTTCACAATTCTACAGCAGCTTTCATCCAAGGATGTAGAAGCATATTGCCATCATTCATTTAGACTCGCAGCATGCTGTGCGATAATTATTTTACAGGCAGAGAAACTCAGAAAAAAGTGTGTGCGTCTAGTCCATACTCACATAAAAGATAGGTAAGAAAGATCATAACGCAACTCAGGTATCATTCCTGCCTAATAGGGATGGGGATTCGGATCTGGATTCAATATGTAACTGCTCGTAATGGGCACCTATGGATTAATCCATATGGAACCGCAACACCCCCGTTGCAGTTCAGTTTAAAATTTTAACAATAAATGTGCATGCGAAAAGTGGCCACCAGATCACTCTGCGCATGTGCAGCCCTTTCTAAAATGGCAGCGGCAGCGTCACCACCATTTTGGGAAACGGCAGTCTGTCTGCACATGTACGGTGACCGTTTTGCACATGCGCAGACCGGCTGGGATTTCGGAAAATGCCACGCATGCTCAGAACGGTTTTGTGGCCGTTTTGCACATGCACAACAGGTTTTCTTTTCTTTTCATTTTGAATGGATTGAAATACAAATCCATAATACGGATCTGTAATGAAATTGCTCTGATTGCCTCTCAGGCAGAAGGCACACTGGAGGCAATCAGAGCGGAGTTACACCACAGGTCTTGTCCCCTGGAGGCGCTTGCTGTCGGACAGCTACCATTTACCCATAAACGGCAGCAGTGTGTTCACGCAAAAAAACATCATTTTGCATGCAACCCCAGAATAATTTGCATGTCTATCCTGACTTCATCAGGGGCTAATTGTTTGAACCAAGAGCAGCTACATTCTCCATACTGGGAACACTTGTGTGAATCAATTGGAGAAGTCCCCTTCGTTGCAAAATGGCCATGACGGGGAATTTGTAGCGCCCCGCCCTCTGGGAGCAGAGAGGGAGCCACTGTGGGGCACATCCGTTAGAGGGCTGGCCACATGCATTCAATTGGGTTGCTTGGCAACCACCCTAAAAGGCACAAAGAAGCACACCATAAGGGCTGAGAAGCCCGCCCCCTTTAGGAGGGGCAAACTTCCTGTTGCTGCAGGGACGCAGCATTCCGGTGTTTGAGGCCAAACAGTCAGCAGCAACTTGGCTTGCTGCTTACTGAGCGGAGCTCCGGCCAGGAAGTAAACTCCTCAGGGGTTCCAGGGAACAGAATGGGGAGAAGAAAAAGATGGGCCATGGCAAATAAAAGGTCGGGGAGCTGGCAGCTGGACAGGAACCGCCTATGGTAGGGCGGCAGCCCGGGAGGGCAGGGGACCCCCCCAGGATCGGAGCAAAAGGGAGGGCAGGGGGGATAATCCCCTCAAGGGAAGAGATGGTTACACACCTAGCAGTGTGCGAGACAATGATGAGGGCACGCGGGGGCACCCAAGCACAAGGGGAAAGCAGTGTGGGCCTGGGCGGCCTCGGCATGCATGGCAGGCAGGAAGGGTTGGAGGCAGAGGGCCACCTGCACATGATCGCTCCCCAAGAGGGGGCATGTAGACCGGGAGGCGAGGAGCCTACTGCAACCCCACCGGGGGGCCACACGAGGGGGGGTAGGGTGATTAGCCCCCCAGTGAGATACAGGACAGAACCAGGGGAAGGCCTGGTAGGCCACCCCCTGGCAATGAGTGGCCACACAGTGGGGGACGGGGGGTGAGTGAGCATGGACCTGCAAGGGGAAGGAATGCGGGGACAGGATGTGGCCCCCGGTCCAGCAGGACTAGAGGTGGACCAGCCTGAGAGAAATCCCCCTATAGGCCCCCTGCTGCAAGCCTTGTATGGAGGGGGGCATGCCCCCCATGCGGGAGTGGGCAGGGCCTGGAAGTAGTGGTCCACACGATGAAGGAGGTGAAACAGGGAGTTATCAGGCTGAGCGGCAACCCAGCAGAAGACTGGAGCCTGGGGCCCCTTCCGGCAACACAAGGGACTCGCAGGCAGCACGCCTGGGGTCTGTTTCTCATTTTAGTGGTGATGCACCCCCGGAGCACAGAAGGCGGATGGAACAGAACCGGGAAGAACAAGGGGGAGACGCAGAGTTGTGGAGAAGGATCCTAGCACTGGAGAATGAACTGACGGGATTGCGAAATGAGGAGACACCAGGCAACATGGCACCGAATTATGGGGTGCCAGCACAAGCACAAGGGCCAGTTAGAGCGGCAGGTAAGTCGGGGACCAGAGTGGCCAGTCGGCGGAACAGGTACAATCGAGAGGGGGCGCTAGAGCGCCTGGGGCCACGACCAGTGGGGCCATGGTGGGCCACCAGGGGAACAAGGTGGTTAGTCAAGGAAATAGTTGGGGTAACCCAGCAGGCCTCCGAGCGGGTGAATCCCCCACAGTGGGGCAGGGCCAAACACAGGCGGCTTGGATGAACAGGGCCTGGGTGATGATCACACCAGTTCCCTTCCCAGTACAAGGGGCAATGGAAGCAGGAAACCAATTGGCAGGATCAACGGCAGCGGGACAGAGCACACAGAGCCTGCCTGTTCAGCGGGGTTTTTCCCAGTCTTGGGGGTGGCAACGGTGTTGGGGCAGAGTCCACCTGAGCAGGGGGTTTCTTCTACCGCAGCTGGCACCGCGGGGCCAGGGCAAGGCCTGGTGGTCCAGGGTGTCAACACTTCCCAGGCAAGTACATTGGGGATTGGGTAGGTGGACACGCACCCGCCCCCACCCCCAGGGGGAGCGAGCATCGATATAGCAACCCCATTCGGGCAGCATCTCCACCAGACCACCAAGGAGAAAATATGGCGAGGGGAGTATGTTGACCTGTTTAGTGACCCAATAGTGGATCATTCAGAGAAGGGTGACGGTAAGAATAAAGAAAAGTTCAAACACCCAAAAGCGGATAGGAATTGGGCGAATTGGACAGCTGCATATGCAGTCTACATGGGGGTCATGATGCAGGCATTCCTGGGGCGGAGTATGGAGCTGCACAAATATGCGGATATAGTGAGGAGAGCCTACGGGACTGGACCTTTAGGGGCCTGGCTGCAATATGACGAAGCCTTTCGTCATAGAGCAGCCACAACGCTGGGGTTGTGATGGGATGTTCATGCTCCTGACCTATGGTTGGAGAGCATGATCGATGCCACCAAAGCCCCACGGTCAGATAGTGGGCACATGTTAGAAAAGGGAGGAGTGAAACCACCCCGCATGTAACTGTTTTTGAGGAAAACAGAAAGGCAGAAAAGGGAAATATAGCCAGGGAGGAGGAAATGGTAGAAGTAGGCAAGGTCCCAATAGCAGAACAGGAACCACCAAGGGGACCAACGCCGGTCAGCGCTGACCGGCTTGAGCAAGTATTAGCCAGACACCCTGAACGGGTGGAGGTATATTATGTGGTGCAAGGTTTTAAGCACGGTTTTTTTATACCTGCCGGCCCCGTCAACCCACAGAGGGTTCTGTGTAATCTGAAATCAATAGTGGGGCTCGAGGAGGTGGTTAGGAGCAAAATTGCCAAGGAGGTAGAGGCAGGCAGGATAGCGAGCCCATTTGGACAACCCCCAATGGCCAACTTCATCGTGTCGCCCTTGGGGGTGGTGCCAAAGAAATCGCCTGGAGAGTTTAGAATGATCCACCATTTATCCCACCCAAGAGGAAGCTCAGTAAACGACGCCATCCCCAGGGAGTTGACAACAATTAAGTACTCCTCATTTGACGTAGCAGTGGAGAAGGCAAGGGCTCTGGGGTGGGGTGCGCTGCTGGCAAAGTGTGATGTTGTCGGTGTTCAGTTTGCTGCTGGTGCATCTTAGCAGTTTCCACCTGTTAGGGTTCTGCTTTGAGGGCCAGTATTATTATGATCCGGCAATGCCAATGCGGTGCTCGATATCATGCTCAGTGTTTGAGCGTTTCAGCACCCTGGTGGAATGGGTATTCAAGCAAAGGCTCTGGTCGGGCGATGTGAAAATTATCTTGATGATTTTTTGATACTCGGGCGACCGGGATCAGGTGATTGCGCCTCAGCCTTACAGATGTTCCAAGACTTAGCTCAAGAGTTGGGGGTCCTGCTAGCCCCTGAGAAGACCAAGGGGCTTGCAACCAGGCTAACTTACCTGGGGATTGAGCTAAACACGGAACGGATCTTGTCTAGACTACTGGAAGAAAAGTTGGTGACCCTCAGGGAGAAGATCATTGAAAACATAGGGGCCTGTAAGGTAACGGTTAAGGCCTTGCAATCATTAGTTGGGAGTCTGGGAAGAACAGCGTGGAGAGAGGTAACTTTGGGGGCTGGGGGGGGGGGCATGAAAGCCAGTGCACCTAGTGTGACCCCAGTGACCCCGCACCCGGAACTTACCTCGGGAGAGGGGGCACTAAGGGAGCCGCCTGCAACTCCGTCGTAGGCCGCAAGCCGAAGGGCCGTGGCCAAAGGATATGGCCCTTTGGGGACTGCAGGGGGTGCAGGGGAGCTAGTATGCCGGTGGGTCAAGTGTGTATTTTAGGGGGAGAGGGGGTGGGGTGGCATTCCCCCATGGTGAGAGTATGAGAGTTGCCTTGGGGGGCTGGAGAGGAGGGGGAGAGGGGGGAAGGGGGAAGTTGTCCCCAGCTTGGACCCATGGTGGCAGTGTGGAGGGGTGTTATGGTGACAGTAGGGGGGAGGATGCGCCTGGCTCTCCATGGCAGGGGGAGCTGGGGGAGTGGGGGTGCCAACCTCTGGTGGCAGCATGAGGTTTGGCTGGGGGGGGGGAGGTGGAAAGAAACAGGGGTGGAGTCTCTGGTGTTGACTCCTGGTGGCAGCAGGGGACACACTGGGGGGCGGGATACAGGCTCTGGAGGCAGGGTGGGCAGCCCAGAGGTTGGGGCCAGGAGGTAGTGGATGGGGGGGAGGGAGCGGCTATATGGGTTGTTCTGGGGCGAGGACGGTATGGTCCTCGGGGGCAGGTGACTCGTCTTCCCAGGGGACCAAGGTTCCTGGTGGAGGTTAGGAGAGTCACACACCCCCCCAGATGAGGATGGATCAGGGTCCACCTGTGGGGGGCTGATACTGCCGAATGCAAGGTCTGTAGTGAACAAGGCCCCAGTTATCCGGGATCTTATCCTGGATCGGGCAGCAGGCCTTGTGTGCATTACAGAGACCTGGCTGGATGAGGGGGCTGGACCAGTTCTGGCAGACCTTGCGCCGGCTGGGTATGCTGTACAGCACCATCCTTGTACGGGGGGCCAGCGGGGGAGGTGTAACTATTATTTTTAGGGAGGATTGGTCAGTTAGGAGATATCCAGTCCAGGAGATTCCAGGTGTGGAGGCCCTCCAAGTGGTGTTTGATTTGGCTGGGGGCAAGCTTGGGGTGTTGCTGGTATACCGGGCCCCTTCTTGTCCGGCAGCATCCCTCGCCGCTCTAGCAGAGCTGGCCTCGGAGGTAGTGCTGGACTCCCCCAGGACCGTGGTCCTTGGGGACTTCAACACTCATGTCAATGCCGGCCTTGTAGGAGCGGAGTGGGAGTTCATGGCCGGCATGGCAACCATGAACTTGTCCCAAATGGTCAACTGCCCGACTCATGGGGGTGGGGGGGGTGGGAGACATATCTTTGACCTCGTCTTCTGTTCTGGCCTTGAGGCGGGTGATCCGTTAGCGGGGAATGCGAGATCTATGCCCTTGTCATGGACGGACCATTATCTCCTACAGGCCAGCCTCCTAGTGCACCACACACACCCCAGAAGGGGAATGGACCAGTTAGGTTGGGCCACCCTTGGAGGCGGATGTAACCGCAGTGGTTCCAGGACGCTCTGAGGGAGTTACCCCTGGACCCTGACGGCCACTCTGTCGATGTGCTGGTTCAGCATTGGAACATCTTGCTGGGGGCGGCCATCGATAGGGTGGCTTCGAGACGTCCACTGCCCCCGTCTCATCACCACAGGGTCCCTTGGTGTACCGAGGGGCTGCGGTGTATGAAGCGGGTAGGCAGGAGACTAGAGCGATGCTGGTGTGGGACTCGCTCTGAATCTGATCAACTTCTCTATAGGACCCATTTGCGGTCCTATGTTGAGGCTGTGAGGACAGCAAAGAAGGAATTCTTTGCTGCCCTCATAGCAGCTGCAAAGTCACGTCCAGCGGAGCTGTTCTGGGTGGTGCAGGGGCTGGTCAGTCTGGCCTCCCTCCGCCTGGATGAGGTCTTGTCCCAGGCCCGCTGTGAGGAGTTTGACACCTACTTTGCAGACAAGATCGCTCAGATTCAGAGTAATTTCAACACTGGGTTGGATGCAGTAGGTGAGGAGCCTGAGGTTATGGAAGCACCGTCTGGTCAATCTTTCTGGGAGGAGTTTCAGGAAGTGATGTCGGCCGATGCAGTGGATGTCTTGGGGTCTGTTCGAGCCACAAGTTGTGAACTAGATCCGTGCCCATCCTGGTTGGTAAAAGCTTCCAGGGAGATGTTGGGGTCGGTCCTGGCGAGGGTGGTGAACGCGTCCCTTCAGCAGGGAGGTTGTCACCCAGTCTCAAGGAGATTGTGGTGCGCCCCCTGCTGAAGAAGCTTTCACTGGATGTGGACGCACTCGCCAGTTACCATCCTGTCTCTAATCTTCCCTTTTTAGGGAAGGTTATTGAATGGGCCGTGGCTCTGCAGCTCCAGGCGCATCTGGACCGTATCGGTTTCCTTGACCCTTTTCAATCTGGGTTCCGCCCCAGCTATGGTACTGAGACGGCGATGGTGGCTTTGGTGGACGATCTCCACTGGGAGATGGATGTTCTGCATTCTTGATCCTGCTAGACCTCTTGGCTGCTTTTGATACCGTGGACCATGGGCTGCTGTTCAGACGGCTACGAGACCTGGGGGGTCTGGACGGGACTGTCCTTGGGTGGCTCTGCTCATTCCTCTCGGGGAGAAGCCAGCGGGTGGTGCTGGGAGCTGAAACATCGAGCCCCCTGGGCCTTGACCTGCAGCATTCCGCAGGGTTCAATTCTGTCTCCGCTTTTGTTTAATGTGTATATGCAGCCCCTGGGGGAGATCGTGAGAGGGTTCGGGGTGCGATGTCACCAATATGCTGATGATACTCAGCTGTACCTCTCATTTTCGACCAATCCAGGTCCCGCTGTCTCGTTGCTTTCCCAATGTTTGGAGGCTGTGGCGGATTGGATGCGGCAGAGCAGACTGAAGCTCAATCCTGATAAGATGGAGGAGATGGTGGTGGGCAGGGCGAGGGAGGTGCCGACCCCTCTGGTGGGGGNCCAGCAAGTTCAGAGTCTGGGGGTGGTTTCGGATCCGGGCCTCCATCTGGATCGGCAAGTGGAGACGGTGGCTAAAGCCGCCTTTCACCAACTGTATCTGGTACGGAGGCTGCACCCATACATCTCCAGGCCCGACCAGGCCACTCTTATTCACGCCTTCATCACCTCGAGGCTAGACTACTGCAACGCACTCTACGTGGGTCTTCCCTTGGTTCTGGTTCGGAGGCTGCAGCTGGTGCAGAATGCGGGGGCCCGTCTCCTTACAGGGACAAGGCGACGGGAGCACATTACACCTGTGCTTCACGCTCTGCACTGGCTGTCTATAATGTACCAAGCCAGGTTCAAGGTGCTGGTGTTGGTTTATAAAGCCCTATATGGTCTGGGCCCCTCATACCTTGGGGACCGCCTCACCTTCCACGCCCCAGGGCAGCCCCTGTGGTCTGCCAGGGGCGCCTTCCTGGAGGTCCCCCGTGTTAAACGGGGGGCCATGATGGAGAGAGCGTTCTCGGTGGCTGGGCCACAGCTTTGGAACTTCCTCCCGGAGGCAGATCACCTGGCCCAGGTCTGATGGCTTTTCGCTGAACCTGTAAGACCCGGCTGTTTGCCCAGACCTTCGGAGCGGAGGGGGGGAGGGGGGGAATTTTTGGGGTGGGGGTGGGTAGTTTTAATTGTTTATAACTGATGATGTTTTATGTATTTTAGTATTGTTTTATTTGTTGTAAGCTGCCCCGGGATGCTGTAGGCATGAGGGGGCAGCCAATAAATATAAATAAATAAATAGATAGATAGATAGATAGAAATAAATAAATAAATAAATAAAATATTAATTTTGCTTGTAGGGTGGTAGCACCAGGAAGAGCCTTCTTGTCGCAGTTATATGGTAAATTGAGGGGAACTTTAGCCCCTCACCATCATATAAGAGTGACAAATGAAATGCGGCAGGACCTGAAGACATGGCTTCAGTTCTTGGAAGGGTTCAACGGTGTTAGTTTCTGGAGGGAGTGGCTGATGCTTCAAGCTGATTTGCAGGTCCAGTCTGACTCTGTGGGAGGTATCGGATTTGGGGTGTACTTTAGAACGCGCTGGTGTGCAGCATGATGGCCTGAAGAATGGCACCAGGCAGGAGTCACTAGGGACCTCACATTCTTAGAGCTTTTCTGTGGACTGGGCAGTTGGCGAACCATTCAGTAAAGTTTTGGTGCAATAACCTAGCAGTGGTGCACGTAGTGAAATTACTGTCCTCACGATCCACACGGGTCATGACTCTAGTAAGGACGTTGGCAGCAGCATGCCTGAAAGACAGCATCTTATTCATGGCTCAGCATGTACCCGGTATTGACAACGGCATAGCCGATGTCCTTTCTCGGTTCCAGATGGACTGTTTTCAAGAATTGGCACCGGAGGCCAGGGTTACCCTGGACCCGCTACCGCTCGGGGTGTGGAGCCTTGGGTTTTAGACATCCAGGGATCCCTTGCACCAAGAACACAGGTGGCATATGGTAGAGCTTGGCGTGAATTTCAGCAATTTAAGGCAGGTAAGGGGTGGAACCAGGGATTCCCCATTGCAGAACCCGAAATGCTTCAGTTTGCTATGGCATTGAAGCAGAAAGGATTGGCCGGGGGGACCATAGTGGGCAAGATAGTGGCCCTCACCTTTGTAAGTAAATTGACAGGTTACCCCTCCCCAGATAAAGGATTTTACTTTAAACAGATTATAGAAAGTTGGACGAGGATTCCGCCTCCCCCTGTGACAGGTATGGCTCCCATCACAACCCCCATGTTACAGCAGTTGGTGTGGGTCCTCCCTCAAGTATGTAGGGACAGTTATGAGGCACAACTTTTTGCTACGATATATGTTTTTCCAGAGCTTTTAGGATCAGCAAGATGGTGGCCCTGTCAGGTAGAGACAACAGACGACGGGGCTGTGGGGATAGATGACATCAAGTTGACCAGTGGTTCACTGTGCATCCGGTTACAGTATTCTAAAACAGACCAAAGGAGATGGGGCCAAATGGTGCAGTTGTATAGGAATAGGGTGGATGAGATTTACCTGGTGGGACAGATAGAAAAATACATGAGCATCTGTCCGTGCATTACAGGAAGGCTGTTTATGCATAAGGAAGGTACCGTGTTGGCCTGTCACCAATTCTTGGTGGTCCTGCGAATGGCCTTGGGGTGAATGGGGTTACCACCTCGTGAATTTGGATCACACTCCTTCAGGATTGGAGCTGCTATGACAGCAGCAGCAGCCAGGTTAGGAGAGGAGGCAATAAAGGCAGTTGGTCGTTGGAGATCCCGTGCTTATAAGAAATATGTGAGATTAACAGCATACTAAACATGATTTATTTTACTAGGGCATGAAGCTTCCAATACTGGCAGAAGAGTGGTATGGATTGTGGGCCACAGCTTGGTCCACTGGGCGAGCAGTGTGACAGCAAGTACCCCTGAGGGTCGCCAGTTGGGTTTGTCAGAAGGTGCAAGGATCGTGTGGAACGGGCAGAGTGGTTCGCAGTGGCACCAGTTGCTACCAACATTCCAAGAAATGGGTGACAAGCCAGCACCACATATACTGGTGATACACTTGGGGGGAAATGATATATCTGCCAGAAAAGGGGTGAATTTGTTAATGGATATAAAGGGGGACTTGTTGACGGTTAGCAAATGGTTTCCACAAGTTCGTATGGTTTGGACTTCTTTAATTCCTAGAAAAAATGGATCGGGGCTAGATCCCAAAAGTGGATAAAACTAGGAGGAATATTAATAGAGAAGTAGAAAAATTGTTAGGTGGTTTGGGAGGGACCACGATTCGGCATTCAGACATTGTACACACAAGGCCTGAGTTGTACCGGAAGGATGGGGATGCATTTATCCCCAATAGGAAACTAAATGTACTTGTCGGTTTTGGCAGGACATTTGGAGTCCTTGCTTGGTGTTAGGTGGTGGGTGTCGGGGTAGTTCGTGGTACAACTACTCCTTTGTGGCAGGGTTCCAGTATGCAATAGTAGGTAAGTCTATAGGAAATGTAGAGTGTCATCTTAAGAGATGGGGAAGTGCTACCCAGGCAATGCAGGGCACAGCATGCACTGGGGTCACGTCCCCGGGAGGGGAATCTTAGCAGGGTGAGTAAGGACTGGCACAGTCCTCAACCTTGCAGGCACAGGATCTCCTTACTCCAGCCCAGAGTTGGACATGCCCCTTTTGGCCACAGTTAGTGACCTGTCGAAGGGGTGAAGTTTGAAGTTAAGGGGCACGGACACTGGAAGGCACGTCCAAAGCAGTCCTCGAGTTAATATAGTTTTAAGTAGCTAGCATACTGGAACCTGATTGCTTAGTGCAATTACCCACCAGCCTGATGGTTATTAATAAAGAGTGCGGCCAGTTTTAAACCAAACAATGTCTCTGCGTGTTAATGGGGGGGGGGGGTGCGTCGACACCACATGATATGTTTTTTGGGGGGTAAATTACCCTGGAGAACACTATCATGTGGCAAAGCCATTTCCCCCCAAGTGATCTGCATGTTTGTGTGGACATAGATTCAGTTGCTTTTCTGCCCATTCCCCCAACTCCAACTTTCTGTTGCAATTTCCATATAGGTACCCCATTCCTCTCTGCTATTCTAAGAGCTTCCCCCAGAAGCTGGAGAAGATACGTTAACTCGGCAGATACTGAGTTTGATAGTGAAGTTGATACTTCAGGTCAAGTCTGAAGGGGTGGCAACCCAGATTCATACTAAGGGTGTTTATAAACAGACAATAGCCCACAGGAGTTCTGTGTTCAGTCCAGGCAGCCCACACTAAGAGGGTTTTGTGTGGCAAACCCAATATACAGGCGGACTCCACGCTCCATCAACCACCAAGCTTCCCTCATGACTCACAGCCACAGGGAATTTGGGGTTCAGGCAGCTCCCCCCACTGTTTTCTTCCTGGGTTCCCGCTGCCATTTGGAGCGCTGTTTTTGAGTGCTTCAAAGTAAAGTTAAACAATAGAAGTCCCAGAGAAAGCTAGAGCGACAAGCGTGCTCACTGCTCCGACCTACGTGCTTTGCCTGCATTGAAACTGCATGCACCCAAGTAGATGGGGGTGGACATGTGGGCGAACATTGGCCTGGATTGGTCCACTTTCCCGCAGAATGGAAGCTGAGCTAGATTTAAATAGTGCAAGCTCCTGCAGCACCAAAACAGCTCGTAGGAAAGCAGCCTTTGAGTGGACAATGAGGGACAAGACCTGCCTCCTTGACTAATAAGTTCCACCCCTCAGTGAGTAAGCTCTGCCCCTTGTGCATTTACATTCGCATGTGGAGCGTATGCCCCTCCCAACATTCCAAGTGCATAAGGGACAGACGCCCTCTTGAGTCTCATCCCACTTAGTTTATCATTTTACCATCTCCCCATTGTTCTCTCAAGGGCTTTTCCTGGAGGCAACCGGAAAAGAGGTGCTTGAGGCCAGAATACTGGGCTTTTGGTCTCTCTCTCCCTAAAAGAGGAAATTTATTATAGACATTTCTAACCCGCTCCCTCCTACCTCTGGTAGCTCGAGGAGACTTACAATAAAAATCACTAAAATACAATAAAATATAAAATACAAAATATCACTGTCTAAAATGCATCTAAAAGGTCTTCAAAATCAAAATTAAAAAAATCTGAAAACAATCTCCATCCCAACCCCCCTCCCATTACCCCTGCCAAAAGCCTGGTGAAAAAGCCAAGTCTTGCAGTGGCACCTGAAGGAGGGAAGATCCAGGGAGAAACGGATACTCACTGGGAGGGAGTTCCACAGCGAGAACGCCCTCTCCAATGTTGCCCCCCACTGAATGTAGGGGACCTCAAGAAGGGCACCAGCCGCCGGTGGACCGCAGGGGCCGATCCAGAACCTGGGGGGTGAGGTAATCCTGCAGGTAGGTGGGGCCCAAGCCGTTTAGAGCTTTATAGGTAAGAACCTACACTTTGAATCGGGCCCGTTAGACTAGGCAGCCAGTGCAGAGCACGAAGCACAGGTGTTATATGCTCCCAGTGCCCTGTCCCCGTAAGGAGATGGGCCCCCACATTCTGCACCAGCTGCAGCCTCCGAACCGTCACCAAGGGTAACCCCACATAGAGCACGTTACAATAGCCCAATCTTGAGGTGATGAAGGCATGGAGCAGATGGCCAGGTCAGAGTCCGAGATGTATGGCTGGAGCCGCCGTACCAGATGTAACTGGCAAAAGGCACTTCTCGCCACAGCTGTCACCTGGGCATCCAGGTGGAGCTGTGAATCAAGGAGCACCCCCAGAATACAAACTTGTGGGACCAGGGAGGAACAAACCCCATCAATGATGGGTACCGCCACCTCCTCGATCCTTCCCACCAGCATCACCTCCATCTTGTCGGGATTCAGCTTCAAATGGCTCATCCTCATCCAGTCCCCAACAGCTGCCAAACACCAGGAATGCAATGAGTCAGCTAAAAAAAGAGAGGTAAAGTTGGGTGTCATCAACATATTGATGACACCGAACACCAAACCTTCTCGTGACCTCACCCAACAGCTGCATATACACATTGAACAGGAAAGGGGACAGAATAGATCCTTGCAGGACACCACGTGAGATCCCAGGGGGCCAAAGAATAGTTTCCCAGTACCACACCCTGGGTTCTTCCAGTCAGGAAAGAGCGGAACCATTCAAGAATGATTCCGCCCACCCCAGCATGGTCCTGCAAGCGGGCCACCAGCAACTCATGGTCAATTGTATCAAAAGCAGCTGACAGATCTAACAAGACCAGGAGGATGGAACAACTCTCGTCTAACTCACAGCGGAGGTCATCGACCAAGGCCACAAGTGCAGTCTCAGTGCCATAACCTGGATGAAAGCCAGACTGAGAGATCAAGGAAAAAATACTACGATACCGATGCCCCTGAAGCTGCTGAGCCACCACCAGTTCAACAATCCTCCCTAAAAAAGGAAAGGTCAGAGACAGGCTGATGACTGGTGAGAGAGTTCACATCGACCAATGGCTTCTTGAGCAGAGGTTGCACCACACCCTCCTTCATCACCCCCAGTCAGCAATGACGCTAATGTCTCCCGGCTAGCCTTGACCAACCAGAAAGGGCATGGATCTAATTCACATGTGGCTCTAACATCCCCAAGAACATCCCCCACATCAGCGGACGATACCGACTGAAACTGATCCCACAAAACAGGACAACACAGGGCATTCATTACCTCTGGTTCTCATACTGTGTCAAGTGCAGCGTCAAAGCAGTGGTGAATGCAAGCGATCTTGTCCGCGAAATAGTCTACAAACATGTCACAGTGAGCGCTGGAGGACTTCAGCTCCAGGCAGAGGGAGGCCGAACTGACAGGCCCCTTCACCACCCAGAAAAGCTCAGCTGGACGACACTTCACAGATGCTATGAGGGCAGCAAAGAACCCCTTCTTTGCTGCTCACACAGCCACCACATAGGCTCTCAAACTAGCTCTATGCTGTAGTCAGTCATCTTCAGTTCCGGTCCAGCACCACCAGTGCTCTAATAGCTGCCCTTCCTTCTTCAAAAGTCCCTGAAAGAGGCCTTGAGATTGGACCCCCTGAAAGAGGAACTAAGATTCAACACCCAAAGAGGGGCCGTCCCTCCTAAATAGGGACTGTTGGAAGGTATGAGGCAGGGATGTTGATATCACTGTGACTGATGCATACTAAGCAGACAGGTTGGACAAGAAGTCATCAAAATACCCACACACATACCCGGATATTCTCCAGTCTGCCCCTTAAAAATGCAAAGCTTATGCTTTAGGTAAGCCTTTCCCAATGTTTTGGCCAGGCTGATGCCATTCTGAGACTTCAATACAATCAGGAACCCACATTCACTGTGTGTCCCCATTGCTGCCAACGGGGAAAATGCAGCGAACACAGACCCCTGAATATAAATCCTGTGAGTGACCTCAGACAGTAACAAAGACATGCAAAGCCTATCGGATATCAGTTGAGACCGTGACCCCATCTGCATGAACCCACTTGGGAGTTGTGACCCACAGTTTAAGAACCTTTGCTTTAGGTCCATACTCTAGTTCTAAGGCTCAAAAGAATAGGGGATTTTAAAAATAGGACCCAGACTTCTCTCCCTAGCATTCAAATAGGAGTCAGGGCAATGATTCTCTAGGCTGATTACCTGGTCAGTTACGTTGCTGGAATGTCTCAAGCTGGGAAAGCAACATCAGCATGCAAATTGCAACGATTAAATGCCATCCAGCATCTGCAGTTGATTTAATTTCATCTGCGATTGGTCTGCTCAGTGGGTGAAAACTGTCCTTTGGTTTCTTCCCCTTCTCTGCCATGCGCAGTGTAAACGTAAGCTGCATTAGAAAGGCCAGGAATGCAAATAGCAGCCCCAGGTACGTCACTATCTTTCTGGTCAACTATTAACTATGGTTTTACTTCTGGCCACACATTTCTCTGGCAATCATAACTCCCATCTGCACAGCAGAGCAATAAATAGAGCAGAAGTGAACAGGTCCACGAATCCGGGAGCCTCACTGGAACAAACAGATGGGGCACCTAGCTGGAAAAGGCACTCGTGGCAGATTGCTATATGGGGAGAGGCTCAATGGGGGAGGGATTGAGAGAGCCATAGACACTCCCCAGAACCCAGCCCCCAAGCAGTGGGAGCTCACCCACCTTCCCTTCTTGTTGCTGGGCTCTGCACCTGAGAAGTGAAGAGGTGAGGAGAGGAGAGCAGCAGGAGCAAAGGGCACTCTGACACTGGGGGTCCCCTTTCTAATCTTGCTGCAACTGCTGCTGCTTCCCCCACTGGAGCTGGAGATTGAAAAACAGCAGGAAGGCAGGGGCAGAGGAAGGAGAGTGGGGACAGACCCTGGGTGTCTCCGCATGGGACCCCGGGGGAAGGCTACCCTGCCTTCGGTAGCCTCAACCCACTCCATGCAATGCAGTGCATTGTGTGGCCGGCAGCTGCCGGATCTGTTCCCCCTGCCCCAGAAGCGGGATGAGTAGCTGGCTGCCATGCGATGCATCCTTGGAAAAAGTTCAAGGGCACGTCACGTAGCAGTGCCGGGCTGCATCTGTCCTGCCACAAAGTGAGCTCCACCGTGGGGCTTTGAGCAGTGGGTGCTGTTGCCCATCGTGCGTGGCCATGTCACAGCTTGGGCCGGGGGAGGGAGGCTGGGTAGGACCGCTCATATGGCCAGCACTATGACCTACCATGACTGTGGCAGGAACTCTTACAGCAGCCAGCTGCCCCACAGGGGACCGACCGACCATCTGCCCAGCTCCCCACGCTTGCCCAGAGTGTGGCAGCAACACTTGCCCGCCATGGGGCCATGCGGGGAGCTGGCCCCCCGCAGCCCATGTGGCAACCTGTGCTTGGGAAACGTAGGGCAGGGTGTGCAACATCAAGGTATAGGGTTTTGGGGTCAGGGTGACCCTAAAGCTAAATCATTGCACCCCAGTATCTGCTGGTTCTATATGTGGCCCAAACAACATCTTATGATTCAGTTCTTTGACATCCCTTGAAGTCCTTTCCACACGCTATCCCATGGTGTGTGTAGGAGAAAGCTACATCAAGACGGCCAATGATCTGGAGTTTTAGGAATTCATTCCCAGCCTGGTTCAAAGACAGTTCAGGGAGATAGTATCAGCAGAGAGCTAATGAAATGCAACTGAAAGTATCTAGTCTCCAATTTTTTAAAAGAAGAGTGTACTGCTCAGAGAGGGAAAGGTTAGGGAACTATACGGATCAAAAACCAGGATAGAAAGTTCTGGGAAAACAAACAAAGAAGGTGCCCTCAACGGCGAGGATTATTTTAAAAATACATTTACAGCTTGTAAAGCTACATGAAAGAAATGCAACGAGAGACTTTCTTCCAGTTGGATTAACCCCAGACCTTGCAAAGTGCAAACATACCCTCAATTTCCACAGTCAGTGAAATTGATACAAAAGAAAAACAATTCTAGTCCAGCACTATCAGACGTCTCATCCAGTGTGATGAATCTGAGTCACACTTAAGACTGGGCCTTTCCCCCATAGATCTGTGCCTGAATAGTATTCCACTGCTACTGGACCCCTTACAGATTGCACTAGGCTGCATGAAGACAGGTGCTGGAGATGTGGCTGATTGTGCTAAAACCACTCCCTGCCCCCCGACTACCCCCCACATTTTGGTGGTGTCCTATAATCCTTCCTCCCTGATCAGAACATATCTGCACAACTGCCAATAAGATTCTGGGATAAATCTCTCATCATTCATCCCCAGAAATCTCATCTTGGGTTTACTCCACCAAAAAATGGAAACTCTGGGTCTCAGACACCCTGGTTTAATAGAGCAGCTCTAAGCTTTGATTGCTAAAAGAATAATCCTGCAAAAGTGGGAAACCAAGGCTTCCCCACACATCAAACTGGTTCAGTGAAATGATCAGCCTTGCTGCCATGGAGCATCCAGCATTCAGAAATCAAGGCATCCCAGATAAATTTGAGAAAATATGGACGGTCACGCTAGAATTAATGGATTAACAAGGTCAGCAACACTCTCCCTTACCATCTTCTCCCCACACTCTCTTCTAAGGCCCTTTTCAAACACGCCGCAGTGGGGGGGGGGGGGGAATGGGTGGACACCCGTGGTGGGTGGAGGTGGGCGTGCACCTGTTCCCACAGGCACCCACCCATTTCCATGCACGGAGTAACCAGTGGCATTGGAGCCCGTTACTCTGTGCGTGGGTGATGGGTGGAGGTGGGTGGAGTGCGGGAGTGCGCATGCACCCCCACCCACTGCCCGTGGTGTTCCCACTGGTGCCCACCCTCTCACCCCTGCACCCACCACTGCAGTCGCATAGGTGCCCCCCCTGCAAATGTGAGGTAGGGGGCGCCCATGGGAAAAGGTCCTAGCTCCTCTGCTGCAGTCTATTACATTTTTCCCATTATTCCTGGTTTTTAGCAAGTTTCACTCTAGCTTTTCCACCACTCTTTACCCTCTCCCTCTCTTTTTCCCCATTGCTAAATATCTCCCCTCTCTTTTCCTTTTCTCAGGAGATTACGGTTATTGTTGAGTATGAAGAGAATACATTAGAAATAATGGTTTTGAATTTTAGATACACCTCTTTGTTGTAATGATATACCCTATCCTAACTTCCTCTTCAAATTGCTCCTTCTTTGATATTTTCATTATGTTATTGTTTTAAAACAAGTAAAACATACTTTAAAAAAAGAAAAAGAAAAAAAGATTGGGCCTATCCACTATACTTTAAGATGGCCTCTCCAAGCTGCCCAAACAATTAAAAGCACCAAAGCTCAAATGTGCAAAGTGTTACTATCAAGAGAAAGCTGGAAATACTTTTTAAAAACATTCTACAAGAACAAGCCGTTTCCCACCTTTATAAACAAATTAAATTTGCCCACAAGGTGAGCAGAAGCAAAGTGGTTTCTGGAGCCAAAAACAGTGTTAATAAGTCATTGAACATAAAAATGTAACTCGTTTGGATTTCCAGTCTCAGCCCCTGCAGTGTCCTGTGTGAACGGTCAGGCACTCAAATATTGTGACCCTCAAAAAAAAATCCAGCTTCATTCTAGCTGCAAATGAGGACAGCAATCTAAAGGGCTGGAAGTTCTTGCTTGAGATAATGAGGAAGGCTTCTGGCTGGTGGTATACAGCATAAGAAATGCCACTGGTCTATCTAGCCTAGTATCCTGTCTCCACCAGTAGCAGCCATCCTTCGTTTGTTCTAGAAAAGTGCACAACAGATCATGATGGTGTAATCCATCTCCTTTTCACTCCCAGTCCCCCAATGGTCAGAGGTCTCATTCCTTAACCATCTTAACTAATAACCATTTATGGGCTTCTCCTCCAAGAACTTATCCAACCCTTTTTTAAACCCAGTTATGTTATTGGCTTTCACATCCTCTGTCAATGAGTTCCACAGGTTAATTAAGAAGGTGAGCAAGTCGCCAACATGACCGGTAGAGCCAAAAGCCAGGCAAGGGTGAGACAGATACACAACAGCAGAAAGAGATAGACAGAAGTCAGGCCAGGGAGAGAACCAGCTAGAACAGAAAAGCTAGCAGCCCCACGGTAATAGCTTGCAACAGCCAGGCCAAAGGGAGAGCCAGCAGCAGCGGAGGAGAACATCTTGTTTCCTACAGTAAGAAGCTGCTTGAGGCTGCCACGGAAGGGAAAGAAGTGCAAGTAGGCAGTAAGGTTCATTATTGCTTGCTATGAACTGTTTTGGTGTTTGTTTGTTTTTAATTGTGTTAATTTTGTGAAGTAGCAAGGTGGACCTGTCCTTTTTCAGTCCCCCTTAATGGCCACCCTACACAGTACTGGGATGAACTGAACCAGGCAGAAACTTCGCCATTGACTTTAATGGCAATAGTTGCTATTTATGAAATAACTCCAGTCTGTAGACTGGGGAGGAGCTACCCAGGGCTGGATTAGCCCTTGCGCTGACTACACTGCAGTGGGGGGGCCCTTCCCTGTGGGGAAGGACCCAGTGCCTCAGCACAGTCAGTGCCTTGGGATCCTGGGGTATTGGCAGCATCCTGAGCAGGGCAAGGCATACTGTACGGCCCCCAAAGCTTTCCGTCGCCAGCCACTACTGCCCCTCGGGAGTACCCAGCCCTTAAGAGACAGCTATCTGCAGCTCTGGCAGGAAATCCAAATGCTGGAGACGAGGAGACCAGCTCAGCTCTCCCCCCATATTCCCTACGCTTGTTCAATAACATTTCTGAGAGAAGGGATCATCAGCTTAGCCGTTCTATTTAGCAAGTAACATTAGGATACATTTACAGAGACTAACAATTGGAGACATTTCTTGTGTAGTTCTAAGTCGAGTTACCACTTCCCTCCAAGCTTTCCGGGCTGAGGCGGGACACCTCACAGGGCCCAATACTTGAGGTCCATGAAGAAGTGTAAAATGATAACATGAGTGTGAGAAGAACAGGCACAGATATGGGCTCAGAGAGTCTCAAACCCATGGGAAGCCTGCCTTGTGAAGGATCTGCTGCGATTCAGAAGCCCCCCCGGATGTTTCGGGTCCCATGAGTGAAATAAAAGCATCTTTTACAAGGTCTAAAAGGGGACACTGAGTGGAAACAGACATGCATGGTGCATGGTACAAGGCTGCCTAGGGCACCGATACAGCCCTGCAACATGTATAAGAAATGTTAAAGCGGAGTTCTGTCCATGTCTTTTTTCACCCTGCATATCCCTCAACAGTTCCTATGTTAGCAGGGGCCCTACAGCACTATTTCCCATGGGGCCCTAACTTCCCTTAGCTCCGGCACGGCTTCCTGCACAGCGTCTTGTGAGGCTTCCTGACCTGGATCAGTCACCTGAGAGTTCTGGCACAATTACGGCACAAGGTAACAGAGCGTAGGAAAGAAGCAACAATTCGAGCTACTGGCCAAAATGTGTCTGTTGTGCGCAGTGCAGATCTATCATCAGCATTTATGTAAAACTGAGGAAGCTAGTCTAGTTACAGGGAAACTTAAAGGAGCAGTTGCAAGAATTAAATGTCTACAGGCAACATGGAGACTATTTAAAAACACCAACTTGAAAGCTCAGATTAAATGTATTCCACAAATTAAAAAAGGTAGGAAGAGGACCAGACGTCTGCCTGTGTGGCTAAACGGTGAGGTGAAAGAGGCTATTGGAGCCAAAAAGGCATCCTTTAACAAAATGGAAAGAGTCCCAATTTTTAAAATATTTATTTATTAAAAGATTTACTATTCTGCCCCTCCTGCCACAGGCAGCTCGGGGCAGCTTACATCAATAAAGATCAATAAATATAAAACCAGAAAATTATAAAAACATATCATTCCCCCCCCACTCCATCCCTCTCCTCCCCCACTCTCTACCCATCTCCCCCACCAAACGCCTGATGGAACAGCCAAGTCTTACCGCTTTTACGAAAGGAGGGAAGGTCCGGGGCCAGACGCATCCCCACCGGAAGGGAGTTCCACAGCCTCGATGCGGCCACCGAGAACGCACTCCCCTGCGTGCCCTGCCCCCAGACCCCCAATGAGGTAAATAGGGAGGAGCATAAGCATTGCCAAAGTAGATGTAAGTAGTTAATAAGCCAGGCCAAAAAGGAATGTGAGGAGCAACTTGCTAAAGATGCTAAAACTAATAAACACTTTTTCAAGTACATCAGAAGCAGGAAGCCTGCTAGAGTGTCAGTTGGGCCGTTAGATGACCAGGGGGTGAAAGGGGTGCTTAGGGGAGGGGGGGCAGCAGGGGTGCTTAGGGTTGGGGCCAGGTCAGAAGCCTCTCTGGGCCAGCCCTCTTTTCTGCCAGGCCCAGTGGGCCCCAGGACAATCGGGTGCCGTGGGGGGCAGATGCCCCCCTTCACATAGATTGGCAGGGTGCAAGGCCCTGCTATGGTAGCTCACTGCAGGGTGTGTGTGAGTATGTTGTGGGGGCAGCCCCCGGGACTGATGGCCACAGACTCGTGGCCCCTGGACCCCAGGCCAAATGGGGGATCTCCCCACAAAGGATGGAGGGCCCGGGCTGGCCGGGCCTGCAGGGATAACAAGGGCGGTCTCCAGCAGAGGCAACCGGGCCTCCCAGGGCGGTCCCCCGGAGCCAGGGCCCGCTCCTGTGGTAGTGGCCTCCCCGGTAGCCACAGGGCCAGCGGGGGTCCCAGTGCTGGGGAGCATGGGATGGACATCCCTGTAAGGGATGGGATGGCCTCCCATCGGGGGCTCTCTAGCAGGCCCACCCAGTACACTCCCCCCGCCCTCGGCCAACAGGCGGCCCCCCCTTTCTTACCACACAGGGGCGAATTGGCCGGCCAGAGCCCCAAGGACGGGTGAGGGACAATCTCTGCAAAGGATCAAGGTGATCTAATGTGCCATCCAAACAATGGTGCAGCAGCATGCCCAAGAATCACGGACCCAGCAAGAAGCACCTCCCCTGACCACACAACATGATTCAGGTGAGGCAGGGGCCACCCACAGAGGGCGGACAGCATGGGCACTGGGGCACTAGCCCAGGCCTGGCCCTCAGCAACATGGGTCCCCAGAATGGCCAGTGAAGCAATGGCTGGCCCACAACAGAGCCGAACATTGGGCGTAGGGAAGACCCAACTGTTGTGGTGGAATGGGACATGGGTGCCAGTGATTGCTCCCCCTGTCCTCACCCCCAGAGATTGCAGCGGGACTTATCTCACAGCCGCTGCCCCCTGCGGGCCAATGGAGTGGTGCCACCCCCCTGCAGGGTCAGGCGTTCCAGGTGTGGGCCCCATCGTCCATTCGCCTTGGACAGTCAAGTCCTCTGCCGTATGTGTTGCAGCCCCTGGGCGATGTCGCCATACTGTGCCCCCCTGTGGGTGGGGGATATACCGAAGTCTCTGCCCCAATAGGGGATCACCTCCTCCTGGCTACACAGGAGCGAACATAGCAAGGGGAGTATATGGTAGGGGTGGAAATTTCAGTTCCCCCGGTATCCGAAACTGCCGGTATTTTGCTGTACCAGCAGTTTCGGATTAACCCGGTAAACTGGGGTACCGGTACCGGTTCCCCGTGCTGGACTTTTTTACATTGCGGCCATTGAAATGAATGGTCGCAATGTAAAAAAAAAAAAAAAAAAAACCCCACAAAACCACTCACTTTACCTCCCCCATCCAGGCTG
>QEPC01010167.1:480936-545348 GCA_003113815.1 Sphenodon punctatus
CCTGAGACTTCGCATCCGCCTGAATGTTTGTTTGTCTTCTCCCATGTCTCTCCCGCTGTCCCCTCTCCTTGTCTCCCCCTCCTTGTCTTTTAGATTGTAAGCCACAGGTAGGGACCGCAGCTGATTATATGTTCTGTACAGCGCCAGGTTGTTACTGGCGCTTTATAAATGTTTAATAATAATAATAATAATAATCTGCCTGCTTCCAGTCCCACTTGGATCTGCATTAGATGGACTCGGCCGTTTCCTTGGGCTGCCCGTGCATCCCATAGAGTTGCAGGAGTTTGCCCAACGCTGTAGGCTGGCATCTGCAACTCTCTAGTCCGTCAGGGGCAACAGCTGACCCAGCATTGGTCTGCCCAGCATAGGGATAACATCTCTGCTTCAGGCCACTGCCCTGGGTTTGGCCAGCCCACTCCAGGATGTTCCAGAGTGCCGCTGGCACCTGCTCCAGATTGCACACCTGACATCCGCTCCCTGCATGAACGGGTCAACCCTGGGGTGAAGCAGGCTGGCATGGGTAGCAGCGGAGCTGCTGTCTGTCTAAAAGCACCCAGTATGATGGCCAGCACATGGGGTGGGGCAGGGAAGTCATTTTCTGACTAATTTACAGCCCTGAAATGGCCAATATTGGTCTTAGCCTGGTCTTTCATATATTGGGGGTGCACACTCCTATTAGAACATTTCCTAGGGATCAGCCCCCCCCCCCCCGTCACCCTTAAATTTAGTTTCTGGGTTGGAACCCTGGCAGGCCTACCCCACACAAGTTAAGCCCTGACAACTACCAATCTGCACTGGTCAGAACTCATCTGGAGTATTGGGTCCAGTTCTGGGCACTGCACTTTAAGAAGGGCATGGACAAATTGGAACAGATTCAGAGGAGGGCGACAAAGATGGTCAGGGGTCTGGAAACCAATGAGGAAAGGTTGAAGGAGCTGGGTATGTTTAGCCAAGAGAAGACTAAGGGGAGACATGATTGCGTTCTTCCGCTACCTGAAGGCTGTCACAGAGAGGACGGCAAACACTTGCTCTCTCCTGCCCCTGAAGGCAAGACTAGAAATAATGGGCTCAAAGTACAAGAAAGCAGATTTTGGTTAAGCATTAGGAAGAACAACAGGAAGAGCTGTTGAACAGCAGAGAAAATTGCCTAGGGAGGTGGTGGTGGGACTCTCCCCTTTGCTGGAGGTTTTCAAACAGAGGCTGGACAGGCATCTGTCAGGGATGCTGTAGCTGCGGATTTCCTGCACTGAGCAGGGGGTTGGACTAGATAACCTCTGAGGACCCTTCCAACTCAGATGATGGTTCTATGGTCCATTTGCTCGAATTCAGCAGCGTGACTGATCACATGGGTTTCTGACTTCATGGTTTTATTGGTGCTTTGCTCCACTACAGATGGAGATTTGCCTGTTAGCAGGAATTGGCCAAATAATTTCCTTAAAGGTTGCTTTTTGAAGTTGGTCTCACTGATTGGGGGGGGGAAAAAATACCACAAACGGTGTGTATTCTGTCTACAAGCAGAAATATTGTTTCACCAATCTAACTTTAAAATAAGTCTGAGAGGTTTGCAAACCAGATCAAATTCATTACCCTTTAGAGGACTGCAGGCATATCTTCCCTTTCTGCTCACCATTCATTTGGAGGGTTGCTTATATTTTTAAAATGGCAGCTTTGTAGTCGTTACAAATTTAACTCTGAAGTCTCTGAAATTCAGAATGTGTTGTTGTTACAAAAGAATCAATGTGGAAATCCATTCAGTTCCCCAGTTTTTAATCCGTGCAGCAACCCTGACCATCCAAGTGGGACTCTATGTAGTAGCTACAGGTAAAAACAGACGTGAGGGTGGGGCAGCGCTGTGGCTCCCTAGCCCAGTCCAGGTTGGGAAAACCACAGCCTGGGTCAAGCACCAAACAAATGTGTCTGCAGGCTGCGGTCAGAGGGCTGTCCTGCCACCTGCACGACCTGGGGAGGGCGGTGAGCTAAACAGACGGGTGAGCGGGCAGCCCCATCCTGCTCCCAGAGCTCCGCCCCTCACCATGACAGACAGCCATGGCAAACAGCCAGGGCGGCCTCTGGCCCTAGGCGGGTATGACAGGGCTGAACACACGTGCTAGCCCTTAGCTGCGTTCTCTGAGATTTTCTGAGGATGCAGCCCAGGCTAGCCACCTACCCGCCCTGGGGCAGTCCTGGGCTTACATCTGGCAGCACGTAAACAGATGTGCCAGTGGGTCGTGGGCCAAAGCAGGCCACCATCACATCTGTTTTTACCCTAAAATTCCCATTTTACTAGGAGCTACATTGCACTTAACTTAAAATCATACTGCCAGCCATAGGCCTGATCCTGTAGTCCTTACACATGTCAAGCTCACCTTGACTAAGGTAGGAGAGAGCAAGAAAATGCAAGTTCAGGCTCCAGGAATGCTAGCATATTAAAAGGAAAGGAATGCATATAATTAGCAATAAACGACATCAGTAAGAAAAATCAAATAATGTCTTACATGTCATAAATGTACAACATTACAAGTGGATCACTGTGTTTTTAGTTTCATATCTTAATATATCATATTAACTGCAGTACTAAGAAAAAGAACAACATTTGTATATGTCAGAGGGGAGAAAATTAGAATTGAAAACCTTTCCCCGTCATATGTAGTCAGAGATAGCCTAACTGGAAACTCTGCATCCAGCTGACCAGCCTGTTAACCATGAAAGAAATAGTTCCTTTTCACTTGATTAATAAAACAACAAATGTTTGAGGAGATTTAGGGTGCCATCCTTTATCCACTTTAGTTAATGGCAGAACTCCCATTGACTTTGATGGTGGAAGATTGTGCCCATTGTCACGGGTCCCATAGACATTCTGGCATCAACACTATGCTGCCTGTCTAAATATCATTGTGATGGTTTATGGGTATTTCATTCCAGGCCAAATTCCCAATGAAAAACTGCCTGCAAAACTGCACCTTGGACTGAAATTGCTATATAAGTACCACAAAATGAATTATACCTGATGGTAAGGATATTCGTTTACAAATACCATGTAGATTGTGCCTGTGCAAACAAATGATAATTTGCATTTTCCATCTTTAAGTTTAAGAAGACAGGTAGAAAAGTACGGGTGCGATCGTCCCTCATTAATACCATGGGAGCTGAGCCTCTACCTCCAGGGTAGAAAGATACCGAGACCTCTCGTGTGGAGTCCCACAGAGTACTGCTTTGTCCCGTCTCCTGTTCAACGTGCATATACAATCTCTTGGTGAGGTGGTCAGGAGGTTTGGCGCGCGGTGTCATCAATAGGCTGATGACACCCAGCTTTACCTCTCTCTTTCATCAGACCCAGGCCCGGTAGTCTCGGTGCTTACTGAGTGTCTGGCAGCTGTGGGGAATTGGATGAAGGCAAATCGACTAAAGCTGAATCACGATAAGACGGAGGTGATTCTGGTGGGTAAAGCGGCAGGGGTGACGACCCCCATCATTGATGGGGTCTCCCCTCCACTGGTTCCCCAGGTATGGAGTTTAGGAGTGCTCCTTGACTCACAACTCCACTTGGATGCACAGGTGGAGTCTGTGGCAAGGAGTGCCTTTCGCCAATTACATCTGGTGCGTCGGCTTCGGCTGTATGTCTCGGACTCTGACCTGGCCACTGTCATCCATGCTTTCATCACCTCTAGGCTTCACTATTGTAACACGCTCTATGTGGGGCTACCCATGGTGACGGTTCAGAGACTGCAGCTGGTGCAGAACATGGTGGCCCATCTCTTGGCGCGACTGGGCCACCGGGAACATATTACACCGGTTCTTCGGTCTCTGCACTGGCTGCCTATAGTCTTCCGGGCCCGATTCAAGGTGTTGGTGCCTATAAAGGTGCTTGCCTATAAAGCCCTAAATGGCCTTGGCCCGACCTATTTGCGGGACCGCCTCACCCCCTGGGTCCTGGATTGGCCCCTGCGCTCATCGGGGGGGGGGTCTCCTTGAGATCCCCCGAGTCTGCCAGGGGGCCAAGATGGGAAGGGCCTTCTCAGTGGCTGCTCCGCGGCTGTGGAACTCCCTGCCAGTGGAGGCCCGTTTGGCCCTGGATCTCCCCTCGTTTTGACATCGTTGTAAGACATGGCTGTTCTGTCTGGTTTTTATTTATTTATCAGTTTTATACCCCACCCCTCCTGCCACAGGCAGGGCTAACAACATTAAACCACAATATAAAATACTATAAAACCAATTAAAACATCAAATAACCAATAAAAGAGGGGGAAAGACACACACCCCAACCCACCCTTACCCCTCTCCCTCACCAAACGCCTGACGGAACAACCAGGTCTTACAGTTCTTATGAAATACTGGGAGGTCCGGGGCCAGATGGGCCTCCACCGGGAGGGAGTTACAAAGGCATGGTGCAGCCACCGAGAATGCCCTATCCTGCATGGCCCCCAAGGAGACCTGAGGGACCTCCAACATGGCACCCCCAGATAACCGCGGGGGCCAGTCCAGAACCCAGGGAGTGAGGCAATCCCACAAATAGGCAGGGCCAGGCCATGTAGGGCTTTATAGGTCAATACCAACACTCTGAATCGGGCCCAGAAGACTGTCGGCAGCCAGTGCAGAGATTGGAGCACTGGTGTAATGTGCTCCTGACAGACCAGGCCCACCAGGAGCTGGGCCGCCGCATTCTGCACCAGCTGCAGCTTCAAAGCCATCACCATAGGTAGCCCCACATACAGCGTGTTACAGTAATCTAACCGAGAGGTAATAAAACCATGGATGACTGTGGCCAGGTCAGGAACTGAAACCAGCAGCCGAAGCCGCCACACCAGATGTAATTGGAGGAAGGCACCCCTCACCACAGCCTCCACCTGGAGATCCAGGTAGAGCTGCACATCGAGGAGCACTCCCAAGTTCTGTACCTGGGAAGTCAGTGGAGGACAGACACCCCCCCCTCAACCGAGGAACCCACTGCCTCCGCTGACCTACCCACTAACATCACCTCCGTCTTGTCGGGATTCAGTCCCAGTGGATTAGCCCTCATCCAGTCCCACACAGCTGCCAGACATCAGGTAAGCACCGAGACAGCCGGGCCTGGGTTGGTCGAAAATGAGAGATACAGTTGGGTGTCATCCGCATACTGATGACACTTCACCCCGAATCCCCTGATTACCTCGCCGAGCGGCTGCATATACACGTTGAACAGGAGAGGGCACAAAACAGAACCCTGCAGAACCCCACACGAGAGGTCTTGGCAAGATGAAAAACAGTCACCGAGAACCACCCGCTGAGTTCTCCCGGTCAGGAATGCGCGGAACCATTCAAGCATGATCCTGCCCACCCCTGAACTGTCCCGCAGGCGTGCCGCCAACATCTCATGGTTAACGGTATCAAATGCAGCCGACAGATCTAATAGGACCAATAGGGTCAATTGACCCCTATCCTTTTCCCGGCACAGATCATCCACCAAAGCCACTAATGCTGTCTTAGTGCCATGCCCTGGACGAAAGCCAGACTGAAAGGGATCCAGATAACTGACACGGTCAAGATGCCCCTGGAGCTGCCGAGCCACCACCCGTTCAATAACTTCCCTTAAAAGGGAAGGTTAGAGACAGGCCGGTAGCTGGCAGGGGAGTCAGCATCAAGTGATGGTTTCTTCAGCAGAGGCCACACCACCGCCTCCTTGAGACAGCCCGGCACTCTGCCCTCCCACAGGGAGGTGTTGACCACCCCGGCCAGCAACAGCCCCATTGTCTCTTGGCAGCTCTTAACCAGCCAGGACAGGCATGGATCTAGTCACAAGAAGTGGCTCGAACAGTCCCCAGCACCCCCACCACGTCAGCAGGTGTCACCAACTGAAAGTGATCCCATAAAATTGGACAAGACGGGTTTCTACAACCTCTCCACCCATCACTGCATTAAGCATGGCGTTGAGGTCTTGGTGAATACGAGATATTTTCTCCACAAAATAATCCGCAAAAAGGTCACAGCGGGCTGGAGAGGATTCAACCCCAGGGTTGAGGGAGGCCGGACTGACCAGCCCCCGCACAACCCGGAACAGCTCTGCCAGATGGGATTTTGCGGATGCTATGAGGGCAGCAAGAACTCCCTCTCTGCTGCCCGCATAGCCACGGCATAGGCTTGTAAACTAGCTCTATGCCGCAATCTGTCGGATTCAGCACGAGAGCGATACCACCATCGCTCCAACCGTCGCCCCTGTCGCTTCAGCATCCGCAACTCCTCAGAAAACCAAGGGGATCTGCGGAGCCTCCGCCTGGGCAACAAACGCCTGGGAGCCGTTTGATCGATGGCCTCTGTTTTTGATGTGGAGGTGGGGGGGGGGGAAATAGNTTTAATAATAATAATAATAATAATCTGCCTGCTTCCAGTCCCACTTGGATCTGCATTAGATGGACTCGGCCGTTTCCTTGGGCTGCCCGTGCATCCCATAGAGTTGCAGGAGTTTGCCCAACGCTGTAGGCTGGCATCTGCAACTCTCTAGTCCGTCAGGGGCAACAGCTGACCCAGCATTGGTCTGCCCAGCATAGGGATAACATCTCTGCTTCAGGCCACTGCCCTGGGTTTGGCCAGCCCACTCCAGGATGTTCCAGAGTGCCGCTGGCACCTGCTCCAGATTGCACACCTGACATCCGCTCCCTGCATGAACGGGTCAACCCTGGGGTGAAGCAGGCTGGCATGGGTAGCAGCGGAGCTGCTGTCTGTCTAAAAGCACCCAGTATGATGGCCAGCACATGGGGTGGGGCAGGGAAGTCATTTTCTGACTAATTTACAGCCCTGAAATGGCCAATATTGGTCTTAGCCTGGTCTTTCATATATTGGGGGTGCACACTCCTATTAGAACATTTCCTAGGGATCAGCCCCCCCCCCCCCGTCACCCTTAAATTTAGTTTCTGGGTTGGAACCCTGGCAGGCCTACCCCACACAAGTTAAGCCCTGACAACTACCAATCTGCACTGGTCAGAACTCATCTGGAGTATTGGGTCCAGTTCTGGGCCTGTCTCTTATACACATCTAGATGTGTATAAGAGACAGACAAACGCCTGGGAGCCGTTTGATCGATGGCCTCTGTTTTTGATGTGGAGGGGGGGGGGGGGAAATAGGTTGGGGGGGGAATGGGTTGGGGTGGTGGGCGGTTAGGGATATTTTTAAATTCCTCCCTGTGGTGTTTGTTTTAAAGTTGTTTTATTGTTATTGTTGTAAGCTGCCCAGAGCTGCCTGTGGCAAGATGGGCAGGATAAAATTTAAAAAAAAACAAAAAAAAACCAACCAGAACTACACCCTCAAATTATAAAATGACTTGCCCAATGCCATATGGTGAGCCGGAAGCAAAGCTGGGAATAGAACAATCCTGGTTTCCTACTTCCTAAACCCATGACTTATCCACCAGCCCCATAACGTCACATCTTTAAACTAGGCTACCATGTTGCATATTTTGCAAGACTACTTGCACAGTTCAGTTCAAGATTTGATCCAAAATGTTTTAATGCCTAAGGATGAAAACATATAAAGCATTACCCATCCCAGGATTTTTTTGTATTTTTATTTATTATTTTTTAATTATTATTATTATGTATGGGGGGGCAGGAGCCCAGGAAGCAGCTAGAAGGAGATTCTTCCACCACTATTGCTACTGGGATCACTATTCAAGGGAACTGACCTGCCGGGTCCATTTGCTTGCACTGTAATCCAGGTAGCAACAGCACAAGCTGTGAGGGAAAGTGGGGGAGCCCCAAAAGCAGGAATCTCCCTGCCTCCTGTCTGCACTCTGGTGAAAGCGTGAGGGAGGATTTGCCTGGTTGCGCAATGGCAATCCTTCGTGCTGCCTGCCAGACATCCTCCCGCGTGCTCTCTCGGTAACACTGACAGCACGTGGGGAGCTTTTGCTGCTGCTGGGGGTAGCAGGGAAGAAGGAGAAACTCTGAGCCTACAAGGGTTTATTGAGCAGCTCTGCATTGGCAAAAAACTGCACGTGAACAAACTGCCCACTTTTGAATGGTGTCCTGTTGGTTAACTCCCCAAGGCTGGGCATGTGTGCCGTTGCCTAAAGAAGGGGATATTCAAGGTCATTGCAGGGCTCGAATTATAAGGAAAAAGGTTGGGGGGCCCTCTATGAAATCATGCCCCCCATAGCCTTCTAAAGCCAGTCACTAAGGGAGCCATTGAAAAGGTAGGGGGGCACTCCCCTGGCCCCACTGTAATTCAAGCAGTGGGTCATTGCACTTAAAAACCTCTGCACTTTGAAGTGCTATTTGAGCACTTCCAAAAGAAATCAGGCTACTTTGCTTATTAGCTGCCTTAATATAGATCCAAGTGCCCAATTCTATATCATATGTCTGTGGAAGGGCCTCCATATGTTGTCCACATTCTGTTGCAGATCTGCCATTTGGAAAATGAGAACAACTGGAGAGGCAGGAACGGAAAGGGGATGAATAGATACGTCATTGAATCATTCTTATCCATGTAACTCTAGGCTTGATAATGCCTGTGCATCTGTCTGCTGAGCCTGTATGTGACTTCTCAGCCCCTACTGGAAAATACCACATGGCATGAGCAGCAGTGGAGCTGACTGAGTAGCAGATGCTGCTTGTAGAGAAAAAATAACATTGACTGGCTCAAACAGCTCATTTCACTCATAAGTAAGTAGGGCTCTCCTCAAGGGAGTGAGCGTGTATTTAGAGACAAGCAAGGACTCGTGTTCAATGTGTTTTCCCCAGTGCCACCAATGGAGAAAATGCAGTGAACATGTGTCCCTGGATATGCTGCCATGTCAGCTAAAAGTTGTGTAAAAACTAGGATTCAGATGTGATGGCATGAAAAATCTTGTGCTCTATCCTCGGGAGATTTTGATCCAAAAGTCACAGAGTCATGGGGCTGGAAGGCACCTGAAGAGTCATCTAGTCCAGCCCCTTGCACCACTGCAGGATTTCAGCATACCCAAACTGCCAGCAAGGAAATATCCACCAGCAAGAAACAGAGTCTACAATAGAAATCTGTCATAAGCAGACATAGAGAGCGACCAGAACACACCACTGCCTGAAGTAACAGGGGAACAATCTTAGAAAAGAAAAATCCAGATGGCTCAAATAAAGTGTGCAAAAATCTAACAAGAATTCCTGCCCCCACAAGATTCCTCAGCTAGAAAACTTTTAAGTCCTTTTGAAATGTGGAGATAAAAAAAACTAAATAAAATGAATAACAGATTCGGGGGGGGGGCGGGTTTCAAAGATTCAAATTCAAATCCTCATCCCAAAGTTCAGATGATCTAATTTAAGATTCTGGGTTGGGTTTCTCTGTATCCAAAATTATTGATATTTTATACTTGACTTTTAAGAGAATTTCCTCTCATTGAAATCTAGTCACCTATTCTGATTATGGGTTGGAGGCTTTTTTACATGATGAATATTTTATTGGCTTCTTAAACTAAAGCAAGTAAAAAACAGACTTAGGGCCTTTTCACATGGGTGCCCCCACCACCACCACCACACACACACGTGCGGTGGGAGGGCACCCATGTGAATGCCACCTGCGATGAGGGGGGGGGGATTGGTGGACACCTGTAGGAATGGCTGCCGCAGTGGGTGGGGGTGCATGCAAGCTGCTGCGCTTCACCCATCTCCACCCACCTCCATCCATCACCCACGCACGGAGCAACGGGCTCCAATGCTGGTTGCTGCATGCATGGAGATGTGTGGAGGTGGGTGGAGATTGGTGTGCGCCCATAGGAACGGGCGCACACCCACCGTGGGAGCACACCCATTCCCCCCACCCACCATGGCCCATTTGAAAAGGGCCCTAGGCTAAAACGACTTAACTCAGACTTAACTAAGTGTCCATACAAAATGGTTACACCATCTTAACTAAGGTCGTTTTTGCACGGATGTTCCCCCGCTCCCCGCGTGTGCAGATGGGTGTGCAGTGGGGAGGCTGTCTATGCAAATGGCACAGGGGTGGGTGGGGGTCTGCCTGTGGAAACACCATGGGTGGTGAGTGAAGGTGGAGGTTTTTCCATCTGGAAAAACGGAGGAGGCTCCGTGGTGGAGGTGGGTGGAGATGGGTGTGCGCCCATGGAAAACAGTGCACACCCACCTCCACCCACTGCCAGCACACACCCATCCCCCCATGTCCATGAAAAAGAGCCTAAGTTTCTATTTATTTAAATTTTTAATCACGCCCTTCCCTAAAAAAGACTCAGGGCAGCATACAACATAGATAAAAACATATTTTTAATAAATCCATTAAAACAGTTAAAATAGAAAACAACCCCAAAACCCCTCACAAAACCCACCCAATACCACCTCCCCATTTCCCATATCCAACCCCCCCTCACAACCGTATCCAGCCCCACCACCACCATCACCAAACCCCCATCCCCTACCCCTGCCTGCCAAATGCCTTTACAAACAACTAGTATTGATTAAATCAATGCTATTTTTTTGCCTGTGAGCAATCATAGTAGGATCCTTTCAGAGTCTATCTGTGTTGTTCTTATCTTAGTTACGGTAATCAGTGCAGGGTACCATCTTCCAGGCCAAAGATCAGGCTGAGGAATATGAATCAATGTAGTCTCTTACGCAGAAGCATCGAACTCTAACTGCTAGGTCAATGAGAAGCCCAGGCATTTCATATATTTAGTAGACAGGAAAATATTCTTAACATTCATTATTGAAAATTACAACCATTTTTTTAAAAAGCTATGCAACTTGTAAAATTCCCCATAGGAATAATATTGTGCTGAATATAGCACTGAACATTAAAATTGCATTACTATACCCAGAATGCAGGATGCCACAACCATTTACATAGTTAAAGTTTTATGCGTATTCCTACTAGCAGAAAAGTGCAGGGCCATTATAGAAATATGGCATTTTTGCTGAGATGATTCTAAGCTTCTTCAGAAATTTGAATTCTCAATTTCCCACTCGTTTAAAAAAAAAAAAATAGATGTCCCAATCCACTGAGAGTAGCTCTGAAAATCCCACTCTATAGTATAAGAACTAATTATTTCTTTCACTGAGATGGTAACAACTTTCTGACTGCAGGATCATGGGCTGGCTTTAAGCTGGTGCCTTAAAACCAAGAGGAACTTCCACCTTCTTAATCCCCTGAGCCACCAGTCCTTCCCTACTTACCCGTGGTGTGAAATCTGAAACCCATTCCAAAGCTGAAACTCAGAGCAAGTACACAAAGGTTGGAGAAAAGTTTCTATTGTATCTGGGCCAAGTTTCAGGTGCCAGGGTTGCAGGCTGAGACAGAGGAGCTTTGCGTCTGTGGTACACAGATGGGATTTATTTATTTATTCCAGGAGAAAAAGATAGATACAAAGTAGCTCAGATATCAGGCTTTTTTAGATGTAACAATTTACTCTTGACTTCAAAGTCTGGGTTTGGCAAACTCACGTGAAGGGGAGTTAGACACTCAACCCCCACTCTCAGAAGTCACCGGGGCACCATTGTAAACAGCAGCACCTGGCAACTCCTCTATGCTTTGAGACCCAGACTTGTAAGTCCCCAGTAGCAGAGGACTTACAAGTCTGGGTCTCAAAACATGTGGGAGTTGCCGAGTGTGGGAGAAAGATGGTACATCTAAAAAAGCCTGTCATCTTTTATTGGACCAACTTCTGTTGGTGAGGGTATGCTAGCTTTCACATCTTCCTCAAGCATGTAACAAGTTAGAACACATGCCTGAGGAAGGGCCCTGTCACTAACAAAAGCCTGAAAACTGTCACTACAGATGTTGGTCCAATAAAAGAGATCATCTGACCTACTTTCTCTCCATCGCTTACATTTGAGATCAACATGGCAACTGCACTCTTTCTTAAGGAAAAGATAGCAGCAACCGTAGCCACTGCCAGCCTTCTCTGGGTGAATCCAAAGAGTAATTCAGTTTCTGTGGCCAATTCCATCTTGGATGAGGCTTGCAAAACAGGAGACAAGTGTATTAATGGGGTTTTGTAGTGTGGCTCCTTGTTCAGTGGACCATGCATTTGGTTAGTCACTACTAGCTTTCAATTTGATTTCAGCTGGTGACCTAGAGGAAGAAAAACTCTACAGCATCTTGGGAGCCAAACTGTAGCTTGAGAGCCACATGCAGCTTTCAGGCAATTCAACTGCAGCTCTCAGGTATGGTACATGACTCCTGGGGTTGGGATCTTTTGTCACACCTGCCCTACAGCCTGTTATTTCTCGCCATTCCGTCTTTATACATGTGTCTGTGCTAAACCCCTGGAGGCAAATTTTGTCCTTCTAATCAGCCAAATTTCGGCCATCCTTGCCTATGCACTTGCTTGGGGAAAGCATACAAATTTGGCTTTTCCAGGATGCAAAACAGAAGGCAGGCAACTCTGGGTGTTTTCAGATGTGACGGTGGCATAGTTTAATCCGCTTTTGTGAGGATTAAACTGGGTGCCACTGTCATGCCTAAAGGCACCCACCAGATGTTAGCCCAGGCTGTTACCCGGTCGGTGGTGGCGTTAGCCCAGGCTGTGAGTTGGAACCATCCTCAACTCACAGCCCGGGCTAAGCACCACCACCAACCGGGTAAGGGCTGGCTGACCAGGGGTAAAGCAAGCCATCATGGAGGATGGCCCGCTGTACTTAACCTGGTCTGGAGTGGCAGCGCTTCCAGGCAGTCATGATGGCTGTCATAGACCACCATGGCTGTCCATCAGGGGAGGGAGGCGGGTCACTCCACATAGTATGGAGGCCAGGATGTGCGGATACACATCCATGCATCTCTCCATCCCCTCCCCGACCTCTGTAATGTTTATTCGGCAGGTGGGCCAAGTCCAGGCCAGAGTGATGGCTCCCGCCAAGACCTGGAGCAGTCCATGGCAGGGCCCATCACATGTGCTCCTGCGGTCTGCCGGGGGTGCCCTCCTGGAAGTCCCCCGTGTGAAGCGGGGGGCCACGATGGAGCGAGCATTCTCGGTGATAGGGCTGTGGAACTCCCTTCCGGAGGAAGCTCGCCTGGCCCCAAGCCTTTTGACATTTCGGCGGAACTGTAAGACCTGGCTGTTTGCCCAGGCCTTTGGGAGGGAGGGAGGGTGAGGGTGATTTTAATCCCCTGCCCATTTATTTATTTATTACTGTTTCCTAACCCTGTTTTTGATGTTTTTATATTTATATTTTAACTGTTTTAATTGTTTTTATTGTTGTTGTACGCCACCCCGAGCTGCATTGCAGGAGGGGGCGGGATATAAATCTGAAAAATAAATAAATAAATAAATGTGATAGCACCCTCTGAAAACATGCTCACTCCATCATGCCTCTATAGCAGGAGTCATATAAAGGTATAATGGGGACCATGCATTTGCAGGAACAGCCATCACTACTGTCTCTGTGCACAGGTTTCCAATTGATTGAATTCTGCCCCCAGGGGAGCAGACGACACAGGAGGACTTTCTTTAAGCTTTTCACTGTCAGAATAAGGGATGCTTTTGGCACCACACATACGAGAGCACTTGGTGAGAACAATAGCTGTTGTCAGAATTTGGCCCATGTTAAAATATGTATTTCAGTGACTTCAAAGACAATCCAAAATGTGAAAGGACTGTACAATGCACAACAGAAATCCGCTTTGTGCTTAAAATATCCATCATGTGGATCAGAAAATTTTGCCCCTGGATTACAATGTGCAATCAAATTGTCTTACAGAGGGGTTATGCTCTTCTCCAGCTAAAAAGGGGTGGGAGGAATGAAAAAGGGAGAAAGCATGGACAGGTGCAAATTGAACATTTGCCATCAATGGAAAGACCACACTGTGGGCCTTTTTACACAGATGGAGGTGGGTGGGAGGATGGATGTTTCGCAGCGGTGGGTGGAGGTGGGTGTGTGTCTGTTCACACGGACACATACCCACCTCCACCCACAGAGCATCCTCCGGTTTTCCAGAGGGCTCCGTGGGTGGAGGTGAGTGGAAATGGGTGGAGGTGGGTGTTGCGCAGGGGCGCACACCTCCCTCCCCCCCCATTCCGCTCGGTGTTCACACGGGCGAACACCAAACAGACACCCATCCCCCCACCCACTGCCAGCCATATACACACACAGACACACACCCGCACACTCGCCCGAACACCAAGCCGGGGGGGGGGGGGGGGGGAATCCGTGTAAAAAAAAGCCTATTTGTGGACTGCACAAAAACACAAATAGTATGAGCTTAGTTCATCTTTAATTGGAAGGGTCCTTAAATATATACATCCCCATGTAATGTGGAACATGTGCATACTGCTACTGCAGGGAATCAGTAGGGAAGATCTCCTTTCAGACTCAATGAAACAAACATTCTTGGTGCGAGCTGAGCTGTTAGTCTTTGGAATTCTTATTCAGCATGCAGTATGGCAGGTGGTTTATGTTCCGCTCGGGTATCATATAGCTGATGGAGCGAGCATGCCAAAGAGGGGTGGGTCCCACATACCATGGTTTGCTCTTTATTTCATCAGGTGGACATAAGGGATATTGTTTCCTTAAAAGGTTTACAAATGTGAAGAGCTGATGAAGGCAGCATGGAAAACTTAGAAATGGGCTGGATTGTTTCACAGCATCACCATTTCCCTCATCCCCCTTCCCTGCCGGACAACCATGTTCACTGTCATAGTGTCAACAATGTACAATTGTTGAACCCTTGATGCTTATTGCCTTGCAAAATGTGATAGAAAACCGAATCCTCAAAGACATCAAACTGAAGTATCATTCGTCTGAATCAAGAACCAAAACAACAAAGTCCCAACATTTGGAAATCTGTTTGAAAATTTCAACTCAAATTCAAAATTCGCGGCATCTTAATAATGGAGCAAACCAAGTTTCCTGGATCACCATGCCCTAAACATTAAGAGCTTAGGAGGATCTCAATTTTGTGACTCAGTCAGTCCCATCTCTGTTAATGATGCTGTTTGTTTCATGACTTATGGAAAGTTTACACTGAGAAGATTTAAAAATAGAGAATGATTTGCAACCCGTCATGTTCTTTTCCAGTGCACCAATTTGAGGCTTTTACTGCAGTTTGTTTTTTTAAAAAGGAAGAGTTCTAGGGTATATTTAGCATTTTTCCTCTGTGAGAATATAGTCCAAGTTTGAAACTTGCCTATTCACAGGGCTAATTTCAGGTCCAGTACATAAAAATCCCCTCACAGGTTAACTGCAGTGAAGAAAATTCTGGCCAACCTCAAGCAGAGAGAAAAGAGCACATTTAGGGAGCATTTTTCTAGGTAAGGGCAAAACCTATATAGCTTCATGCCCAGGAATGCCCCTTTGCAACTAATATTACAAAGAGGAGCACAACCCTTAACTCCCAGACCACACATTCCTTTTCTCTCCCCTCTCTGACCCCTGCAGGCTGTGTGTACATCCTGGGATGGATGCTGTGCATCATGGGGGAAGGGACAGGAGTGTGAGATGTGAGCAGGAGACAGTGAGGTGTGGCCAAATGTCTCCTGCTCCTGCCTGACACGCCCTGCTCCTATCCGCACTGTGCGGGTGCGTATGGGACTTAGGGTAGCCATACCTCCCCTTTAAAAGAAGATGCTTAGGAAAAATAAATGTTACAGGGCTGCACTGGTTCTAGTGCAGCCCTGCACCATGTATTTTTCATAACCATCCTCTTTTAAAGGGGAGGTATGGCCACCTGTGTGAGTGAGTGAGTGAGCGACACCAAGGAGGAGGAATTAAGGGGCACTGGGACTGTCCTGACTGATAGTCAGGATATGGTGTGAAAAGGATGAAGGGATGTTAAAGCAATATTTCTGGGTGTAGGGATTGGAAACACAGACAACTTCTGCATCATGTTCCTCTTGCTGAGCAGATTTGTGGACACCCCCTTGTCAAAATTCAGCCTAAAGAAGAGCTGAAACAAAGAGTGGATTTTAGATTCACATCTTGTGGATAGCAATCCAAACAATGGCCCTTTTTGAACGGACCGCAGAGGTGCCATTGTCCGTGGGGGATGGGTGGAGGCAGCAGCGGGTGTGTGGTGTGGATGTGGCCCAGCACATGGATGAACACCCACCTCCACCGATCTCCATACACAAAGGCACCTCTTTTTCCCCCAATGCCTCCATGTGTGGGCGATGGGTGTAGCACGGGAGCACGCCCCTCCCCCATCCATCCCCACTTGCTGTCACACGGACGCCCCTCCCCCCTGC
The DNA here is from genome assembly GCA_003113815.1 of Sphenodon punctatus. NCBI lineage: Eukaryota > Metazoa > Chordata > Lepidosauria > Sphenodontia > Sphenodontidae > Sphenodon > Sphenodon punctatus. The sequence goes on from QEPC01010167.1 coordinate 497,066, forward strand.
CCACCCAGTCACCCACATGGGCGTCTCATGTGGAAAGGGCCAATATCTGCGACCAAAATGGGTGTTCACAAATCCCTTTACTTGGATATTCCATTTTGGTTACTTTTTGTTCATTTTGTTCCTTTGGCTATTTCATTATTTTGGTTACTTCATTTCGGCTGCTGTGCGTGTGCAATAGCGCTAATAGTGGCAAAATGAGGCAAACAAACAGAATTATGGAACTGCCAAAATCACTGAACTAAGCAAATTGAAATGTCTGGAACGGATACCTGACAAAACACCAACAAATAGCACTTAATACTCACTTTGTCGGTTTCAGTTCGGATCACACAAATTTGACGAATTTGTTTGCATGAATGCTCATTTCAGATCTAATTTAAAGGTTAGCTTAAAAACAACAAAGTGAAAATTACTTCATTCCACTGGGGGAAGGGCCTCCGATCTATACACCCAGACACACCATTCTAAATGTTCACAAAATGAGTCTAAGGCCACTTTCAGACCTTCCCCCCAACCCACCCCACACACCCCCCGTGCATATTTTGGCTGCGGGAGGGAATGCACACGCCAGGATATGCACGGGGTTCGGATACAGAGCAGGATTTCCTGCTCTGTATCGCCAGCAAAACCGCGCGGGGAGGCTTTCAGACCGGCCGAACCCCACACATATCCTAGCATGCGCATTCCCTCCCGTAGCCAAAACATAAGCAGGGGGAAGGTCTGAAAGTGGCCTAGGTTCTTTTTGATTTCACATGTGCTTCAAATAACACAATCACACAAAAGCTGGAATTTCCTGTTGTTTAGCCTAAGTTTCTTCATTTCATCATTATCCTTTCAGTGCTGTGGCAAGAGGGAGGGTCACATTTCAAATTAACGTGATAACACAAAACAGTGACAACTGGATGCCTGTGGTCTAGTCAACTTGTTTTGTACATCACAGGAAAATGAAATATTTAATTTACATAATAGCATGCACATGATGTTGGAATGTGGGGACTATACATAAGTCATGTCCTGTATATATCACATAGCATGGTAAACAGCACCTAACTGGAAGCTTATATTTGAAACAGCATATAATCTTTCTGACAAACTGTGCATTTTTAATTCTGTTGAATGACTATGGGTAAGGCCACATAAGACATTAACCCACAGTGGGTGACCTTACCCCAAATTAGCCCATGATGCAGTTGACCATCAGACCAGTGGCCACCAAAGGTTTACTCCATGATGGGTGGCAGGCTGCTATGCAACACGTCCACCAGAAAAGGCCAGTTACGCATCATTGGCTACTGTTGCTCCACCCAGGCCAATGTGAAGTAATGGGTCACCTCCCATCAGTCCGGTCCAATGTAGCCCTGCCCTGTGGTGAGGTCCACAGGCAACACAGAGCCACGGGCATAGTTCGCCATTCCTGTATGTATTGTCCACATCATGGCAAAGGGCAGGATAGTGGGCAGGTTGGGGTGTGTGCCAGGCTTCTGCCCATGCAGACAGCTCCTTGACCACCCTGGGGCATGGCAGGGTTTATGACAGCAGACTGCCTGCCTGGTTTCCCTGCAGGGGAGCAGATCATGTGGCATGTGCTCTCCCCGCCAACCGACAGTGTGGCAGTTGCATTTGCCCTGTGTGGGCCAGATGGGGGATTCAGCTGGCCCTGTCTCATGTGGGTTTACCCAATGAGAATGTGCAACTCAAAACAAATAATGGGTGTAAATAGATGGGCCGCAGTTCCATGGGCAGCAGTGTCAGCCCAGTTCAGCTCTAGGCTGGCCAGTCCATCTGAAGGTGGCCCACCAGATGTGGAAACGGAGCAGGCTGGTAGCCCTGCTTGTGGCGCTCTAGAAAATCCTGGACCGGTGCTAGCAGAGCAGGCCAACCAAACCTGCGGCACTGGCCTGGAGTGGAATTGGTATCCGTCTGCTCAACGGACCCATGCTGCAGCTCCACTCCAAGCCAGCTGTTGCTCCAGCAATATCATAGAGTTGCAGGTGCCATCCTAGAGTACTGGGCAATTCACCTGCAACTCTATGGTGTGTGTGGGAGCACCTTGTGAGCCGACCATGGCCAGGGGAACCCGCTGTTTCTTAATTTCATCATTGGACACTTTAGATGGACACCGCTGGGTCCATCTAAAGCAGACCCAGATGGGGCTGGGAGAATGTAGGGGTGCACCCCCATTGCAGCTCCAGGAGTGTGCTGCCCCCACATCCATCTAAACACATCCATAGTGTCAGATCCTCAGCTAGTAGCAGTGTAGCAATGGACTTGTGCCAATTTATACCAGATTAACTCTGTGTCATGTCTTTATGATTTGTAAAATTCCTTTTTAAAATCAAAACCGTCTCCTTTTTTCATGTTAAAAGAAGAGATTTTTGTCTGCCCTGCAAACTTCTGTGAACAACTGGACAACTAGTGAAATTATGGCATCATAGTAGCAAAGAAGCAAAATCTCTTTAATGGAAAAAGGAATTTATTTTTATTCAGACTATTTAAAATGTGATGGATGATCATTATTGATTTAACATTATTGATTTTTCCTTTGTAGGTCACTTTAAAAACTGTTACATTTATATTTAATCATAAGGATTAGGAGAAAAGCGAGTTTGTTTGTTTTTTCTCTCTTCCTTTCAACCCACTATGTTGCTGTAGTCTATGAGTCTGTTGTAGTTTAGATTCATGTGGGCTTCATGAATGGTTCATTGATATCACCCAACTCCCCTTCTGGAGTAGGATGCAGTTCAGCAGGCACAAGGGTATCAGGATCTCTCTCAGTGCATGTTGTAACTTGTTCTCAGGCAGCACTCAGTGCCATTTAACAATCTCTCTACTTCAACTGGGCAAACTGTTAAGGCCTGAAAAGTTGGGGCTTTTGAATTTTTTCCTCGATTTTTTTAATTCTGCAAATCTTTGACTAAACTGAACAAAGGTCCTTTTCAAATGGGCCGCTGGAGGAGCCGCAGTGCGGGGGGGGGCAGGGGGAGGCGGCAGCGGGGGTGCGGCACGTGGGCGGGCCATCACATGGACGCCTACCCACCTCCACCCATCTCCACGCATGGAGGCACCTCCATTTCCCCCAATGCCTCCGTGCATAGGGGACTGGTGGAGATGGGTGGAGGTGGGTGGAGCTTGGGAGCGCGCACACCCGCCCACTCATCCCCGCCAGCGGTCAGACGGATGCCCCCCCCCACGCTGACGCACACGTGGATGAGGGGGGGGTGCGTCCGTGTAACAAGGGCCACAATCTTGTATGGCTTTTCATTTGAAAGTAGGACTACTCTTAATTTAAGCATATTTTCACCAAAGTGGAGTGGGTTTTTTTTTAAGAAATACCTGAAAAATTAAATATTAATTTGAATCATTTTGTTTTGACTTTTTTCACAATTACTCATATCTGTACATGCCATGTATTCTGATTTTTAAAACCTGTCATTATGTGAAAATTCTGCAAAAGATTAAAAAATAAAAAATAAAAAAAAACTACAGTGAATCCACCCCCCCACCCCCTTGCCTGAAGAAATACTTGTTGTTTTCACAGAGCTCTGCTTCCTCCATCCAGTACTGGTATGAAGTGCTGCTATTTCAAGATGAAAATCCTATTAATGGGTCTCTCTACACAAGGAGAGCAGAAAGTTCAAGGCAATTATCACTCCTGTGGTTTTTACAGGATATAATTGTCTAACGCATGGCTCTAAAAATGAATAACAAGGTTGAAATTACCTACTGAAGGGAGCATATTGAAAACATTGTTGCACATCCAATATATTTTAACAGTGTAATTCCAGGGCCTCTTGTTGCTTATAAAATATAATCTTATTATAAAAAGTCATTTCCCCCTCCCCTTCAAATTTCTTATGCTGACAGCAGGCAATATTACATGTTCTTTAGTGGTTGTGTGCCTTCTATTTTAACACAATAAAACTGATTTAAAAGCAACATATATGTAGGGGAAAATACCCCCCCCAAAAAATATAATTAATTTTTTTTTAATCACTGGGCACCTTAAAATAAAGAAGACAGTTGGCTGTCTTACTACTGCACTGCTAACGTCTTAACAGTTATTCGAACACAACTGGTTAGCTTAAAATGTAGGTTCACACACACTTCTCAAATGTTTTAAAGAGAGTCCTTGAACTTTACACCGTACAATGAAACAAGGCCTTTCCCCCCCATCTCTAAATCTGTCTTCCTCTGTAAATCTAAATTCACCATTGCAAAGTCAAATTGCCCCTAGACTTAAAGTCACATTTACACTAATTGGAACCAATCAGCGTGTCATGTATAATGTATGTCACCACCATAAACATTCATCAGATCAGCCTCTGGGTTTGTCACCCATGATTCTCAAGACACAACAGCACTGAGTCCTTGCTACAAACAAGCATCATTACCTGCATCCCACTTTGTGCTGTTGTCTTCCTTTAAACATGTTTCCAAAATTCAGTTGTCTGGAAGATCTTGCCTTCTGTTGACTAACACAAACAAGGCTGTTTCCTTTGTACTAGTGCCAGCATGTAGCAATGCTTAGTTTGCTCTTATTCCTTTAGACAGACACCAGCAGGGTAGTACTTGGAAGATCATTTTCCCTAGACTCAGTCACAGACTAAACTCAGTTTCCACAGTTCCCCCGGCTACTTTTACAGCATAAAGGTAACTGGAAGAGCTCCCTGTCCAATCAGAAGAAGGGAGGTGGGGCTAGAATAATGAACCTGAAACTCTGGCGTCAGTGTAGAAGCATTTCAACGTGACCCAGATCTCATGCAAGGAGGGGGAGCACCCGCCGACTAACACAGGGAAAAGGAATGACAATAAATTTATGCCACTATTGATTATCGTACCAGTCCTGGCTCAGCTGGGAGCTCGATTCTTCAAAGTATAGAAACAGAATGTATGACGGCCATAGATTTAGAACACCTTCACTTCAAGAACACAGAGAACAGATCTTAAGGGAGGGGGAGACCTCCTGCAACTGTGTTCTCCAGATGTAGTTCACCCCCACCAGACACAGGGCCACCACCTACTAAACCTGCAGCCCCCACTCACAGAGTGATCTCTGAGAATGTGGAGCCTGATGCTGGCTAATTATTAATTATTATTATTTAGATTTTTTATCCCACCCTAGCCATTAAGCTCAGGGTGGCTTACAATCCTTTAACTTATTAAATTAGCATTAAGTAATATTAACATTAACTAATTAACTCTTAATCCTCACAACAACCCTGTGAGTTAGGTTAGGTTAAGAAATCTGTGCCTGGCCCACAGTCACCCAGTGAATTCATGGCTAAGGTGAGAATTGAACCAGGGGCCTCCCCCTACCTTCTAGTCCAAGTACTGCACTCTTAACCACTACACCACACTGGCTAATACAGGCTAATGTGTGTGCCCACGTGTCTGTGTCCCATCAATAAGGCTGTATGCAGCACCTTCATGCGTTCAGGTCCACCAGCACCACAGAGTTGCAGCGGAAATCCTGGAGCACTGGAGTGACGGCTTCCTGCTCCTATCTTCACTCCTGTTGTCATTTGTGCTGCCAGTGAGGGCCGCCTGAAAGTGCATGAAAGACACTCTGGGAACTGTCCATTTATTAGACTGGACCCACAAAACATGTGAGTAGGGGATGAACAAACCAAACCCGGACTGCAGCAGATTTATGTCTCATTTGATTTCACCCTTTGTCTTTTTCCTTAAGGGTGTTAACAAACCAGATGGTAGCCCACACCGCAAGTGGGTGTCCACCTGTAAGAGTTCACCCTCACTGGTCATGTGGACATGCAGTCCCCACTCAGGGCAGGGTCCCAGAGCTTGCAGTGCTCGCTATGTGGGCAAATGTGTGCCCACATGTCCATGTTCTGTCAATTAGGTTGTGTGCAACCTCCACACGTACAGGTCCACCAGCACCATAGAGTCGCACGCGAAAAGCCTAGAGCGTTCTCAGGAGTGACCACTTCCGGCTCCTCTCTCCACTCTCGCTCTCACTGGTATGCGCATGACAGCTGCCTTAAAAGCCCACTGCACCATTTTCAAATATGCATTCTCCCAGCTCTTCCTGGTTGTCATGCCTGACATTTGCTCTTTCCCAGCTGTTGCATTCTCCATAATGATTAACATTGCCAGAGCCATGGCTCAAACCGACAGCCAGGCAACAACAAGCACCATTATCACCATCGTGCACTCGCAGTCACTCTCCACCTACCAATCTGCCCACCAGTGCTGCATTGTCTGGATCTAGGAAGAGACCAGGGCCTTCACTGCGCTGTGAGGGAAGCAAGATGTCCAATATGCCCTGGTACAGGAAGTGGTACAGGAACAAGGTCAAGTTCCAAGAGATTTCAGTTCAAATGGCACAGCAGGGCTACACCTGGGACATGAACTAGTGCTGAAAGCATGCCAAGGACTTGAGGCGCAGATACAAAGAGATCCAGGACTATAAGCTATTTGACTGGCTCCTTTGTGTGGATGGAGCCATCGTCGAATCCTGTCTGTATGGCTGCACCTTCGTGAGGGGCCAGAAATTCCCCACTACCTGCTCCCATTTTAACTGCTCCTGCTGCAACCACAGAAGCCATAATTACTAGAGGACATCCCTCCAGGTCCATCCATGCTCCAGAGCCAGCACAGATCAACACGGACACAGATACCATGACTCTCATGGTGCATCCCCTCCAGTTTGAGAGCCAGCCCTTGTTCAAGGAACCACCTGAGGTTCTGGCCGAGGTCACGGAGGACCCAGAGGCCACCTTTGTAGAGGAGGTGATGGAGGCAGAGGAGAATGGTAAGTGAATGCACCTGGGGGAGGGAAGGATTGCATTTATATAGCTCCATGATAAAGGCTTCCATCTATTATTATCTAATTATGTTCTTTATTGTTTACTGTGCTGAACTTACCAGATGGCCAGGAGAACGCAGAGGAGGAGCAGGAAAAATCGCTGGGAAACAGCCTCACTGGTTTGTGTCACTGATATGTGGGAGCATTGAGGTTGATATGACAACACAAGGCGTCCTGGTTTTCTCTGGCCAACTGTTGTTCTGCTCTGTTCAGCTGGTCCCAGAAAAGGGGCAGCTGGAGCAAACTAGGCGAGGATTCTCCAATGTGGCCCCACCAGTTTCACGGGCAATGATGGTTAGCAGAGGAGTGGTCTCCAGCTGGAAATCAATCCTGGACACAATTGCTCCCCAGCGCTGCCTGCTTCAGAAGCCCAAAAGCCCTCCCCACAACAGAGCCAGTGGTGCTGATCTGCCTGTTAAAGTACCTTTCCTTCCAGGCACAGGAGCCAGAGCTTCAGTGGGTAGGCAGAGTCCCCAGAACAACAGGCCATATCAGCAACTCTCGTTGCATATGTCAGCGTCGGGTCCAAAGTCCCCCATGTACATGTGGCCAGAGAAGGAGGATTGGCAGAAAATGCAGGTGTCATGGATCCTCCTGGACCACCCAGTCAGCACATCCACAAACTGAGAACAGTGGCCCAGTATGGCCTGGAGAACCATGGACAAAAAACGCTTGCAGTTCACGCAGACATCTTTGCTATGGAATGGTCAGATGATGACGATATGAATCCCATCCACTGCCCCTATACAGTTCAGGAACCCCTCCCACCGAAAGCCCTCCATTACCTCCATGGGGTCAACCAACTGTACCACCCAGTCCAGCAGCACTTCCACAATCCTGGTGCAAACATCGGCAACAATAGTACCCACCATGGAGGTTCTACTGTCAAATTGCTGGGTGAGAGCAGCAGGCATCTAGAGTGACAAGCTTCCAGACGGAGATGGCCACACGCTTCTCCACCAGAAATGGTAACCACATCACCGTGGTCTCTTTCTCCAACTCAGGCCTGAGGAGCTCCGCTATCTGCAGGATGAGGCAACGGGGCATCCTGAAGTTGAAGATTTTATTTTATTTATTTATTTATTTATTTCAGTTTTCTTTTATCCTGCAACTCTCCTGCTCAACTTGGTTTCTCCCCACAAGGACAGCACGTTCTCCCACCAATCTGTGCTTTTTTCTTTCACCCAAACCAGCCTACAGCAATGCATAGGGCATTGGTGACTGAAGCCATGTCTCCTCATAGATAGCTGTCAGCATGCATCAACTCCCCTTGCAGGGTTTCAACTTTCACCATCATGGTCCATTATCGTCGGAGGAAGGAAAGTGCATGGCACCGAAGCAGGAGCCACCTCCACATTGTGGTGCACCCCGCTACCCCGGCCACAGCTCGAGTGAGTGCTCATCTGTGCCTAGAAATCTCATCAAGCCAATGACAGCAGGTGGTTTGGATCTGCTGGATCGCTCACAGGTTCTGCTCAGCAAGAGTCATGAATGCCTGGAGTGCGATAACAAGCACCATGAAGTTCTTGGGATCCATGGCTTCAGTACAGGCATCCTTAAAGTCTGCAGACTGTGTCCCAAATGTTTTTAAAAGTTTAAAGATTGGGCTGCCTAGGATTGGCTGTGCATTGCACATGAGCAAGTATTTGCTTTACTTCTGCTTTTGTTTCAGTTTTCACTATAAATGCCCAAGCCATGCAATTTGCTCAATAAACGCTGTTTTCTGTGAACAGCAAAAGGTTATTTCCAGCCACAAAGTGCTGGCAGGTATAAGCCCAGGTATGAGTCTCAATGGGTGGCCGGGGATAGAAGGCACCAGACCTTCTCCCGGAATCATACTAGCCTGAAAAAAGGAAACAGATTGAGTGGCTTCTTCTGCCCATAGTTTACCACAGCTGCGCATCATGACAGTGGATGAGATACTGGGAAGGGGGAAATTGGTGGGTGGAGCATGGTGGGAAGAACACCTGCACATCAATTAGGTTCTTCATGCTAAACTTGTGAGTGGGGGGTGAGTGAAGGCTGCCTGCACACACAAGGAATACATGCAGAGGCTGCCTGCATATTAGGGTCTAAATGCTAAACATGCGATTGGGGGCTGCACAGACGGAACATGGACTCCAGCGTATATAAATGATATTATTTTATAATATAATGTATTTATAATTATATAATATATATAATTATATAGAAATATAATTATTTAATTATATATAATTGATATAACATAATTTATATAAATCCACATATAATTATATAATTGTATACAATTGATTTAACATAATTTATATTAATTCACATATAATTATATAATTTATATATAATTAATATAATTTATAATGTATTTATTATAAATCATATAATACATTATATAATTTAATATATATCCGATCATTTTATATCTATCTATCTTTTCAGATATAAGAATGAATTGTGCCACCAATTTTAATTCAGAAAAAAGTGTGCCTATCAAAAGTCTGGAAAACTCTGATTGAGATTGTTTTAGACAAGTGTCTCCCCACCCATTACCCACCCATCATGCATATTGCAGGGCTGCATAAGGCGCCAACGCGGCCTTGCAACATGCAGGAGGGGTGGGTGATTGATGGGGAGGTGCTTGTTTAAAAACACCCCTAGTGTTTCATACAGATCACACCGATGTCAAACATGGCTATAATTCATACCTACAGGTTGGAAATGCAGAAATGTTACTTTTTACAGAGTACATATGCTAACAGAGGTTTTCATAACCATATCATACTTCATAAGCCATTGTAAGACATTGCCATGCCAGGTCACCACAGCTTCTCCGTTTTGTAGTCAAGCCGAGGAGTGAATGTGCCTGGAAATGGAACTTTTTACAAACTATTATCACTTAGATAATATGGTGAAGAGCAATCCATAAATCACTTTAGTAACGGTAGTCTCTCTACAGCATGGAAGTTACAAAAAGAGATTGCGCTGTTGCAAGACCTGTTGTGTGAATTATTGGGCATTTTCAGACAAGACACTCTCCACCCACTACCCACCCACCATCCATGCACTATACATGTTTCAGGGCTCCTGTGTTGCCCTATGGGTGCCCTGTAACATGTATAGTGGGTGGGGAGTGTCTTGTCTGAAAACGCCCATTATTTACATCAAACTGGCACCTTTCAGACGGGCTGAATTCATACCTGAACGTATAATAAATCTCAAATTCACAACAGTGAAAGGTATGATAGATACTGTGTGATTATTGCCTAACAAGCTAATAATGCAGCAGGTTACGGGCACTTTTAGACGAGCAGGTCGCCATTGTGAGACCCGCTCGCACAATATTTCAAAATCCCGCAAGGCAGGATTAGATGAGATGGAAGTCCGGGATCATGCGCGTAGAAGGCGGTTGCTCATTGTTTGCATACCGCGAATTAAATATCTCGATTGTGAGATATTTAGTTGCGCGATGGCGACCTGGTCATCTAAAAGCAACCTAAGAAAGGTCTAATTGTGGATTAGCTCACACTTAAGCCTCAATATTCCAGCCACTTAAGTCCTTTTCATACAGGCCACAGTGCATGGGGGAATGGGTGGGCGACGCGGCTGGGTGGGCGGTGCATGGGGAATGCATTCCCACGGACCTCCATCCATCTCCATGCACGGAGCATCCACCATTGGCACCCGTTGCTCCATGCGTGGGTGATGGGTGGAGGTGGGTGGAGCGTGGGAACGTGCACCCCCCCCACCGGCCACAGCATTTCCACGGATGCCCCCCCATCCCCGCCGCAGCGATCACATGGACATCCCCCCCTACCTGCACACGTGGGGGGGGGGGGAGGGCGTCCGTGCGAAAAGGCCCTTACTCCAGAGTAAGTGGTTTGTGGATTGCGACCTGTCATGATGATGAATTTCAAGAGGCAAGTAACATGTACTTGAGTAGTGAGGTAAACTCTTGATGCTGAAGGGCTCTAAAAGGTACTTAAGAAACATGTACTTTTACTGTCGTGAAATGGAGGAATCTGGTACAAGCAGCACACTTATTCCCACACTGCCTGATATCATAGATAAGACATGCATGTATAGTTGCCAAATAGCTATTAATTTAGCAGGAGTTTGTACAACAACAGGATAAAGCCAAATTCTTCCCACTCCACTATGTATTTGGCATAAACACAGCTATTAAAGTGGACAAAATGATTGATCACTCTGCCAAAGGCGTTTTCTAATTATACTGCTACACAGGTCATCCCAGGCTCCCCTCAAAACTATGTCATGGGGAACTGCAGCAAAAAAGCCAGGCATCATATAATCTCTGTAGTGCAATGTGTCAGTGCATTCAGCTGTTGGAAACGATAGTGGCTTGAGCTGGATTCTTCCCCTACTGTCCCCTGAAGCTGCCCGGCTTGTACGCTATCACCCTATGAGAATGTGGTTTTCCTGCCTGGTGCATTTGCTCAGACTTCATGGGAGCAAAGCTGTGTCCTCCTTCCTGCTGCTCTCTGCAGTGAAGTGTGTGAAAAGAACCTCTAACTAAGGTGTGGCCAACTGTAACTCTTCTTCACCCAGCTTTGTGAGGTTCAAATTCCATTGTATTCAATATTTTTAAGATATCCGCGGCGTCTATCATTTGAACAAAATTTTTGTCCTTAAAACAAATCAGGTGTTTACACAACTGCATAAAGCTAAAGTCTCCCCACTCCACCACACTCTACACAATAAACAAAACTATTTCAATCAACAAAAGGAACACTGTGCGAAAAGTAATTATAGTGCATCTAGGACGGTCATTGTTGAGAACTTTTTTTAAAAAAGTTGTGGCCACAGGAACATGAGACAGGGCTTCCAAAGTTTAGCAACTGATTTGTGCAATGCTTTGAAGCAACAGAGTGTTACAGATATTATGTTCAGCCACATGGAAATAGCTTGACAAATTAGAGACGATATTGTAGCACTGGAGACCAGCTCTTTATCCAATATAGAATAAAACAGACTGCTAGTGACAGGACATTGGCCCTTTTCACACAGACGCTCTAAGGCTGATAAAATGGGTGTTACATTTTATTATACATGTTGCAGGGCACCCAGGGAGCACACATGAAGCCCTGCAACATGTATAATCAAATGGAACACCCATTTTCTCAGTCTTAGAGTGTCTGTGTGAAAAGAGCCATTGAGTTAAAACCTTGCTTGTAGTCAATCTAAGGGTCTTTTCACATGGGCACACACACACACCCCGCCCAGCACACACATGTGCAGTGGGGGGGGGGTGCCCCTGTGAATGCCGCAGCAGGTGCGGGTGTGTGTGTGTGTGGAGGCTGCCCATAGGAACAGTGCACGTGGTGAGTGGGGATGCGTGCACACTCCCGTGTTCCACCCATGCACAGAGTAATGGACTCCAATGCCGGTTGCTCCTTGCGTGGAGATGGGTGGGGTTGAGGCGGGTGGAGATGGGTGTGAACCCGTGGGAACAGGTGCGCACTCACCTCCATCCACCCACCCACCGTGGCCCATTTGAAAAAGGGTCTAAGAGTGCAATCCTCTATCCCAAAGGCCCTTTTCACACGGGCACACACACACCCCTCGCACATGTGTATGGTGGGAGGGGCACCCATGCGAACACCACAGCAGGTGCGGGGGGGAATGGGTGGGCACCTGTAGGAACAGCACCCACGGTGGGTGAGGGTGCGTGCGAGCTCCCACACTCCACCCATCTCCCCCCATCACCCACGCACAGAGCAACAGGCTCCAATGCAGGATGCTCCATGCGTGGAGATGGGTGTGTGCCCATGGGAACGGGCACACACCCTCCTCCACCCACCGTGGCTTCACACCCATCCCCCCACCCACCGTGGCCTGTTTGAAAAGGGCCAAAGTCTGTGGGAGCTGAGACATTGACTATAATGGATGGATGATGCACCATGATAAGAGATTTTAAATGACCTTTTAGGGCAGAGGTTCCCAAACTGTGGTCACGATGCCAAGCAGTGTCATACCATCTGCACAGGGGATGATAATCCTGACCCATACTCAATATACTTTGTAATGGTGCTCTTCTACCATCAAGGTCAATGGAAGTTTTTCCATTGACTTTGATAGCAGAGGATTGCACCCTCTGTCTTTGTATGTGCCTGGGGTCATGGGAGTGTATTTAAGTGTCAAAATATGGGTCACACAAACACAAATTTGGGAAACCACTGCCCTGCAATTAATGAAACACTGCTACTTTACACCGATATGCATGTTTCCTTTTGACAATGTAAAGTGTGGCTACCTTGTTAACAAATACCAGCACAACTTTATCAGGTGGCCATCCTTTAAACCATGAGCTGTAACAATTTAAGACTGACTTTTCGGTCTTTTCTTTCTAGCCAGATGATTTGGCTTATCAGAGACAGTCACTAACAGCTAATGATTCAGTGGCCATAAATCAAACAGTTTGCACATAGCCCCTGCTTTAACAACAACATGGCCTCCTTCAGGCCTTTTTGTGTTTGCATTGCCCATCTCATCTAGCTGTGCCTGTCCAATGGAATGCACGTGACTCGGGGGTAAGGCTATAGGGAAGGAATGTTTTTGCGATAAAGCCAAGCAGACTAGGAGAAGTATGACACATCAGCCTGAAGCTTTATATTTCTTGCCTGGGGAATACAGAAAATTACAGCTCTCGAGCTCTGGTTTAAGTGGTTCTAAACCTGACTACAGTGGGAAGAACATGGTGTGCATCATTACTGCTGTCTGACCTTTGCCTACTTATTACAACATTATCCCCAGGAAAGCACTTATCTTAGGGTAATTTCAGACGTTACGTGCTCCCGGGTCACCACAGTGGATTCCCAACCGTGGTGAGCCAGCCAACCCCCTCCCATGGTCCAGGACAGCCCCGAACAGATGTGACGGGAGTGGGACCTTGGCAAGGAAACGGACTGCTGGACCACGACCTGGGGCAGCACAACAGACGTTACGCCGATTCCGGACCGTGGTGAGAACACCCAGAAGCCACTGGGGTGGGGCAGGAGGCAGCCATGGCCAACTGAGAGCAAATGAAGCCAAAAGCGCCAAAAGGCAACGCCCACACAAGGAAAACGGGAAGAGAGGGGGAGGAGGGAGAAGAGCTGCTGAGGTGGCACACGCAACAGAGACAGGGAAGCCAAGGACACAGCAGGACACAAAGCATGCACATACTCACGCCCGGGCGCAAACACACCCGAACGGGAACAGAGGAAAGGGGGGAAGCACACCGGGCCACACAGGGAAACAACAAAATGGGACAGGGAATGGACAGACACCCAGGAAGGGACATGCACACCGGGCCCCGTGCACAGCCAGGAGCAGTGGCATGGAGGGAGTGGAAGGGGGACAGCATCCCAGGAAGGTCAACACACACAGCACCATGGACACAGGGGGGGAGCCACGGGCGGGGAGGGGACCAGCCCAGGAACAGGCCGGGACACGGGGGAAGGCACCCAGAACCCCACAGACAGCACTGGTGGCATGGGCCACCCAACAGCAACACAGGCAGCCCAATTCATGGGGGTCCACACAGGGACAGTGCAGGATCATCGGGGGAGGGCAACCAAACAGAGAAAGGCACCAAAGTGATTCCAAGCAGGTCCATATGGCAAGAATCCCCCTCGCTGATGCAGAAGCACGGGTGGGGATGGATGCCAGTCGGATCCTGCAGGCAGCACACGCAGCCCCCCCTCCTCGGAAGAAGCCGGGAGGCACTATCCAGGGACCCCAAGACCCGCACAGTCATGGAGGCACCCAGGGGGCAGGGGGCCCAGGCCACTCCGGTCACAGCCATGATGGCTTGATCCTCGCCATCTCTCCCCTCTATGCCCGGATGTATGGGGGGGACTTTGTAGACATGGAGATGACCAGGATCGAGGGGGTGTTGATGCTCCCCCTGCATCCTGGGGGACCCAGCCTACCCGCTCCTCCACTGGCTCATGAAGGCATACCCGGTCCCCAGGGCCCCTGTGGAGGTGCTGTACAACTCCCGGCTATACGCCTCGAGGACCGTGGTCAAGAGGGCCTTCGGTGTCCTCAAGCAGCGCTGGAGGTGCCTTGCAGGTCACCTGGACTTCACTGTGGAGACCTCGGCCCTCATGATCGGTGCCTGCTGTGTCCTGCACAACATGTGCAAGACCGATGGGGCCGCCTTGGCGTTCCCTGTGCCCCAGTGGCTAGCAGGACCTGTGCCGCTCTATATGAACATGGAGAACCCACGGGAATACCGCTATGCCAAGCGGATCCGCACTGCCCTGGTGAGGCATATAGCCAGTGAGCCTGGGGCCTGAGCACACTGGGCCAGCCCCGGGGGCCCCCGTGACCTACCACAGGACACCAGGCAGGTCACAGCACCAGCCATCCTGGCACCTGAGCCCACCCACAGCCGTGCGGGGGCATCCCTATGGCAGGTCCCACCTGTCATCGAGCCGCAGCTGAGCCAATCCCCCGTCCCCTTCCTGGTCCCATGAAGCAGACAGTAAAGCTGTTGTAGTTGCAAACCCATGTGTTTATTTTCCTTACAGTGCCCCCTGTGCCCTACCCCCTACCTCCCCTTCCTGCTCCCGGCCTGCCCTACCGACCCTGCCCCCGACCCTGCTGCTTCCTGGGCTGCCCCCTCAGCCACCCAGTGGGCACCGTGGAGCTCTGGGAGCTCTCCTCCCCCCGTTTCTGGTCTCCCTGACTGTGTCCTGGGCTGCCTCCAGGTCCGGACCGCCCTCTGCAGCCGGGATAGGGGGCGGGGGTGGTGCCGGTGGTGTTGGCGGTGCCGGAGGGGCCTCCCAGGGCGGCTGCTGTCTCTGGAGGCCTGGTGGGACTGGGAGGCAGATGCGCGGGCCCAGAGGCCGTGCCAGCGGCTGGGGTGGTGGTGGTAGCAATGGGAGTGCAGCGGATGACTGCTGAGGCGCTGGAGCTGGCAGTGAGGTGCCAATGTCCAGGGACCTGTCCATCATCCAGGTGTGCTCGGTGCCCAGGCGCTCGATGGTCTGGTTGAGCCACTCCAATGTTTCCATCTGCTGTGTGTGCTCCCTTCGCTCCCGCCTCCGTTCCTGACACATTTCTGCCACCAGCTGCCAGTCCTTGGCCACAGCATGCTGCAGGGCCCTGTCCATGGCCGCCTCCATATGGTCGATAGCAGCTATCATCCACTCCCCCTGCTCCGTGCTGGTCCAGACTATGTCCTCGGCCAGATCCTCCTTCTGGCACCGTATTCATGTCCTGTGCTCCTACTGCCGCTGTGCTGGGGGCATGGGCTTGGCTGGTGGGGGCTCTGCCTGTTGCCCTGTTAGGGAAATGATTGGTGACTGTTACTCGGGCTTGGTCACATGCCACTTGTCCCGGAATTCTGCTAGGGGTGGCCATGGTGCCCCCCCGGGCCATGGGTGGCCATACTGCCCCACCACTTCCATGTCCCATACGATCTCCGTGAACACATGCTCGTTCCTCTGGTTCACAGCAAGCTCCACCTGGTGCTCCAGGGACCACCAGATCCTTATAAAGTCCTGGGTCTCCTTGTGCCCCCATTGTCCCCCTTGCTGGAACCGGCATCTCCTGTGTGTACCCTCCTCCTGCGGTTCCTCCACTGCCTCCTCCACTGGTCTCTTCCGGGGTCTCCAGCTCCCGGGCCCATTTCCAGGTCTGTGGGTCGTAGAGGGGGGGCTAGTGTCATCGGTCCTTCCAACCCACGGCTGACCCCCCTTCCCCCCTCCCACCGGGCACCCGCCCTTCATGCCCCTCTGCTGCTGTAGCCCCCCCCCCCCACTCTCCTTATCCATTTCTGGGGTGCCTCCATCCCCTGGTCGCTTGTCCCCTCAGGGGCGGCCACCTCCGGCTGCTGCTGCTGCTCCTCTGCCCCCCTCCTGCTCCTCCCCCCTGCCTCGCTCGCCCTCCACTCTCCTCTCCCTTCCATCTTGCTCCATCCCACCACGTTCCCCTGCTGCTGTGTACCCTTTAAATATCCCTCCCCGTCTGCGTGTTGCTCGTTGCCTGGCAGCGATGCTGCATGCTCTTGCCACGGCTGGGGATCATTTGTTATGATTCCGCCTGGTGGTTGGCGTTCAGTCATTACATTTGGCAGTTTCCTGGTGGGAATCGCTTTCACCATGCTTCCGGGGATGGTCCCGTCCCGATCTCCAGAACCGTAGTTGGATTTGGCCCCTATGGGTGATTGACCGTGGTGAACATCTGGATGCTGCTGATCAGACGTTCACAACTCTTTGGCTGCACCGCGGAATTGTCTGTGGTTCATTGTGGTTGACCGTGGTATCGTTACGTCTGAAATTACCCTTAGATGCAAGCATGGCCTTTGCTAAATGCCTGCAAGGGGAAGAAAGTTACTGCACTGGCAGCACCAAGGTGGAGAAGCAATGGGTATTTTTAGACAAGTGTATCCCCACCCACCCATCATACATGTTGCAGGGCTGCATTGGTGCCCTATGTAGCCCTGCAACATGCATGATGGGTGAGTAATGGGTGAGGAAGTGAGGTACTTGTATAAAAACACCCAATTTCTGCAAGGCAATTCTTCTTTATCCATGGGTGGAAGGTAAGTGGGCCGCCTTCCTAATGTCAGCAGAACTCTACGTGGATGCAAAGATTTGCTCACAGGCTAGTGACCATCACAATTTTCTGCAGCAACTTGCAGTTTCATTGGCGGTCTTTCATCCAATAACTGATCACGCCCAATTTTCCTTAATCTGGAAGTTGTGATTCATTCTACTATACAAGGTAGTGTGGCTGGTGGTCGTTTTATTTTAGAATAGGTTCACACACAATTTTATCCCATTGTAGATGCTCTCCTGACTCCTTTGATTGAAATAATAACGTTGGCCTCTTTTAAGCAGGAAAGAAAAAGTTATTGTAGCTGCTGTTGCCTCCTAATCATTCATAACTGATATGGTTTGTAAGAGATGATGGGATCACGTGAACGCCACAGCATGTGACCATGTAGTTATTGGGCGTTATTCTGTTATAGGGTCTACAGACAGGCTGGCATTTCAATGGAGTAAGCTGGACTCCCACAGACCAACTACAAAAACAAAGAAGCCTTAGTATTGAAGCACACCTTGGACACAAAACAGGTTCCATTTTTGAGATTTCTGTAATTGTGCCGCATGACAAGATTCACTAAGAAGAGAGCAGCAGCCAGTTCACAATCCCATGACTGTCATTAGTCCCCGTCTCCTCTCCAACAAGGGCTGTTTTTAAATGGACTGCCAGGTGTGAGGGGGCAGTCCATGGATGGTGGGTGGAGTGCTGCTGTGGGGGGCTGTGCATGGGGGGGGAGGGCGCAGACAGGCGCACACCCATCTCCATGCGTGGAGCAACCTGTCTTTGGGGCGGTTGCTCCATGCGTGGGGGTAGGGCGGAGATGGGAGGAGGTGCGTGGGTTGCGGGAGCACGCACTCACGCACCTCCTCATTTATACGGGTGCTCCAACATGTGTCCCATGGGTGGACGCGTGTGGGAGTGTCTCGTTTAAAAACAGCATAAGTCAAGCACATGCACCTGCAAATTCTCAACTTTGTGACTGCTCCCCTCTCCCTAGTCTGCCCTCACTCGTCTCTCTTCTAGGCTGTTTTCAGACAAGACACACCCCACCCACTATACATGTTACAGGGCACTCACAGGGCACCACTGCAGCCCTGCAACATGTATAGCGGGTGGGGGGCAGTGAGTGGAGCATGTCTTGTCTGAAAAGGCCCCTAAGCTAAGCATGCATATCTGCAATTTCGCAGCTTCAAGAATGTATCCCTGTCTCTCCCTATGGCCTGGTGATGAAGCTGACATGTTCCACCTGACTCTCTCTCAGACTATTTTTAAACGAGCATGGCTGAGGAGAGGGTCTGTGTGCGCTGAGGGGGAAGACCACAGACTGTCCACCCACCTGGGGTGAGTGGGCAGGGATTCAAACAGGCCAGGAATGTGTGTGCACCCCTACCCACGTACATTGTAGCCTTCCCCCACATGGAGTAGTCTGGATTTTTCTCTGATGCTCTGTGAGTGGCCAGGAGCGGGGTGGGGCATGGGTCACGGAAGCGCCCCCCCCCCAATCCAATCTAATCCAATTTTAATTTATATCCCTCACAAGTAAAATAATACAACAACACATAATACAATAATACATCATCATAAATTCAATTCAACTATAGCAATCCCCAGTCACAACCCTAACCCTTACGTAAATCATACAATATGCTCTCCATCCATCTAGCAGTCCTTCAACACCTACACGCAGGTAAATGTTAGCCATTCTGCCAAATATCTTCCACCTCCACCCTGCTGCCACTAGGGAGAAGCCCTCCTCTACTCCACCCCCTTGCTCTCACCAAGGGGTGGGGGCGGGGGAGTCTCTTCCCGGGCAATAAACATATACCCCTCTTCCTCCGTCCAGATACTAATCACACCGTCTCCATCCATTGGCCCCCGCCTTCTAACCCATGTCGCCTTCAGATGCGTGTGGAGTGGGTGGGCCTGCGTGGTTGCGTCTCGTTTAAAAACAGCCCATGTTCCCCTTTCCCTTGTCTCCAATCTAATGGTTGTTCATTGCCAGGTACATTGCTGGTGCTATATAACTACTTGATAATAAAAGTAATAATAATAATAATAATAATAATAAATCAGCTGAACCCAGACATCTAATGTTATTAGATCTAACACTCAATGACCATGATCCTAAAACGGTAACCACTTATTCTGGAGCACAACCATTGATTTAGATGGGAGCAGACAGTGTGAAGACTGTAGTCAATGGCTCTGATATGTTGCACACTACAGACACTGCAACTTCACAGATAGAATAGACTTCCAATCCTTTGCTAAAGGTCTTGACCTAAAGCAGCATATTCATTAGCTAGTTGTATAGGACTTCTGACCAGGGTCCCATGTTCATTGTGTTTCCTCCAGTGGAATGAATGCAGGTCCCTGCTTATGATATACAGTTAAATCATTCTGATTTTATCCATTAAGTCAATGACGCATTCACACACCAGTTCATTACAATAGCTTTGTTTTATCTTTCAATTTTTAATAAAGATTTCATATATAAGTAATAAACACAACCTTGTTTTCAGATGCACTCTCCTTTGAAAAATCATACCTGCTGACATCTGTTTAGGAACAGTACAATTAAGATGTTTATGGTTATGCAGAAAGCTACACTTCTGTAGACAATTTTAATGGTCTCTGCAACAGGCACCTGACATTTCTTGGGTTTCAAAGTTCACTGCATCAGTTCAGTGAGCTAGAATTAAGACCCTTTGTTTATCATGGCATAACAGCTATACCTGTGACTAATGCACTTTCTGTCTTGTGGAAACAAACATACCTCAGGAACTGACTGACAAAGTCAAACCATGCATTCTTCAGTTTTGTTCAGGAATTTTGAAAATCCAGTAGTTTTTCCAAGAACTCCCAGTTCAGCTTTGTGCTGAAAAACAATATAGTAAGATATGAACTCTGGCTCAATAATCTTTTTTAACTCATCCGAACAAATATCTATTCAGCATGATCTTGACTCCTTTGAAGTCAATGGGGTTCCTATACATAATGCTGTATAATGGCAGAAGTCATTCCCGCTGCCTAACATGGGGGCAAATGATACGTTTGCTCATACAAACCTGGGAGCAAAGATTTGTTCTCCCGAACATTGGTTTGTGGATTTAACATTAACAGACCAAATCTGCCTCAAATTTCAAGTTTTATATTATGTCCAATCCTGCAAACAAGTACACAAGAGTATTTTTATTTGTGAGAGTAATACCACTGACTTCAGTGAATGCAATGAGTGACTGTCTCAAGGTGACTGCTCAAAGCTTTTGTCCAAATAAATATTTCTGTTGTTTTTTAAAAATTCCCCTTGCCAAACTAGAAATACACATTACACTTCTGTTTCAGACTACTATTAAAAACCCATATATTATCTTGGTTTCCCTTTCTTATATAAAGAATACCAATCTTGATTCACCTCCTTTTCTCACCTCCCCCATTTTAGATGCGGACGGACCATTAAACATATGGGACACTAAGGAAGTCTTCAATCCAGCTGTCAGTGGGAGGAGAGTGTAGGCAATTCTCAGAGCTACAATTCCTGTGGGCAAGGATCACTTCTGTACTTTCTCACCTCTCTAAGGAGAGAGCAATTTTGCCAACTTTATTCAGTTGTTCTTAGCTGATCTATTATAAATTTAAGAGAAGCTGTCAAATTAAGACAGTGACCACTTGGCCACAATCACAAACCAGTCACCGCCTCCTCAAGCCATGTTAGTCACCGTAGCACTGTGGCCTCCACATTTTCAAAAGAGCTCAGTAGTAGCTACAAACAGAGTTTAGATTTTAAAGAAATCAGCTCCCATTTAGTGAGCTGAAAAAGTCACTAGATTCTTTCAAAAGCACTCCACACTCTTGACATGCACTAGGTTCTAAGCTTTTAAAATCTGCCATGTACACATGGCACAATTGGTGCTGAATTATTAGGACAGCATGGCCACAAATGAGAGTGCTGAAAAATCTGTTTTCAAGCTTGAAAATGTAGCTCTTTGCCACACAAACCTGCTCTGAACAGGTCTGCAGCACAATCCTCCACTTTGCACCAGGGCTATTTATTAGTGCCAGCGCTACTGCCATCTGCTTCAATGGAACTAGAGTCGGTGCTAAAGGCACAGAGCAGATGGCACCCATTTGGCTATTAGTTCAGATGTGACGGTTGCCAAGGGCATGAATATCAAAATGCTTCATGTGCTACACTGAGAAAAATGATGTGGTGCAATTGGCAGGACCTTGTTCTCATGAAGAGTTAGCTCAGAGTTTGCTTCAAAGTAAATTAACTCCAGATTAAGAGTCATCAGCACAGCACATTTGCATTGTGATCACAAGCCTGTACCATCAGAACAAGAATATGTTACTCTCAGGCACCTGTTCTATGGTTCCAGTCCTCAAAGCACTGTTCCACTGATAGCCCTGCTGATGTGAAAAGACCTTGCACCAGCACAGCACTTCGAGGGCACATCCCCACCTAGGATTGTCCTGTGTGTTTCATGGCCTTCAAGAATTCAATGGTTAAAACTACCATCAGCCACTCTACATTACCTTATATTATTATCATTATATTAGCACCTACAGAACCCAATAAAGATCAGTGTCCTGTTTGGCAAGTCAGTGTACAGCCATGAATATACCTTGCAATACACAGATGTCCATGTATAATTCCCCTGATATTAGTGGATTCTTACCAGTGTAAATAGGGCCAGAAACCAGCCCTGACATTTGATGGGATAGCTTGGTATCACAACGTTGACTGATGGTTGTTATTTAGAAAGTGTATTAAAGTAAAAACTTTTAAGTGTAGAAGTGACAGCAGTAAGCTGCATCCTAATCGAACCGATGGTGAGATATCCAGGAAAAACAAGGCAGCATGCATTTTCTTCAGTTAGTCAAATAGAATCCCAACCACTTTGTAATTAACTTTCCAATCTAAGCTGAAGCATGCAGGACTGTGACATTCTGTATGTTAAGCTTCCACTGAGTGAGCACTTCTTTCTTGGCCAAAGTGAGATGTGAAAGTTAGACAATATGGGTGACATTTTGTCACATTACTGATAATATGGCTCTAAGTGAAAACAACTGTCAAGAAAGGAGATTTCTCTGGCTATTATCATAATGGGGGGGGGGGCGAATCTTAAAAATCCTTCTCAGTTAGATCTGTTCAAAAACAGAAGGCTCTATATAGTCAAAGAATAATCAATGGTGCTCTAGCAAGGTCTTCAGGAGCACATTCCACAGATGCCTGATAGTGACTGGAAAGCACTGTGTTATTTAGATGCCTAGATTTCAGATTGGATGTATATGTGCTCTGCTTAGGGAGTGAAAGGTAATCCAAGAGTACTATGGCCACAATTAATTTTCTCTTACATTTCTCTCAAGCTGGTATTAGTCTCTATAGAGAAGTAAAGGGTGAAAATCATGTTAAACAGAAGATGACAGACAAAAATCAGCTACTTCAACCTGTAATTAATGCTTCAAGAGGCATTATTGGGTAGTTTAAGCCAAAAATACAGGTTTTTGTCAGAGGAACTTAAAAAAAACACAACTTTACTATATTAAACATATATAGTTAAAAAAACACCAAAATATATAGTTTTAAAACTGTTGTGTTTCTATTTCAATAATTCCCTTCAGCATTTGTAACTAGGGTTCCCACCTGTCCAGAAAAAGAAAACCGGACAGTTCTAATTTTCAGGGATGTTGTTTATGCAAATTTTAAACAGCAAATTGCTGACAAGGCAAAAGATAATCTCCCGTTTCCTAATACCACAGTTTTATAGCTCCCCATGGAACAAACACCCCACAAGACAGAGGCCCTTTTTACACAGACACTCTAACACCAATAAAATGGGTGTTACAATTTATTATACATGTTACAGGGCACCCACAGGGCAACACTGCAGCCCTGCAACACGGGCCCTTTTCACAAGAGATGCCGCCACCCAGTTTTGCTGGGTGAAGATGGGTGGAGGTGTCTGTGTGAACACCGCGGGCGGTGGGTGGAGGTGCGTGGGTGCGTGCTCCCGCACAACACCCATCTCCACCCACAAAGCAACCAGCCATTGCTCAGTGGGAGGGTGGTGGGTGAGGATGGGTGTTACGCGGGAGCACCTACGCACCTACACCCACCGCCCGCGGTGTTCACACAGACACCTCCACCCGGCGAAACTGGGTGAAGGCATCTCGTGTGCAAAGGGCCCATGTCGCAAGGCTGCAGTGTTGCCCTGTACCATGTATAATAAAATGTAACACCCATTTTATCGGTGTTAGAGTGTCTGTGTAAAAAGGGTCTGAGTCCCCAACGTTTGATGCCTGGGTCATATGGCCAGCCTGGACACCAGACAAAGATCCTTCCCCAGTCCCTGTACTATCCAGGTGAAAATCAGACAGGTAGCAATCCTAATACATCCAAGACATCACTGTGCAGAAATAGCACCTGAGAGCTTGACAGCACAATTGACTAGACACAACGGAGAGAAACCAAACAACTTTCCAAAAAAGGAAACAGTGATGGGACAGTCTTGCAATTGACCCAGGACCGGTATTTCAAAGTTGCATGGAGACATAGGGTGCACTTCTTCACCATTAAAGTCAATGGGATTTTTGCTATTGGCTTCAAAGGATGAAGAATTCCACCCATAGTTTGCTTGGCAGTTGCTCTTAAAAACCACAAGTATTTTTTGTCCATCTTTCTCCCTATCCTCCGTGGGCTGAGAGAGGATGAACAAGCAGCCGATAGTATGCACACTAGCAGTTAGCGCAAGCATGAATCCCATTCACTTCAGTGGGGCTTGTACTCATGCTTTCTCCTAGTGCATGTGCTATCTGTCAAGAGGGTTATGCTCTAAGGCCCAAATCATGCAAACACTTAGGGAGTAATCCCCCATCCATTAAAGTAGCTCAGCTCCCATTGACTTTAATGGTGGAAAACTGCACCCTTACTCTCTGGGTTTAACTCTACTTAGTGTATGATCCTTCGACATATTTTAGTGCACACAAGCCCCACTGAACTGACCCTGCACATGACTCATGACTGTATTAACCACTACTGTGCATGCTATCTGCTTGGAGGATCATGCTATCTGTTTATCCCTTGCAGCCACCCATTAAAGTCACCCATGGAAGCTGAGCTATTGATTTCAGTGAGGACAGGACTGCACTCTCATTAAATAATACCCTTCTGTGATTAAATATGCTTTCCATGTGAAACCGGGAGACTGGGGAACTTCTTCCAAAATGCCTGCAGAATCAAAGAGCTCTACCCTGCATTGGATCAGCCACATGGCCTCACTCTGCAGGTGTAGGTCTTTTCTCCTGGGATCTAATCAGAAAGAAACTTCCTTCCCACTTACACCTGAAACTTATTTAAGAGACCTAGCATAACCATTTCTTCCTTTTCTTCCTCTGTGCTAGGAAGTGTCATGGGGGAGATGGTATCCCTGCTATGACAGCCTACATTATGGAGATTCCTTGGAGAATCTTTATTTCTTTCTTTTGTTCTATAAGTTTGTTTTCTTCCAGTATTTTTTGTTCCACCAGTTCCAGGGATGAAGTAGAATCTGAGGGAACCTCTAAGCTATTGTTGGTGCCTGAGGTGGCGGCCCCTGAGCTGCCTCCATTGTTGTTGGTTCCACCAGGTGTGAGAAATGACTATGCCCTTCTGCCTCCCCTTCTCAAGGTGTTGTCTAGCCAGAGATCCCAGGGCTGGGAAGATGGGGCCTCAAGACTCCGACCGGATTCCAGAGCCCTGAGGTACATGAAGAGACTGTACAAAATGTCTGCCACCAAGGAGGGGATCCCAAAGGCCAACAAAAGTCATCTCTATAACACGGTCCGGCTCGTCACTCCACGTGCTGAATGCAAGCACCCCCGCAGAGGTCAGATAAGAGGTGGGTGAGGAATTATGAGAATCTTGGGGTGAGGAAGACAGAAAAAGGTTCTCTTCCTTCTCCAACTGGGGTGAAGTAAAGGAGTCTCCTTTCTTTAACATCTGTCTCAAATCTATTGAATGTTTAGGTCTGAAAGCTTAGCTTCCTCCCCTCTTGACCTACTTGGAGTTGAAATATGGGTTCTCAAAAATTTGGGCTTACCTATAGTCTTATGTAGCACTCACGTGCAGAGCCTTTACTGATGTCTGCTCTTAACATGTACTGGCACAACCCAGCATAGCAATAGGTGTAATTAGGCTGATAAAAGTTCATTTTAGTATTATTATCTGAGGGTGTTTTTACATGCGTGCTGTTGTAGGGCAGGCTGGGGTTAGCGGGCCCCAACAAGAGGGGAGACTTTACACGAGTAGCCCCACACAAATGGCTGCCTGTCCATGCAACACCCACACAGAGCACTCCAAATTTTCCCCAGAGTGCCCTGTGCATGAACAGGTGGGCAGTATGTGGGTCATGGGAGTGTGTACCCCCCACATGCTGAATTTACACACACTCCCCTGTGTGGACCGTGGGTGTCAATGCATGGGGGCAACACCCTGAGTAAAGCAGAAAAAATTGCCAATTCTGCATTTTAGGTATTCCTAAACCCTTACCACAGTGTTGCTTTTCTTATTGTGCTTTCCGAAATGCCTTTTACATTCTCCTGTCCTGCAGGTGTCCTTAGTACTTGAGAATTTCTGCTTTCATTAACAACAAAGTAAATGTCTAGCCCTTATGGCTAGAAATAAGCTTGGAAACCTGATTGAAGTGTAACTTAGACTTAAATACTAGAAGGTAAACTTTGAGATTTTATTTTAGCCAGTCTCCTGATCTTGGGCAGATCTGACTCAAGATTCTTCAGTGCTTGAGGTTTGTAATATTGATGCAGACAGAGTACTCCATCTCTGCCAATGAAATGTACATGCATGTGCACACACTTCCACCCCTATGTAACTGGAGGAGCATGTGACTTCAAAGTAAACTAAAGTTTTAGGACTAACCACTTCTAAGAGCTAAATAGTTATAATGGAAGGATGATAGCATGGAGATGTGGTCTAGCACACAACAGCCAACCAGGAATTCTCATCTCATAGGCTGTGGGCAAGTCAATGCTAGTTTCACTCAATGCACCTCCTGTGTAAAACTAAACTTAATATAACTTACCTTAAAACTGTATAGGGATACTGTGAAAACCTATGCTTGTTTTGAAGATGAGATGCTATGAAAATGACAATTAGTAGTAGAATGTGTTGTATAAACTGTAGCTAAAAACTATTTTGAATTTAACTATAATAATCCTCTAGTATGATGATCCACTACTTGAAAGTGAGAATAGTTAATTAAGGGATGCATCTTCCCTAAAGACGTCATAAACTTTATTGCAACGATCTGAGCCAACTCCCCAAAGTCTATTTTGGGGACAAAATTCTGCTTCCAAACCAAGGCTTAATTCCCCCCCTCCCTTTGCCTAGAGAAACTAGATAGCTGTATTAGAAATCTAACAAATCATTAAAATAATAATAATAATTTGACTTTTGATCAAATGTGGTGATCAAAAGTTTTGTGCAGCCTCAGGTTTTTTTTAAAAAACAACGATTTTCACAAGGAATGGGATAGGAAAACACTTAATGACTTTATTATTGACCACCTTTTAAATTCTGTGTTCATGTGCCAAACAATGTTTTAAAAGGATGGTGCAGAATAAGTGAAGGTTCAGAGAGGGTCAATAGGTCAGTTTAAAGCAACTTGTACCTGAACCAAGCTGTCCTGCTGTGTCTCCGTAGGCACGTAGCTTTACTTCAGTATGGCTTTCCCTCACTTTTTGTGTCCCTCTCTACCAGTGGCGGAAAATCTTTTCCTTCCCAAGGGTCACTTTGAAAAGTAGTACAAGATTCGAGGGCCACACAAGTTGGGGCTGAGGGTGCTTACAAATTGTGCTAAGGAAGAGGAGGATCCAGATCATGGATGTGTTCCCCTATCCTTTTGTGCATGCCCTCTCTTCTCTTACCTTGAGCTGTTTTTCAGCACTTGGATGCAGAAACTTACTGGATGCAGGGGCCAGATCCAGGAACTGGAAAGGGGTCAAATAAAAAACAGCTGCAGGCTACAATTGCCCCCTAGGCCTGTGGTTCTGGACCTCTGGCCTATATTGCAAGTAAGTTAGCGCTTTGGGGCAGAGACTGTTTCAGCCATGTTTCTACAGTCTTTAGCACAATAGAACCCCAAATTTGTCTGACATGTATGCATTGCTGTTTAAAATTCCAAATTAGTGGGAAATTATTTACTTAATTCATAGTTAGACTGGAACTCCTTGCCACAGATGTCATGTGACATCCACTATTGAGCAAGATCGAAAAAGGCTACTGGGCAATTAAATAGGTATGATCAGGAAGTCTTAATATAGTGCTAAAGATTTTTGGAAAGGTTTTGAAGATACGTATGCTTTGCCATTAAACAAATTTCTAGCTAGCTCCCACTGAGATGGTTTTCCAATGGGGCAGATTATCACACAACTGTCTACTTTGAGGCTGCCTTCTGAAGCATCTGATGCTGTAACGGTGGAGACAGGGTGTGGCAATGGATTATCACAGGTCTGACCTGGTGTGGCTGCTATTATAGCTGAACTTTTAAGGAATATTGAAACGTTTTTATACATAGCCTTATCCTTCCCCAGCAGTTTTCTAACAAACCTTAAAAGTTTAGGGGGATGAGGTAGACTGCTTTTTCAAGCTTTCATATGCAGTTTTCCTTCCCTATTGTACAGAAACATCACTGGCCCTTTTTACACGGGCCACGGGGGTGCACACCCACCCTTGTGGGATTTATATGGGGCAGCACCCACGCATGGGGTGTTCATGCATGGGTGCCACCCATGCAAAGGGCCACTGACATTGGCAGAACTTTGGGAATGTTCTGTAGAGATGGCAGGTGAAGGTCTTGCTTCCTGTCTGCTTAGAAACATCAGTTAAAATCCTCTTTGACACACTGCATTTTCATTAGAGTAAAATATATTTTTGGAATTCCTGCAGACATGTTTTTACCACATTGACAAATCTGGAGGTGTCTAAAATAGGTTTCCTATAACTTGTTTCTCTTTGTGAGCATGTATGTCTCTCTCTCTTTTCCAGGAGATCTTTGTTCAGTGGACCTGTTGTTTAACCTGGATCGGGTTACTGCTCAAGAGCATTTACTCAAGTCAGTTTTGCTCTACTCCTTTGATAGATCAGCTTCTGTTTCTTCCACTATTATATGCATCTGTCACCTAGTTGTTAAGGAGCATGATTCATCAAGCCATGTGTGCCCCAATGTTCCACACGCACTTACTTTCAATTTGCACTTTGAACTTAGACACAAGTGGGTTGAGATTGATGTGACCTCTTACCTTCAGCCTCTCATAGCTTCTAATAAGAGAAGCATCCACATGGCTGTGAATTTCACTTGTGTGAAAGATGATCAGCACAACTGTAATCAGGAAGAGTCCTTTAATATGGCATTGGTACCCCCATCTCTTCTCTTGTACCTCAATGACACCAGTGAGCAAGCTTATCATAGATGGAATTTGCTTAGACATAGAAGGAAGAACCTAATGTGGCCCAGACTGAGAGAGAGTCCGCTTGCAGAGTCCAGGGAAGATAAAAGAAGAGAGGCTGTGAAGGCTAAAAGGGCATCTCGTTGCCGAAGAGATGAAGATGTGAAAGAGAAAAACACACCTGCTCCGACCTATAATCTGAGCGACTACTTCAAACAATTCTTATTTCCCCAAAATGAGTGTGAGCTTCACAACTTCAGATTCAGTTTTAGCCAAATAAAATGGGACCACTGGATAGTAGCCCCACCCAGTTACAACCCTCTCTATTGTAAGGGTGAATGTCCACGGGTGCTCCGCCACCGTTACGGCTCTCCTGTCCATACAGTGGTACAGAACATCATATACGAGAAACTGGATTCATCTGTTCCAAGGCCTTCCTGCATTCCAGCTGAATATCGGCCCTTGAGTGTCTTGACAATAGAGCCTGATGGTGTTGTCTACAAAGAATATGAAGATATGATAGCTACCAAATGTACTTGTCGATAAAATGCAGACTTTGCTTTACTGATGCTCTTATTTCTGGATATTGCCCAATATGCAGTCACTGTGTTGTCTTGAATAACCGAACATCCTAAGAATAGTAACCTTCTATTAAACAGGTGCTTTGACTTAGCATGGAGTCAATGGCAGGTGCATGCATGATGGTGGTTATTTTTGTTCCCCTTCTAACTTATTAAAACCTAAATGTGAAACTTCTAAATGAAAGGAAATTCATTGTTTGATTTTTACTTTTCAAATGGAGAAATATTCCATAACATGTTTGAGTTGTAAATCGTAAGCTGTACAGCTACAGATTAAAAAAAAAAAACATTAAGGGGAATAAATACCTGTCATTTCATACCATTTTTGTGTAGTTCTTGTTTAGTCTTTTCCTGTGTTAAAAATATTTTATATTGACATTTTTATGACAAGTGTCTGGGCACAGAAGGTTTTACTATTGAGCAAGTCAGCAATCACTCAATTTTTAAATGTACTTTTAGTGATTGAAACTGGTTGTCTGAAAGACAACAGTTCTGTGATGAGATTTGAAGACCACTTAAAGCAATAGATAATCTGCTTGGTCAAACTCTAAGGCTTCCTTAGATGTTGGTAAAAAATATAATACATTCTATCTGGGGAATGGCCTAGTTTTATATCTGGAACTTAAAGTACACTCCTTCAAGATAACTTGTAAAAGATAATGTCCATATTTTCAATGAATTGTTACTAGACCTCCCAAGGAAAATACCACCTCTTCTGTTGCAAAAGCTTACTCCAAACTTATTGGTGGGCTCTATTTAAATGACATTGAGCAATTTTAAGTGTTTGCTGTCTACTGTTTCTGGCTGGCCATGAACAAGAAGCTGTTAATCAACACAGCAAACTGAATCTTTATGCAATTATATTCCAATGTAATTATGAATTGAAATATAAAGGTGTGTTCTGTAATGTCCAGTTTAAAAAGAGCATTTAAAACAAGCTCCCATTTCTGAAATGAAATGCACAATAACCAAATGAAAATAAATCTGAAGCAGTTGAAAGCCTGGCTTATTTTTTTTTGTCTGCATCCCAGTCCTGGAATGATTTATCTAATTCTATATCTTCATAAAGGAACTTTTGCTGCTGCCATTTTCATGAACTTTGTTTTTTAGATCTTTGTTCTAGAAGTGAAAACTGCTCTGAGCTCTAGCTAGAACTTTTTCTTTTAAAAATTTTAACAGAAATCTTACATTTAATTAATATATATATAAACTTTATTATGTTCAGCCCCATGGCCGATACATATAAACATACAGACATAGGCACATATGAACATGTATACATAGAAAAAACAGGACAGTGAATTGGCATAATAGTCAAACATATGACAAATTAAAAAAAAATTAAATTTATTCACATAAGAATACTCACTGGCTGCACACACTTATTCCGCACAGCAGCGCATCTTTGGGCAAAGACGGCCACCTGTCTTGTCCTATCTGGATTCTGGTCACCCAACAGGAATATAATTTTCCTGATTGGTGACCAGAATTCCCCCAAGCCCATATTCTGCCATAGCCCACCCCGAAGGTGGTCATAGAGGGGGCATCTTAGAAGGTAATGCTCAAGGTTCTCCACCTCTCTACCGCATGGGCAGCATCTTTCCTCCATCGGAATCCCCAAGATGCATCCCTCGAATAATGCGGTTTTCAGTGTGTGGAGCCTGAGACTACTAAAACTATATTTTAAACTGGGATCCAGCTGGGAGCACAGATACAGGGCTCCATTCCACGAGGGCAAGATGAACTTATAGTAGGGTGCCGCCTTGGTGTTTGCAGCCATAGCGCTTAGCTGTTGCCAATCAATGTCTATGATACGGTCTCGTACGGCCCTTATGACTTGTTGACTAGTGGCTTGTTGGAAATAAGGCCCAGAAAAAACTTAACCTTGCCACCCGATCAAAAAACCCCTTACTCCAGGGTTCAGACCTCACCTCCTCCCTGATCTTTTCTATCCAGGTGCGATCCAGC
Organism: Sphenodon punctatus; assembly: GCA_003113815.1. Lineage (NCBI taxonomy): Eukaryota > Metazoa > Chordata > Lepidosauria > Sphenodontia > Sphenodontidae > Sphenodon > Sphenodon punctatus. The sequence goes on from QEPC01010167.1 coordinate 528,422, forward strand.
ACTGAGCCTTCTGAAGCATCCCGCAATTTGGCCCAAAAGGACAGCAACCTTTGGTCAACTAATGCGGTCAAGGAGGGAAATCCTATTTCTGTTAATATAATGGCTGTGCTGGTAGACTGAGGGCATCTGAGTAGTTTTCTCCAGAATTGGTTTATAATAGGTTGGAAAGCCCTTACTACATCCACCTCTGTTCCCCAAATATGGGATCCGTAGAGGAGACGTGCCAAAACCTTCGAAGTGAAGATTCGCCAAGCCAGCCCGGTGGACACCTGGCCATGGGTGAAAAAAACCTGGATAATAGCAAGTGCCTCCAGTCCTACCACCTCCCTCATAGCCTGAATCTGAGCCTGCCAGGAGCCTGTTTCTGCAATCCTGACTCCCAGATATTTATAATATCTAACCTGTTCCAGGTGGTGCCTCTGGAGTTGCCACTGGTACTCCTTGTGTCTGAGCCCTGCAACCATAACTTTAGTTTTCTTGTAGTTGATCTTAAGATATTTAGCACTACATCTACCCTCAAAATCTTTCAGTGCCCTTACTAATCCCACCCGAGAGAGGGATAGAAGAACGGTATCGTCTGCATACATCAGGAGAAACAGCTTCTGCCCCCCCGATGTTAGGGGGGTGATACCTGCCCATCTCTTTGTACTCCATAATCAGGGAGTTCACATAAATATTAAAGAGTAGAGGGGCAAGCAAACAGCCCTGTCTAACACCACGAAAGGTGCTAACTAAATCTGATAGCCCTCCTTCCGGGGGGACACGGACCCGAAGAGCGGTGTCCGAATACAAGGCTTTAATCAGTGCTATCAACCTGGCATCAGCCCCAAGACAGACCAACTCCTTCCATAGAATTTCCCTGCACACTGTGTCGAACGCAGCAGAGAGATCAATGAAGGCGATAAATAATTTACGCCTCCGCCTTCTATATTTCCCTATTAAATGGTGCAGTATGAACATTTGCTCCCCTGTTGAGCGGCGTTCCCTGAACCCAGCCTGCTCCTCAGCTAAAAGGTTCTGGCTCGCGCACCAATTCTGCAAGCGCTGCCTTAACAGAGCTGCATAAATTTTAGACACGATGCATAGAAGGGTAATTGGTCTGTAATTGTTTGGGTCGGACCTGCTTCCCTTTTTGAAGATGGGGACAACAATCCCCACTTTCCATAGGTCAGGGATCTTTGGAGACTTATTGATCTGAGAGAATAAGTTAGCTATGGCTCCAACCCCCCAATCAGGTAGAATTTTGAAAAATTCCCCCGGGATGTAATTTGGACCGGCTGCCTTGCCCTGTTTGAGGGAATTGACAACCACCTTAACTTCTTCTGGACTCACTGGATCCCAACTGGGCAAATCCTGCCCTAGTGATGATAAGGGTATTTCCATTTCCTCCGCTCCCTCTTTGTTATTAAATGCATACAGGGACTCAAAATGTGACATCCAAGCCAGGGGGGGCATCCTGGCTTCCCTAGCCAGCCCACTCTGGGGTTTGGGCTTGTTTAATAATGCCCAAAATTTCTTAATGTCCCTCCTTTCTACTGCATCTTGGAGCAGTTCATTGTTTAACAAAAAAAAGCTAATGCTTCTTTTTCAGTAGGCTGTTATAAAACATTTAATTAAGCTCTGCTTATATTAAAACAAACTTGAATACATTTTAGATGCTTTAGCTATCAGCTGTCCTGTGACTATTTCAAAATGTATATCTGTATACAGTTTTACACTCTCATAGGTGTCTTTGTCCAGCAACCTAAATGATTCTTAAATGAAAAGAGTAGAGTCTACCAAGCCATTTATAATTCTGGGGCAGTGTGGGTCAAAAGCAGCATGTACAGTTCTGGAGCAAGAAATTTCTCTGCCACAGATATGTAACTCCATTTTTTCCCCATCTGTAAAATAGGGCTAGTGCATAAGCTACCTAAAACAACCCTACAAAAGATTAAATGGTTAATAATTTTACAGAGCTCTTCAGAAGTTCAAAGTGCTATGATTGCTGCATAGTAACCAATTTTCAACGAAGAAATTGTGAGTTGCCCTGAGCCTCTATGGGAAGGGTGGTGTATAATTCAAATGAAATAAATAATGTCTTGCCACTATAAAAAAGAATGCCTCACTATGCAAAGAGCTATTGTTGCATTCTTTTCTAGTGAGTGGTATGCAAAATTCCCATGTTTGAGCCCAGTAAAAATGTTAAAGATGATGATGCAGGTTTGGGTGTGGCCTTTTATCTTTAGCAGTAAACTTCATCAGCTTAACTCTTATTTTTAAACAATCTAGACTTTTTTTAATTGATCCCTGCAAAGTGCTGTGAGATTTCAGCTTGGTCAAGTAGCCCAAAGAGTAAACCAAGTTTTATTCATTAATGCATTGCAAACAATACAAACATCCATTTCGTCTAATGTGCTTAACTCAAGCTAAAGAAACTGCAAGTAGGTCATCTATAATCTAGGTAAGGATTCTGAAAAAATGTGATTGCTTCAGATTAAAGATTTAATCACTGGAGTCTCCTTGAGCAAAATACATCACTAGGCTGGAGTAATATTAATAAAGTACTAGAGATGACTGACAATTACTCTAAGGATATTAAGGTAGTTTTAGCACAGAAAGCTCCCCTGCCTTCGTCCCTTCTCCCTAGCTGCCCCCCATGCCTGGAACTCCCTCTATGAATGCTGCTCTTCCTCTGTCCCCTCTTGCCCTCTCCTGCTCCCAAAACCACCTTCGTCCCTTCTCCCTAGCTGCCCCCCATGCCTGGAACTCCCTCCCTGCCCACATCCACTTTGCCCCCTCCCTTTGTACCTTCAAATCCCTCAAGACCCACCTTGTCTGCTCTCTCTAACTCCTGCTGATACCCTCCATCCAGTACAATCTGTTACCTCAGTTCTGTGTACTCATATCCTCACCACATGGACCAACCAGCCATCATTCTTGATGTAACCAAGCCAAGCGTGTGCACGTGGGACTTCGCATCTTTGTGAATGTTACACTCCTTGTCTCTCCCTCTGTTCCCCTTCCTTTATCACCCACCACCCCCCCCCCCCCAATCTCTCAGATTGTAAACCCTACGGCAGAGATCGTGTCTATTACTTTGTAAAGCACCAGGTACATTGCTCATGCTATATAACTGCTTGCTAATAATAATATAGTCTTGCCTTCAGGGGGCAAGAGAGAACCAGTCTTTGCCATCCTTTCGGTGATAGCCCTTCAGGTAGTGGAAGACCTTAATTAAATTGCAGTAGTTTGGTTTAATGCTATGGATGAAATGCAAGCAGAATCTACATTTCTTTTAATACTGTATCTCATTTCCTTCTTCCCACCCTTTTGCAAGCTATGGGCGTCCCTCTTTCAACACAAAGTCCTCCAGCTTCCATCTACATGACTGTATCTGCCTGGCAGGTGTACATAGTTGTTCAAGTGTCACACCAGTACCATATGTTTGGGGGGTCCATGTAAAATAAATTAAGATGCTTTCTTCTGCTTCTAGACAAAAGTTCATAATGTTCTGCTAACAGGGTACACCAAATCAGGCGCACTCAGGCTTTCAGGTGAAAGAAAACAACACTTCATGAAAATATTAACTCCACCTACAGTTAGAAAAAGGAAGAGAGCTAAGTACATTGCTATAAAAAGAAATATGAAACAGTTTCTAAGGGTAGCTTTGCTTAGGCTACTTTTTGACATTACATGGGAACAGTGGGAACTTGAGCAACTGCAACTCTGTGATTGGTGGGATTAGTGCCTGTGAGAATGCACTAATGCCTTTTTATCACACATGAATGTGTGTCCTTGTAAAGGCTACAGGCTGCTTTCTGATGGGGGTGGAGGACTTGCACAATCATGACTGAGACTTTCTTCACTGCTGCTATAGTGTCTGCAAAGTGCTGTCCAGTGGAGCTCTTCTGGGTTGTGAATAACCTATCAAATCCTATTTGTGACTATAACACCAGTGCTCCAAAGTCTGCACTTGCTCCCAATTGCTTTCTGGGTGCAATTCAAGGTGCTGGTTTTGACCTACAAATCCCTACATTCCTTGGACCCCAAGTATCTGAAAGGCAACTTCTTCCCTTGTTCTGTCTTGGCCTCTGAGGTTGGTCAGGAGTGCCCTCTTGTGGGTACCATCTGTCTGTGAAGCTTTTACAGCAAAGGCATGCAGAGGCATTTTTGGTGCCCCCGCCCCCAATCCATCCAAGCCTGGGGCTGCTCATCTGACCTGAAATGATGTAAGACCTTTTTGTTTGGCCAGGTGTTTGGCAGGCAGGGATACAGCTGAGTGTGACTGGATGTGGGCAGGGTTTTTTTTTAGTTTTAAGCCACTCTGAGCCTTATTGCACTTAATGTTCAGCCTCTTCCCAGTCCCCCATTTCTTTCCTTTCGAAGGCTTTATCTCAAGTTCCTAGCTTAGAATCCTTCCATCACCACTTAAATCATGTGAAAAGTTTGGTGCTGAAGTAAGGCCCCAGCTTCAAACTCTTGGCCTCCAGGCTTCTGGAATAGGGCTGAGTGGGATTGGATGGGGGTGAGGTGGGGTTTAGAGGATTTGTTTTAGTTGTAAGCCACTCTGAGCCTTATGGGGAAGCGTGGAATAAACACTAAAATAAATAAAATAAATAAATGACAGGGAGGTGTGTGGAATGACATGCAAGAGGCCAGACCGAGCACCTGGAATGATTGGGGGCTGGGTGGAATGACAATATGAGGGCACCAGGCACAGCTGAAATGATGGGGAGCTGGGTGGAATGAGACATAAGAGGCAATCAGGAACAGCTGGAACAATGGAGTGTAGCAATGTCAGCTCTCCTGCTCCTAGCTAGGTACACCTCCCAGGTGAAGTGAATGGAGGAAGATGGTGATGGGCAGTTGAACATGGCGAAGTGGTCCCTTGGCACCAACACCTTGGCCTGTCTCCGATGTGGCTACCGGCTACCTTCCTCTGTCCTGTCTGCTCCAGCCCTTGTCCTGACTACACCCATACCCTGTCTCTCTGATCTGTGCTCCGCCTCTCCTTCCTCTACCTTTCCCTGCTTGCTCTGGCTCTTAGTTCCTTTCCCCTCGCTCTCATTCCAAGCTTCGAGTTCCTTGCTCTGACTTGGTCTCTGGCTTCTGTTACTTGATTCACAGACTCTGTCTCTGTCTCTTCCTTGCTCTGTTCCCCCATGCTTCACTTAGCCTCTTCTCAGTCACCTTGACCCTGTTCCTTGGTTACTCAGATCCCAAAGTCCTGTGATCCTGCTAGTAGATTCCCTTTCCCTCTTCACTCTCCCTGAGTTTGGAGTAGCAGCTGAGAGGTCTCCTTTCCCCTTCTCCTAACTCCTTTATCTGTTTCTAGGCCTGGCCTGTCTCCTCTCCTCCCTCAGCTACCTTCTGAGATCTGCTCTGCTCCCCCATTACATCCTGTTCCACCCCAGGCTCTGTCAATAGCGAGATGTCACCACCCGTGGAGGCCCCCCCCGAGAAGGAGCCTGACACGTTTACTTGGGTGACCTACCATAGGGTGTTGGCATATCTTCAGGGGGACCCAGGCAGTGGACACCTGTGCCCACCTCCCCACAGTGGGAAGCCCATAAGGAGATGGAGGCCTTCTTGGCCTATGAGCCCCTCCTCCTCCAGATGCCCCAGAAGCCATCCCTGGCCCTCCAGATGCCAGGCCTGGTTCCCATGCCTCAGAAGCCAGCCCTGATTAAATATCATTATAATTCAACCTGGATTTAAAAATCTTATCTATATCTGTTTCAAATAATGTTGGCACAACAATTGTGTGAATGTCTAAACTGATATTAAGACCTAGACCACAGAGATCTGCAGGTAGAGTTTACATCCCCTCTACCTGTCTGCTCCAGAGGCCCATGACAGCAAGTGACAGGCAGCAAGGACATTGTGAGGAGAGGGGTTCACAGCTGCCCACACAGCAGCCAGGGAAGGCACCCAGGCAGGAAGCTGACGCAGGGACTTTGTTCCTTGATTTCTTTTCCTTTTATTTTAGATTTATTAAATATATTTTTTCTCATTTCTTTATCTGTTTTCAAACTGTGTGGGCAGCCATCTACTGCAGAGGCTCTGCCTCCTCCCCACTCTCTGAGCCTCGGCAAGGCAAGGCAGAAGACATGCTCTCCCTCCCCCACTCATGGAGTCTCAGGAGTGGATTGAGCAGCACCCGTGCTGCCTGAGGGGCTCCTCTCTTGGCCGGGCTTGGAGACCAGGACTAGCACTCCCCCCACTCACAAAGGGACTCAGGAGATCCACGCCAGCTGCCGTGTTTCAGGCACAGGTACCCACAAGCCACTTATAAAGAGCCACAAACAGGTAAACGGGATGATAATCCTGCACACCTCACATCTGACCCCCTCAGTTCTCCCTCTGCAACGGAAGCAGTAGAGCCATGCCACCTCAGTAATGGGAGCAGCAGCAGGAGGGGAACTGAAATTCAGCTGCAGTGAACCATGGGGTTGACAAAGTCCTCCTTTCGACCCCTATACCAGCATAACTGTTCAAATGGCCATACCAGTTTAATGATTTATATCGGCATAACCACAATCGTCTGAACACTTAATTCTCTACTATCCCGAGCTGCAGTTGTGCAGGAGGGAGCAGATTATAAATATTCATATAAATAAAATAAATAAAATAAAACCAGGACTATAATGCCAGTTTTCTATATAATCCCGGCATTAGAACATTAGTCTGAAAACAGCCTCTCTGATCTGTGCGCTGCCTCTCCTTCCTCTACGGGTGAAAACAGACATGACGCTAACTCCACTTTAACACCACTTCAACATTTATTATGCATGTTGCAGGGCTGCATAGGGCATCAATACAGCCCTGCAACATGCCTAAGAAATGTTAAAGCAGTTAAAGTGGAGTTAGCATCATGTCTGTTTTCATCCTACCTTCTCCTGCTTGCTCTGGCTCCTTGTTCTTTGACTCCCAGACTCTGGCCCTGCTGTGCACAGCTCCAACTCTGGGTCCTTGTTCCCTGAGTCCCAGACTCTGCCTCTCTCTTGTCCTGCTCTGCTCGGCCTCTTAGTTGCCTTGACCCTGTTCCTTGGTTACTCAGATCCCAAAGTCCTGTAATCCTGCTATCAGATTCCCTTTCCCTCACCTCTATGATGACCTTCTCTCCCCACAAGTTTGGAGTAGCAACTGAGAGGTCTTCCATCTCCTAACACCTTTACCTGTTTCTAGGCCTGCCCTGGCTCCTCTGGAGCCCTTCCCTTGGCTATCTGAGAGGTGAGCAGCAGTTCCAGGCACTGAAGGCAGAACTGTGAGTTTTGAAGAACTGGGCTGCCATAGGCAGGAGGGGCAGGGTATAACATTTTTTTATAAATATAAAAATAAATAAGAACAAACAGGAGGCAGGCCTGGATGTTATGCTTGGATACCTTTCACAGCAGCACACTTTACTCCCACCCTCTTGCAAGCTATGGACTTCCCTCTTTCTGGCTACAGGCATATCTTATGAGCCAGGTGTCTGCTGCCATTACATTAAATCACTGACTAATAAGGGCTCTAAAGAGGCATCCACAGGTAGAATCCGTTATGGCAAAGCATTCCATTGGAACTTACTATCTCATGATAACCAGCATCCTGCTTCAATTCTCCAGTTTAATGCAGACCACACGGCTCAGGAAATCTTTACCTACCACTAGTTTCAGTGACTACATGAATAATGGTGAGCAGTAATAGCAAGTTCACTTTAAAATGCTGGTTACAGGATGCTGCTGGAGAAAAAGGATAGCGGTCACAGAGATGTGTAATTGGTGTAATGTCATGTGTGCACCAAGGGACTCTGTAGATATGCATTTTTAATAAATGGTAAGTCCTATAAGTGTTAAAAGGGGGGGGGGGGAAGTAATAATTACATGTTTCAAAAATGTATGCTTGATACCTTTTAAAAGCTAGTATGCCCAAACCTAATGCCAGAAAAACAGTTGGGATTAGACTAAAATGTAAAAATTATGAAAAGATTCAAAATTCATGCATGTTTTAATAAGGAGGGCATTGAAAAAAATATGCAGAGAGAAATTGTTCAGTCTGCACTGGCAAGAGAGTTTAATTGACAATCAGCATACACTAAGACTTTCCCATTTATGAACTGCAGGAAGGAAAAGTACCAAGATAACAAGCTGGAAAAACTAGTTTTCACATTATTGGGGGGGAACCAATTTAAAAAACAAAACAATACAAAAAACTATAAGCATTCTGAAACCGAAATGGACTTTCATCTTATCTGCTCACCCCAAGAGGCCCAACCCTTGATGGACTGGAGATGAACAACAAAGAAATGCTGCTAAATTGAGTTATAGGCTAAGGCAGGGGTGGGAAACCTCAGGCCCAGCAGCCAAATGTGGAAGAGTTTTTATTCTTAGATCAAAAAACCATTGGTTTAAGTGAGGAGTTAGGGCTCTTACAAACGTAGCCATGCTCCAAAAAGCATGGAAATTGTAAGTTAAAGCTCCTGCCTTAACTTGCATGCCATGTAAGTATGCAAGACTGTGCAACATCTTTACTATTGTGCTCACTTACAACTTAGGCTCCATGCACCCACACTTTGCCTTGGTCTTTCAGCCCCAATCCTCTTCCTCTGTTGGTTGGGGGCAACACTGACACTGGGGACAGGAAGGTCCTCCCTGCCCCAATATTATGAGCTTGAGTTTGGTCTCCAATGTGGTCACAATTTCTCCTTAATTTATAGTTCCTTTCTCAGGCAGCATAAAAAAAATCATCCCTCGGACATGGTACAGCTGTTTATATTGGAATGTCCTTTCTTGCCACACATTTTTAGTGTAACATTGCACTAAAACTCACCTCAGAAAAATCTGCTTTTCCAGTAAGACTAAAAGGTAAGTGTGTGGTCACTCTGGAGAAATAATTGTGGACACAGCCTATTTTCAGGCACTCCTACACCATTTCTCCTTTGCTCCCTGAAACCTCCTGGACTGGTGCTCTGGTAAGGACACATCTCTAACCATTTTTAATTAAAAAAAAATAAAAAATTAAGCAAACCTAGATCTGTATTTCAGACACCCACACTTGCCCTCTTGCTTCAAGACTCTTAACATGTTAATATCAGTGTTGTTTGTACTACATCAACAAATCTTCGTTGAGGAGTACTGCTCAAATATTACCCAACCACAGCACAGCCTTAGTCTTATAAACCAGGCTCACCACCAAGACAGGAAATGGTAAGGTTAGCCCTGTGCTTCCCTAATGTTTCTAATTCCAGTATTTAACCGAGTCTGATTCCCGCTTGTTATAATCTGGATGCAACAGACCAGTAACCTCTGCTGTTCACATTCTTGCCATTCTCCCCAAATTAAAGCACATAGGGAAAGCTGTCCCCGGTTTCAGTGTTGTCCCTAATCTGGGAGGAAGCAGATTGGGGCTGAAAGACCAAGGCAAAATGTGGGTGCATGGAGCCTAAGCTATAAGCGAGCACAATATGCAAGATTGTACAATGTCTTAACTTATATGCTATGTAAGCAATAAAAGGCAGGAGCCTTCCTTAACTTACAAGTTTCATGCTTTTTGAAGCATGCCTAAATTTGTAGATGCCTTAATGTCTCTTAAACTGAAGGTTTTTTGATCTAAGAATTTCCCTGTTTGGTTTTTGGTTTTTTTTTGTTTTGGTTTTTTTAAAAAGGAAATCAACTAAACTCCCTCTGCTGCTGAAGCACTAACCTGAATTTGATTGGAAGACAAGCAGCCAGCCAGCAAGTTGCCTTTTCAGCCCAAACTTTGCTCCCATCTGTAAAAAGAAATCCTGGTGAAACCAACAACCTTGTCAGTTTCACCAGCAGTGGGAAGAGGAACTGGAGGGTGATATTGTTTTGCAGATATCACCAGAGTGTGACCCTTGCAGCTCCAAGCTCTCTCACTTACATGCCTGAAGGAATTCTATGCAATTAATATACAATACAAATTACATTTCTCAATGTATGTAACCACATATAGTTTCTGTCCTGACATCCCTTCTCCCAGTGAGTTTCCCTTTCAGTCCTAGTTTTGCAAGTCTCACTGGAGGGGGTGGGGGGGACTACTTCAAAGAGAAGACTCCTCCTTTTGGAGAGTTTCCCTCACAGCCCTGAGCTTGGTTATTTTCACCACAGAATTTGTTCAAAACTAGGAGCAGTAGCCTTGTCAGTTTCACCTACTAGAGGGCTTACTTGGCAAGCTGAGCAGCCAGCCAGCAAGTTTTCCTTTCTGTCTCAACTCGGTCACTTTTAGCAGCGGAGGTTTTCCCCCCACCTGGTAACAGCTTCCTCGGATTCATGGAAAGGTGGCGGAAGAAGGGGAAGATTGCTTTGCAGACTCCTTCTCATCAGTGTTTCCCTTGCATCGCGGATCTTTTATCCATCACATGTCTAGAGGAATTGTGTCCAACTCATGTAAGATTCCTCAATGCACCTAACTCCACCCAGTCTCTATCTTGACTCGGTTCCTTCACCAGAAGGAAGAGAGGAAAGAAAAGTGAGGAAGCTACATAGAAAAAATGGAAAGATGGTGATGGGGGCTGGGTCCTCACACCCATCATTCCACCCAGGTCCCCATCATTTTACTTGCTCCTAGTGGCTTCATACTGGTTATTCCACCCAACCTCCATGTGGCAAGTTCATCCCAACTCACTCCCTGCAGAAGGGTCTGTGCCTCCATTTCCTCCAGAAACAGGCTTCACACAGAGAGTTCCTGAACAATTTATTTTATCGTCCAGGCTCTTTGTCACTCTGTAAAACAGAGGGCTCCACCCAGGGCTCCCTCCTGTCCATAGACTTCACCATCACAAATTTAGACACACCCCCTCAACACAAACAGAGAACGTCACAAATTGCCATCACTTGCTCCAGAGATTACCTCCCAGGCATACCCCAGCCTAGAGTATGCCTGAAAGCCTGGGGGCTTCTCCTTCAAGTTTCTCCTGAGATAAGCCTCCCTCAACAATGCTTCCCTGTGATGAACTAGGGCTACTAATTCTCCCCAGCGGTCAGCAAACCTCCCCAGACTCAGCTGACCATCATCATCTCCCTCCATTCACTTCAGCGGAGAAGTGTACCTAGCTAGGAGCAGGAGAGCTGATCCCATTAACCCTTGCAGGGCCAGCTCACACTGCTACACCCCATCGCTCCAGCAGCTCCTGGTTGCCTCTTCTCTCATTCCACCCAGCTCCCCATCATTTCAGCCGTGCCCAGTGGCCTCCTATTGTCATTCCACCCAGCCCCCCCCCCCCCATCATTCCAGCTGCTCCTCGTGTCCTTGTACCCGTCATTCCACCCAGCCCCAGCATCATTCCAGCTGCTCTGTCTGGCCTCTTGCATGTCATTCCACCCACCTCCCTGTCATTTATTTATTTTATTTATTTCAGGTTTTATCCCACACTTTCCAATAAGGCTCAGAGTGGCTTACAACTAAAAAAAATCCCTAACCTCCCGCATCCTTTTCCTAGACTCCCCCCCCCCATCCAATCCCACCCAGTCCTGTTCCAGAACTGGAGGCCAAGGATTTGAGGCTGGGGCCTTACATCAACACCAAACCTTCCACATGATTTAAGTGGTGATGGCAGAATTCTAAGCTAGGAACAAAGCCTTGGCTTCACCTATCTGCGGGACCACCTCACCCCCCCGAGTCTTGGAGCGGCCTCTGCACTCGGCTGGGAGCGCAATTCTGGAGGTCCCCCATGTTCGGCGGGGGGCCAGATTGGAGGGCATTCTTGGCTCGTTTGTGAAACTCCCTCCCAGCAGGAGTCTGTTTGTCCCCAGATCTCCTCTCTTTCAGGCATCAATGTAAAACCTGGTTATTCCGCCAGGCTTTTGCGGGAAGGGAGATGGGCAGGGGGTGGGTTGGGGAGGGTTTTTTTGTTTATTTATCTGTTTTTATTGCATTTGTATTTATTTTTATATTTTATTGTACACCGCCCTGAGCTGCCTTGGCAGGAGGTGGTGGGTTATCAATTTTTGAAAATAATAAATAATAATAATAATAATAATAATAAATAAATAATTAATACAAGGAAAGAAATGGGAGACTGGGAAGATGCTGGACATTAAGGAAATGATGCAAGTTCCACTCACCTCATCCTTGAAGTGCTCTGCCAGGGCATGCCCATTCTCTGTAGGGCTTGTGCTGGGGTAGCAATTGTGCTGGGTCACAAGATATACAGCAGGGTTGGGGAACCTCAGGCCCCGGGGGCCAAATGCAGTTTTTATGTGCCCCCTTTCCAGTGCCTGGATCTGCCCCCTGGGTCCATTCTCTACCCCCAAGTACTGAAAAACTGAGCTCATGATAATGGAGCAGAGAGGAAGGCATGTACACAAAGGTAGGGGGCAGATCCACAGCACAGCTCCATGATCTGGGCCCTCCTTTTCTTGAATAAACCCATTAAGCACCCCCGCCCCAACCTCTCTGTGGCCCTCAGAGCTCATACTAATATTCAATGTGGCCCCCAGGACAGAAAAGGTTCCCCACTGCTGTTATACAGCCTGATACAGCCAGCCATAGGGTTGGATGAGCAGGGTAGTTCTCCTGGGTGCTGGCAGCAGAAATGGCTTCCAGACTGGTCCACCAGCAAAAAAAAATTGGGCTTTCTGGTATGCTGCGAAGGTTGGTGTGGAGCCCACAAAATATTGAAGACACACCTCTGTTTTTAAACCCTAGAGGCCAAAACACCAAACAGTGGTGGCCCTAAGTCTACGGTTGCCACCTATGCAAATTTTGGAACACTTATACATAGGCACCAATGCAGGGCCTGCAACATGTATTTTTCATAAGCGTTTCTTTAAAAATTGCGTAGGTGTAACCCTAGCCATAACCCTTGAGGCCTTCTTTATATATATAAAAAATGCTACCCTGTGATAATCTCAGGGAAATTGACGTTATTGGGGGGGNGTGATGGATTAGTACCTCTGGGGTGGGGTGGGGACACCCCATCTGGGTCTGTCCAAACACTGGGGTTAAGTGCCCTGTGCCCCTGACTGAATCAGGAATACAGCAGGGTCTCCTGTTACCCCAGGGTAAGCAGGTTTTACACTAGGTGCACGGCTTCCTCTGGGGCACCCGGAGGAATTTCAGAAAGCTACTCCTCCCCACCCAACCCTTGGTACTATGGGAACTCACCCCAGTTCTGAGGTCCCTCCTTCCGCAGGGCAAAGTCTGGGGCCTTTGGGGAGGGCGAAAGCGAAAGGCGCTGTAGGGGACCGGGAAGTTGAGGACGGGACGGTGGAAACGTTGCGGAGGAGACTCCAGGGAGGGGGAAGAATCAGGGATTTTGTGTGTGCGCGCAGAGTGACAGCGGAGAGGAGACCCGGCTGTGGCGGGGGAGGGGGGCCAGAGATGCAAATTTGAAGGGGACACTTATGAGAAATACAGGTTGCAGGGCTACATTGGCGCCAGTGCTGCCCTGCAACCTGTATTTCTCATAAGTGTCCTCTTCAAATTTGCATCTCTGGCCCCTTTAGCGGAGGGTGCCTTGGTGCTCTCGCGCTGCAGGGGGCGCTGCCGTCCGCGCTCCGGAGGCGGGGACGCTGGCTCCGGAAGAGGAAGCCAGAGGGAAGCCACCAGCAGCGGCAGCTGCAGCACGGGCAAGCGGTGACCTTTCTGAGCAGGTATGAGGGCCTGAACCCCGGCGTGGCGTGGGGAGGGGAGCGGGCCTCGTTCTCCTTCTCCGCTCGCAAGGCGGGAGCGGCGCCAAGAAGCCCGGTCCATCTCGGCGAGGGCCCGAGCCTGAATCCCTTCCCCCGTTCGCAGTGGCCTGGGACGCCCTTAACCCCGGGAGCTGCCTCCTGACCAGCCCCGTGCACCTCGGACTCTGCCCCCTTTCCATCCCGACTCGGCTTAGGTTTCGGACTCGGCTTAGGCTCCGTGGGGCCCTTTCTTTCGGCTGCCAGAGGATTCTCCCCCACGTTTTAAGGGATCATCGAATACTCTAAACCTAAGGGCGTTCCTTGAGCTTCAAATTATCATTTGACAGCGCTCCTCTCAGTTGAGTCCAAGCTGCTTATCACCGTTTGGAGCAATGCCATTTTAGAGATAGTTACTTTATGGTGTTTTGTAGGGGGAAAGAGATGCTTTCTGAGTCCTATCATTAAGACCACACTAGAAGAGCCAGTTCTACTCCCCTTCACTTTAATTAGGGTTGTTAAATATTTTCCCAACTCCCAAAAGTTTTCGTTGAGCAGATTTCTAGTCTATCTGAACTTGAGTATCCTCAAAGTGAGTGATGCCAGTATGGCTTCTGCCCTTAACTTTTCTTCAAACAGCACGCTTAAAATCTCAGCGCTGACCTAAGCAACTACTGTTTTGCTTTTACAGGGCAAGCCATTAAGAATGGGTCTTAAGTTTGGAAACTTGGAAAGGATGAGACATGTGATCACTTACAGCTTGTCTCCATTTGAGCAAAGGGCATTTCCTAATTACTTCAGCAAGGGCCTTCCAAATGTGTGGAGACGATTTAGGGCACAGGTCTTTATAGTTGCTCCACGTAAGTACTAATTTATTTTAAGTGAAGTGTTTCTATTCCTGTATTCCAAACTGCTCTTTTCCCCTTCACCAGAAAAGTTATCCTAATTGTGACTGTGAGGATTGGTACCTTTTTTATAACAACTTGAAATGTAAAATTATAACTTTTAGGTCTTCGGTATGTTTAGTTAAAATCCCTGTTGTGCTTTATGTATTGTACATTTAATTCCCATTGAAACCAAAAGGAGCTGCATATGTTAATCCATGGTTACAATTAGCTTCTTTTCCTTGCCCTATGTTATGCTGAAATCACTAAATAAGCTAGTTTACGCCCAATATCTTTTCAATGATAATCTAAAAGAACCCCCATTAAAATGTAGAAAACCAAATTAATCAAAAATTGTTCCACCAAAGTGAGTTTTTAAAACGTGTTATACTGTTAAAATGCAGGATAGAGTTAGTGTTCCTTTCTCCATGCTTTGCAGTGCAGATAGTAAAACTTGATTTTTGCCACATCAAAAGCTGCAGGTTATGGTAAAGCTGGAGAAGCATAGAAAGAAATGAAAGGGCAGATGTATCTTGACTCATTTTTCTGATAATTCAAACCCCTTTGCTTTAGTTATACAATGTAACTGCAGCACAGCGAGGCCCACGTTATCAGCGGGTTGGCTTGTACAGCCAACCTTCTGAGTTCTTACTTGCCTGAGCAAAGGTCCAGTGTGGCCCAAAAGCTTGCATGCTTGCACTGACAGATATTGGTCAAATAAGATATATATATATATGTATGATCTGAACTACTATGTTTATACTTGGGACCATCAGAGAAACCCCACACACGTTTTCTGGAATACAGCCGATATTCCATGCTAGATGCTGTGGTTTAAGAGTCTTGATACTTATTTTTAAACTAACAATAAAATAGCCTGGCCCCTGCCAAAGTTATACAGTTCATTTTAAACACTGGATGCAGATGCTAAACTTAAACAATTGCAGATAACAGGTTTGTTGGGTAGGTTTGCTACGTACGAGAATGGGGAAAGAGAATGTCCTAGGTACAGAGATGATGGATATGAAAAATAGCTTAAGCTAGAGAGGGATTTTTCACGTGCCTGAACAGAGGGGGTGAGGTGTCAGGAGGTAACTTTAACACCGTAGCACCCAAAATGGTCTGAGTGCATAAAAGATATACAAGTACAAAACTCCTATTGAGATTCAAGAAGGGCGTTAATTTAGCTACAGCCTACACCTAAAATCTGGTGACTGCTTCATTGTTACATTTTCAGTATTATTACCATGATCATCCATGCGTTTACTACCTCTGTTAGACTACTGTAACGTGCTCTTCATGGGGCTACCCAGGGTGACGGCTCGGAAGCTGCAGCTGGCGCGGAATGCGGCGGCACAGCTCCTGGTGGGGTTGGGCCGCCGGGAGCACATTACACCAGTGCTCCGATCTCTGCACTGGCTGCCAATAGTCTTCCGGGCCCAATTCAAAGTGAACCTATAAAGCCTTACACGGCCTGGTCCCTGCTTATTTGCGAAATCGCCTCACTCCCTGGGTTCTAGATCGGCCCTGGCGGTCATCCGGGGGTGCCGTGTTGGAGGCTTCCCGGGGGGGGGGGCACAGGGCAGGGTGTTCTCGGTGGCCGCACCACGCCTTTGGAATTCCCTCCTGGTGGGGGCCCGTCTGGCCCCGGACCTCCCGGGCTTCTATAGGAACTGTAAAACCTGGCTGTTCCGTCAGGCATAGGGATGGGGAAGGTGGGGTGGGTTTTTGTCCCTGTTTTATGATTATGTGTTAGTGGGTTTTAAACTTTTATATTATATTTATATTATTATTGTTAGCAGCTCTGGGCTGCCTGTGGCGGGAAGAACGGGTTATACATTTTGTTAAATAAATAAATATTACAGAATAGTATAATCCAAGCTATTTCCACATCATGGCTACCATAAAGTAGTTTAAATATACTTCTTGCATATTTTTTTTTTAAAGCTTTGCTGGTAGGCTATCTTATTTACGACTGGGGGACAGATGAATTCGAAAGACTGAAGAGGAAGAACCCTGCTGACTATGAAAATGATGAGTAATCCAGCTGATGTGAAGAGACTTATTGTATTAATACTGTCAGCATCCCTTCCTGGTTTATAAAAATTCATGCATACAAGAGTATTATAACATGCTGACATGGCTTATTCAATAAACTTTCTTTCCTGTCTTATTAGTTTGAGTGGAATTCTTTCCATTGAAAGCTTTATATTAATGTTGTCACACACACACACACCCCAACTGGGAAGCCTTAACTAGTCCCCACAGCCACAAGCCAAAGGTGCACGCCCGCCCCCAGAAGCCCCCAGCAGCCATTGCAGCAAACATCCCCTCCAGGTGAGCAGGGCTCCACCCCCCAGCCACAAGCCAAAGGTGCACGCCCGCCCCCAGAAGCCCCCAGCAGCCATTGCAGCGCTCATCCCCTCCAGGTGAGCAGGGCTCCACCCC
>QEPC01010167.1:548328-572895 GCA_003113815.1 Sphenodon punctatus
CTGCTGACTGCTGCTACCGACCACCTTGTAACCAAGCCAAGTACACGCACCTGAGACTTCGCATCCGCCTGAATGTTTGTTTGTCTTCTCCCGTGTCTCTCCCGCTGTCCCCCCTCCTTGTCTTTTAGATTGTAAGCCACAGGCAGGGACCGCATCTGATTGTATGTTCTGTACAGCGCCAGGTTGCAACTGGCGCTTTATAAATGTTTAATAATAATAGTCTGTCTAATCTATTTGATGCTGTGGGACAATGTTCCTTCAGAAGTTTTCTTATTTTATTTAAAGTTCTTATCCCTTTTATGGTAGCAAAGATAACCTTCCAGCCACAAATAGATTAACTGTTGCATGTTGTTTTCCAAAGCATACAGACCGTCTCAAGCAATAGCACAGAATTGCACCTTGACTTCCTTTGTCTCTTGAATGCAAACTGAAACCTAGCTTCTATGTTGGACATCGTTATTAGTGGTAATGAAACACTTTAGGGGCAATTGAAAGCAAAGTAATGGGGCAGGGGTGGTGGAAGATGGTGAAAAATTGAGCTTTGTTGACTACTATTTGAGGTCTTCTGTTTCCATCACAAGCCACTGAGGCAGGCTAAAAACAGAAATTGGGAACTATACATCTGAAAGCTGTATAGCTGCTACAGCTAGTGACTTGCTGCAGTGGACTAAGGATGGCATAGAGCAGGGGTGGGCAAAGTTCACAAGCCCAAGAGCCATAAAGGTGTACACATGCCCCTTTTGAGGCATCTCCCAGGTTGAGCCTCTCCTGCTTCTTGATTAGCTAGTGGAGCCAGTGCTCTGCTGTGCTTCTGAGAAACAGTTGAGACTGCTGTAGTGAACTGAGACAGAACAAATAGGGCTGGAACTGACCCTGGCTGAGAGCAGAGTGAGACCTCTGAGCTACAGTTTGCTCACCTTTGGCATGGAGAGACTACATACTCCAACCCAGTAAAAGGTAGAATCCAGCCTTTCTCCAACAGTTCAGTTTCATTAGTGATTTTACTTTATGGGGACTTATACAAAAGCATCTAACTCCACTCTATTTTGCTTACGTCTGGGAATACCGGGCAGGGCTGCTATCACTACATGTTTTAGTCTTGAAAATGTCTTACTGGAAAACAAAAGATAGGACACAGTGCTTTTTCTGCTATGTTTTACCTAGATGTCATGTTTATAATGGGGGGTTTAGAGTTATATTTTTACCCAGCTTTTTGTTCTGTTAGTGACACATTGGCAGTGGAAGTGCCCTTGCCATTGAAACACAGGCTCTGCCAAATGGACAAAAGGTTCTTCACCTCTGTGAGAACAAATGACTAACCAACTTTGGCCAGTTCCAGCTGATTGCCTTTGTCCTGAGATACCCTTGGCCGAGGGCTATGGTGACAAACTGTCTCTAAGCCTGCAATGTTACTCCCTAATCAGCTTCTGGGAACATGAAGTGGCTTCCCTTTGGAGACCAAATGCTCACCTATATGATACTATTGCTGCGCTCATAATACTGCCAGGAATAAAACTAGATCCAGGAATGGTTGTGCCCCAGGCCTCTTACTCGTGTGTACACCACCGCCTACATGGAGCTTCAAAGCCTCTTCAGTGAAACTTGAACTAGATGTCCGCCCATTTCTACTGATGGAGTTAGTTCATACGGCTTTGGCTGGAGTGAATCAACATGCATCTTAAATTCTATATTTCTTTTTTAATTATATAAACAATACACCAGTCAGGCATAAAGACAATTTGCAATGTGGAAGGTGGTTCAGGACTAAAAATCCACTTGCCAGTTCAGAAAGTACTGCAGTACAGACTACAGGCAAATGGAATTTTACAACCCTACTTTTACCACAAAGTGCAAAAGCCCCCCCCCCCCCAAAAAAAAAAAAAAAAGATCTGGCCATGGAGCTAATGGACCTTTTTAGTTCTAAATCAGCATTTTCAGCGCATGGTGTATCTCCTATTGCTAAAGAGCCAGCACTCATGAGCTTGGAGAGAGCTCTTCAAGCTATTGATCCCCTGGACTTTGCCTCCTCTCTCTCTCCCCTTCTTCCTACAGTCTTCTCTGACTCCGCTGTCTCTGCTCTCAACGCCTCTCTCTCCTCCACACTTGACTCCCATGCCCCTCTCTCTTCCCGCCCTGCCTTCTCCCACAACCCCCGTCCTTGGCTCACCCCTAGTATCCGCCACCTCCGTTCTTGCACTCGTGCTGCTGAACGACTCTGGCGCAAATCCCATTCTCACGCTGACTTCCTTCACTTCAAATTCTGTCTCTCCACCCTTACTTCTGCTATCTCCCTTGCTAGACAACACTACTATGCCTCCCGCATTGAGTCCTGTTCTCGGGACCCTCGCCGCCTGTTCTCTACCTTTGACTCCCTCCTCAAGCCTCCCTGTCCTCCCCCTCCTTCTTCCCTTTCTGCTCAGGATCTTGCCTCCTTCTTCACCTCCAAGATAGACAAGATCCGCCTCGACATCGCTTCCCACTCCTCTCTTCCCACTCCCACCCCTCTCCCTCCTCCCCCTCCTTCTCTCATGTCCTCCTTCTCCCCTGCCTCCCTTAAGGAAATCTCCTCTCTGCTCTCCTCCTCCAACCCTTCCACTTGCCCCCTTGATCCCATTCCTTCCCGCCTCCTCACCTCCATTACTCCCACTGTCGCCCCTTCCTTCCTGCACATCATCAACCTCTCCCTCTCTACTGGCTCTTTCCCTTCTGCCTTCAAACATGCCACAGTCTCTCCTATTCTCAAAAAGTCCACTCTTGACCCCTCTGACCCTTCTAGCTATCGTCCTGTCTCACTCCTTCCTTTTGCTTCCAAGCTGCTTGAACGTGTTGTCTACTCCCGCTGCCTTGACTTCCTATCCTCCAACTCCTCCCTTGACCCCCTCCAATCTGGCTTCCGCCCCCTTCATTCTACTGAAACTGCTCTCGCTAAGATCACCAACGATCTTCTGGTGGCTAAATCTAAACGTCTCTATTCCATTCTTGTCCTCCTTGATCTCTCTGCTGCCTTCGATACTGTTGACCACTCACTCTTGCTGGATTCCCTTCACTCCCTTGGCTTTTGTGGCTCTGTCCATAACTGGTTCTCCTCCTACCTCTCTGACCGCTCCTTTAATGTGTCTCTCTCCAACTCCGCCTCCTCCTCCTTCCCCCTCTCAGTTGGTGTTCCTCAAGGCTCTGTTCTTGGCCCTCTCCTCTTCTCGATCTATACCTCATCCTTAGGCAAACTCATTGCCTCCCATGGCTTCCAATACCACCTCTATGCTGATGACACTCAACTCTATCTCTCTACTCCCTCTCTCTCTCCCTCTGTTCAAGCTCGTCTCATCAACTGTCTCTCTGACATCTCTACCTGGATGTCTCAACGTCAACTCAAACTCAACATGGCTAAAACTGAACTCCTTATCTTCCCCCCTCATCCTTCCTCTCCTTCCTCACTGTCAATAACTATTGATGGAGTCACCATCCTGCCTGTCCCCCAAGCCCGTAGCCTAGGCTTCATCTTTGACTCAGCCCTTTCTTTTAAACCCTACATTGACTCTGTTGCTAAATCCTGTCGCTTCTCCCTCCATAACATTGCTAAGATTCGCCCTTTTCTCTCTGTCTCGTCTGCCAAAACTCTTGTTCATGCTCTGGTCATCTCTCGCCTCGATTACTGTAACCTCCTTCTCACTGGCCTTCCCCGGTCTCACCTTTCTCCCCTCATCTCTGTCCAAAACTCTGCTGCCAGGGTCATCTACCTCGCCAGTCGCTTCGACCATGTGCAGCCCCTCCTCTCTTCGCTTCACTGGCTTCCCCTTCCTGAACGAATCCTGCACAAGCTCCTAGTCTTCACCTATAAAGCTCTTCACAACCTTGCTCCCCCCTACCTCTCTGCACTTATCGCCCTCCATACTCCAGCCCGTGCACTTCGCTCCTCCTCTGTCCCTTCTCTCACCCTTCCACGCCTTCCCTGCTCCCCTAAGCGCCTTCGTCCCTTCTCACTTGCTGCCCCCCATGCCTGGAACTCCCTCCCTGTCCACATCCGCCTTGCCCCCTCCCTTCATACCTTCAAATCTCTCCTTAAAACTCACCTCTTTCGCTCTGCTCTGTCTGACTCTTTATCCTGCTGAGCCACTATTCCTATACCTACGATCGGTTTACCCTTATCCTTGCAACATGGACCTGCCTGCTGTCATTCTCATCGTAACCAAGCCAAGTACGTGCACTTGAGACCTCGCATCTTCATGAATGTTAGACCCCTTGTCTCTCCCTCTGTTCCCTTTCCTATGTCTCTCCCCCAGCTCCTGTCGCTCAGATTGTAAGCCCTAGGGGCAGGGACCGTGTCTATTTTATTACTTTGTAAAGTGCCATGTACACTGCTGGCGCTATATAAATGTTTGTTAATAATAATAATAAATAAAAGCTCAACCCTGAGTTTGTATTTAAACTAAAGCCCAAACATGCAGACTTAACACTTTAAGCTATTTTAGCTTGAATAGGTGACAGCTTGAGTTGGTTATCCTCTTAGTACCACACTATGGGGATGGATTCATAAGCGCTTGGATCAAAAAACTCAGCCTGTATTGAAAAACAGTCTTCTAGCATCCATACACACTCAGTTGGGATGATTTAAACTTAAGAAACAGATCTAAAGTCCCATGGTGCTTGTTCTTTTACAGCAGCTCATCTTTCCAAAGCTTCAATTACAGGTGTAGCCTCCTACAAACAGGTATCCATGTTCAGTGCATTTTCCCTATTGGCAGCAACATGCAGAACGGGGCTTCTTGCCTACAAGTAAAACAGGTGGAAAAGACTTCAAATAGCGGTACAAATTGACTTCACTGAACAGGTTGCATTGGCATAGTTTTGCACCATCAGGCCAGTTTAAATTTCTGTCTTGTTGCAGTGTCTCAGTGCCTCACTAAGGTCTCTCTGCCCGGTCACCTTTCCAGAAATATCCTAGTGCAGAGGTTCCCAAAGTGCGAGCAAGGATCCCAAGTGGGACTTATGCCTTTTGCAGATGACACAATCCCAATTGCTACTAGATTATAGAGCTACAGGAGCAGCTGCATCACACTGATCACAAACGTTCTATTCATTACAAAATTGGGATGATTTCTGCTATCACTGTAAAATTTGGTAGGGAGGATGGCTTGGATGAGGGATAGAATTTCCCTCCTCCCAAAGGATCCCCACTTCCACCCTTCGAAGCCAGGGACTGATCCCCTTCCCATTAAAGTCAATGGGAAGGTACAGATCCGAACATTGAGAACTGAGATGGACCAATTTTTTTATTCCTGTTTTAAACCGAAACAGCCATTTTCGGGCTGTGTTGGATCAAACCAAAACCAAAAGTCCCATTCCTAATTAATATGTTTAAGAATCTTGGAGCAAGAGGGCAGGTACAGGTGTTTGAAATGTCAATCTAGAAGATTTGCCACACTGTTGTATTACAATCATAGTAGGTTCAGGGGGAAGGGACAATTGTTAGAGATGTGTCCTTACCAGATCATCAGGCTAGGAGGATTCAAAGAGCAAAGGAGAAGTGGTGTACGAGTGCCTGAAATAGGCAGCGTCCACAATTATTTATCAAGAGTGACTACTAATGAAAAGAAAATTTTTTTGAGGTGAAGGTTTGCAAAACTACAATGGTGCACTAAAAATGTGTGGCAAGAAAGGCCATTCCAAAATAAACAGTTGTATTAAGCCCAAGGGATGATTTCTGAGAGTACTGAGCAAGGGGGAATGAAGCAGTTAGTGCAGAAGCAGAGAAATTTGACTGTAAGCAGCAGTAGTACTGTTGTTTCTCATACACCCACAACACAGTATAGTACCTCATTACATTTATTTTATTTTTTAAAATTACATGACATAAGAGGGCAAATATTCCCCTGCCCTTAAATCATGTGAGCAAGGAGCAATTGCGAAGGAGAAACTGCAGAGACAAACATCAAGCACATAATATTGGGCAGGGAGGAGCTTACTGTCCCCAGCTTCAGAGTTGCCCCCAACCTGCAGAGGAAAAGGGTTAGGGCTGAAAAACTGAGGCAAAGCTTGGGTGCATGGAGCCCACGTTATAAGCAAGCACAATATGTCAAACTGTACTACTTACATGGTGCGCAAGTTAAGGCAGGAGCCTTAACTTAATAATTTCATGGCCAAATTTGTAAGAGCCTTAACTCTGGTCTTAAACCAAAGGCTTTATGATCTAAGAATATGCTTGTATTTCTTTGTTGCCACATGGGATCAAAATAGGAATGTCTAGAAAGATATTTTTTTCCCTTCTGTTATGTGTAATACAGATTAAACTATTCGTTTACAAAAGTTCCTCGGATGGAAAACATTAACATCCAGAAACTGCCCCTCTACTTTTGATACTATCTGGTTTTTTATCTAGCATAACATGCAGTAACTTGGTGGTTAACACAGGTGACCTGTGTAAGCTGTAGGACAGACAGAGGTACAAGACCTGTAGGAGTTTTAGAGGCAAGGTTCAAGGAAAATCTAGGCCTTGGCCTCCCTATCCAGCTAAACATTGTCTAAGCAGATAGCAGGCCTAAAAGCTTTAACAAACCAGATGTGTTACCTCATGTGGCTTGACAACATTACAAGTATTTATTAAATATCTGGGGCCTATGTAGGTGCTTACGGAGTTTAAATAGAGATCAATTGTTCTTGTGCAGTGCATTCCCACAACCCCCCTGATTTGCTCAACTTGTCCTCTCAAAAGGTCCAATTCATACCCATTTATACCAGTGGGTAAAGAATCCCATTGGATTGCTGGCAATATTCCTTTCAGGTCAGGCCTGAGGCACTCTGAAGTAGCCGAGGGTTTGGTTCCAGGGAGGCTGTCATTGCCCATTTTTGCACTGTAGATAAAAAGATGTCTGGTTGACCTCCAGCAGAGTTAATGCAGCACTCACCAACACAAACATTTCCCTCAGGAAACAAATAGAAAGCATTTGACTAGGAAAAAATGGGGTTACTTACCTGTAACCTTGGTTCTTCAAGATGGGCTTCATCACTCACACCAGTGGGTTCTGCACCTGCACAGTACAGGTCATCAGAAGCCTCTCCAAGCAGTTTACCTGCACGTGCTTAGAGCTCGTGCCTGGTTGGCCACCATTTTGGCAGACTTCTGGAGTCACTATACAAGGCAGGGCGGGACGTGCTTTACCTCAGTTCTTTTCAACCGCGAAGCAAGGCTGCTGAAGGAAATTCACCTTCTTGCAGTATCTTCTAAGACTTTTACCAAGGGAGACAGAGCGGCCTGCCACTCCAACATGCTGAATACACTAAAGAAAGGAGGCTTCAGAAATAAGATCTGCCCTGTCTCCATCCCTCTCATGGAGGACAGGTGCCTCTTGCGTCTCGGCGAGACCCACAAAACTCACGGCCGTTGGGCCTGTAGTAGTCTCTTGAAACAGACTGTGGAAAATCATAAAATGAGGCTCTAGTTCCACCTGACTGAAAGGGCGCTCCAGCCCCACAGCAGCTCCCCTGCCAGGGCTATGGCATCGCCAAAAAGGATGGCCTCTGCGCCTCCTTCTATGGGGGGTTAAAGATCCATTACCTCAGCTTGTGTACAGGAAGAAGCCCCCGTATGGACGGATGCCGCCGCACCGAGGGATCCTCCCATGCAGACAACTACCTCGGTACCAAGCATCATCCCTGCACCAAGGGACCCCTGTACTGAGCACCATCCCTCTACTGAGGGACATGCCCATACCAACCACCCCTCCGCACATATTGGCTCAGGGTGGAACCTCGGTACCAAGGCTTCCCTCTGTACCAACAGCTTCCCCTTCTGCAGGTGCAGAACCCACAGTTGTGAGTCACAGAGCCCCGCTCAAAGAGTATCTTCTTCTCTTGAAAACTGCATTTGCTATTTTTACTTGTTTAGACAAGAGGGATACAAGAAGTTGACCCTAAAGAGTTGTATTGTTACACAGCAGGGGTGAACAAAAGTTCTCAAGCCCAAGAGTCACATATCAATATTTTCATATTTCACAACACACATTACATCAATGATGGTTTCCCCTAATCCCAGAGCTGTTTTCCCCAGCTTTCCCTCACCTCATCAAAGCTCTGGCTCTCAGAGAGCGAGTTCAGGCATCAGCAATAGCAGCGCAGAGCATGCTCCAATGAGTCCCAAGAGGTTCCAGTCTCCACAATGGCAGCTCAACTTCTCTTGCTTCTGAGGTAAGCACATGGGCAGCCAGTTCTGGTGGGAGCTACAGTAAAGGTACTTAAGAGTGGCACGTGTCTCCTGAACCACCATTTTCTCATCTCTGTTATAGCATATCCACTTCTCAAAGCTCTGACCAGCCAAACTAGCCTTTTTACCATCCCATTTTACATATAAGGAATCTGGGGCAATAAAGCACTATTCCCTCACCTTCGCCTGCGCGCAATCCCCTTGCTCCTCTAAACATCTGCAGCGCTGCACCCCTTCACTTGCTGCCCCTCATGCCTGGAACTCCCTCCCTGGATACATTCATTCTGCTCCCTCCCAACTTTCAAATCCTTCTTGAAAACCCACCTCTTCCATCAGGCCTTCCCTAGTTCATCATGAGTGAAATTGCATCCTCTTCCCCTCCCCTCACTCAGAATCTCTTCCCTGTAACTAAGTTAGTTTCTTTTAACTAAACTGAGCACATACATCTGCAACCAGGGCTACTCCACCATGGGATAAAGGTTCCCTTCGGCCTCCCCAACTCAACCCTACGCACCACCCAGACCGTAACCCAAATGTTATAAGCAAACAAAACACACAGCATGACTAGAATAAGGTAGTTAACAGCCTCAACCCAGGCCCCCTGAATTTTGTCCCCCTATCTCTTGTCAGACCTGCTGGCAACTTTTCAACCTCATTAATGTACCCTTGTCTTCCTCTCCCTTGTCTCTCTTAGATTGTAAGCAAGTCCCTGGAGTAGGGACCTGTCTATTGATTATACAGCACCAGGTATATTTCTGGTGCTAAATAAATAAAATTATAATAAATGACTTGAAAAAACTCAGTGTTAAGATACCTGGACCCATACTCAAAGCACTAGACCACGCTTGTTGCCCCTACTGCTCGCCTCTGTTATTGGCAATGCACAAAGAATAGCATAACTTTGCACCCCAGCTACCTGTGGAAATCTTACAAGAAACTTTGCTCCTCAGAATTAAAAATGAAGTGTGGACCAAAAAAGAGGGAGAAACAACTGTGAAGCTAGTAGAGCTACAAGGAACTGCTTTGTACTAAGTACTTTGGATTTGCCATCATGTCTCTCCACTCCACATGGGAGGTTTGATTCTTTTGTGTGGCCGCAGATCCAACATAAAAACTGCAGCAGCGCACACATCTAAGTGAGCTATTACAAGAGAGTGGAGTCACTATACAATATTGTTGTCTAGGGCAGGAGTAGGGGTGGAATGAGAGACCAGGAGGCAGGTTTCATGTACAGTGCAAGCTGCTGCAGTGATTTCTATAGGATCCCAGTCACGTAAGGCTGTGAATTTGGCGAAGGACAGACTTGGATGTCATCAGATATGCAACGTGGAATTATTTCAATCTTAAGTTACTCTCTCCCTGCTGATACCTGCAAGCATCTCCACTCAAGAATGGGAATTGATTATTTACCCCATTGTTACACCTGTTCTCTGGGAGGAATCAGTTAAAATTTTGCACTGGCGCTTTTAATTTTAACTCTAAAGAGAATAGACTCTATTCTCTTTATACCCCTTAGTGTTCCTATGGCAGAGGTTCCCACACTATGAATTGGGAGGGAGCCCAAGTGGCATCATTCCATCTGCATATGGGGTGCAATTCCAACAGATGTTTGACTTGAGCTGGTCCAATGAAAGAGACCTCCACCGTTTTGTGTTTACTGCCCTATATTTGGGACAAACACGGCAACCTCACTCTCTCTACTGCTATATTCTGCGTAACTCTGTTGCTGCCGAAGATAGCAGGAATAAGTAAGGTCACATTCAAATAACCTTGGGAGCTGCTTTTCTAATGGGATGGGGGTAGTACTCTACCCTACCACTTTCCCTATAGCCTCTTCACATCCTTCTACTGAGGCGGGGGCAGCCCCTCATACTTCAGTTCAGCTGTGGTGAGGGGTCAATGGGAGAGCTGGCAGTAGAGAGTGGGGCATTATAAGTGGAACACAGCAGATATCCTTGCCAGATGGAGCAAACTGGGATTCCTCCTAGAGAAGGGCCTGAAAACCTCATCTCCCACCTGCTATAAGAAACCCTCTTGCCTCCTAATAAAACACTAATGAATAGGCCTCTTGCAAGGGGTATAGGATGCTCTCCCCTCGAAGTCTTTAAATCACAATTGGCTTTTTATCTACAAGATATTGCATCTAGCTGAATTCAATTTGTTTGGCTTGAGGCAGGAAGAGCTGGGAGAAACTCAGTTATGAACAAGTCCAGACTACGTTAACATAATGGGCCTTTCAGGTCTTAAAATCTACAGGACATCTCAGGAACTTAGTCCTTAACACTTTAGTCCATTTCCCTGAGGATTAGCATCCACGTAATGTGGACAGGAGCGGTTGCATACAAGAGAGCCACACACACATCTATCCTAGATCAGAACTCCTATAGAGCTCATGCTTTAACATGAGGAACTGATCAGTCCCTGTAGGTGTGGTGCAAGCCATCACACTATTTTAATACTGCCTTATGCCCCATGTTCATAAATTCTAATTTTTGTAGATTTATTCTTGCATATAATCAAGATAAAAAACAAGCATTCCAAAGAACGTCACACAGATGTCCGACACCCTCTTGCACCTTGATTTTAGTTTAGCGCTGTAGCGCACATTTGAACAGGTCCATATTAGCTTTCCTGTGGCTAAGCAGCACAAAGCACACACAGCACACCAACATTACTAGATGAAAAAAAGGGAGAGGAGTTCTTGATGCTGTACCTTGCTCTCAATCACACTGTATGTTCCAGAGTAAAGTACAGCACCAAGAACTCCCCTCTCCCTTTTTTTCATGTGAACGGCTGCTGGCAAATGCTTCCTCAGCCTTTGCATAATCCATAGCTGATTACAGGTCCTGAGAACATAGGGGCAAAGGAGAAGGTTCTATACTTTTTTCTTTTTTTAATTCCAGAGAAATATATTAGTGACCTTACCAGGCACACAATGACATACTGGTGAAATCTGTTTAAAAAAAGCAACCGTTGGCATGACTGCTGGCTGATCATCCAAAGTGCAAGAAAAGTAAATGTATTTAGCAGAGGGAAAGGCCTTGAACAATATCACTTTAGTAGTTATTAACTTATTAATTCTCTCCCACTCTCCAAGCTGCCCTTTGTCCTCTCAGTAACTGGCCACTGATGCAACAAGGATTTCAGTCTATAAAAGCCAAGGTGCAAGCTTGGACAGTTGCATCCAGGACTTCACCATCCTTTTTGAAACATAGTGGCAAGCAGCAGCTCAGCCAGGGAAGATGCAGTGTTTTCAAGTTGCCGCAGTCTTCATTATATGCTCAGCGCTGCTAAGCCAGGTAAGAACAGGAAAGGCAAGTTACTTATAACACTGGAATTCAAAAGGTCAGACAGGTACTAGTTTGAAAGTTATTTCCATACACAGAATTATGCAGGACAGGGAGCATACTTTTAGTTACTTCAGTAACTGAAGGCAGCAGGTGGCAGCGGTCAGACTAACACTGTCTAGTATTCAGAGGTCTTATCTAATTTCTGACATAGATGTTGAATTTAAGCCAGAGATTTACTTGCTACTTTTGTTTCTGCTTTTTCCTTCCCTCAGAGTGGTGCCCAATATTTGTACAGTGCTGCATAAAAATCCCAAGCAGTTAGAATTATAAGAATGCTGTTCTGATCCGACTACCAAGGGAAAAGCAGTTGTCTGCAGGCTATTTACTAAGTCTAAACAGAATTAAAAGTCCGCTTCAAAGCTAGCTGGGTCATACAGTCAATATTCTTGCATAATGTGCTTTGTAATTCTGTTTCAGACACATTGTGCTTCCTTGCACCAGCCAAGCACTCAGCTAAGACGACAACCGAGGATGGTGATGTCAGCTTTCTGGAGAGGGGTGTCACTGAGGCCCATTGGAGCATCATGCAGGGATCACAGTGAATGTATCACATTACTATGCAGGTAAACTTGCTCGTATGTTTAAAGTAAATATGATGTTGTGAATGTTTACATAGAACAGTGCACAGTAAACATTCGCGGTAAACATTCACTGAGTTATCACAACTCCAACAATCAAGCCAATTTTTCTCACACAAACATTTTGGGACTTATTCAGGCTGTAACTTGTTTTCATCCAATTTGCATGAAATTTTGAAAGATTGGACCCCTCAGACAGGGGATCACTCCTACCAAATTTCATAGACTGGATAAAGAGTCTCTACTTTAAAAGCATCATGGTTTGTGCATGCATTTCCAGCTGTGACTTTGCTTCCCATCCACTTTGGATGAAATTTGGATAGATTACCCATGGGATTATCCCTGCCAAATTTTAGAAAGATTAGATAAAAAGGCCTGATTGTATAAGCAATTGAACCTTTGTAGTGTTAACAGAAGTAGTGCAAATACTAGTCCTGAAATTGTTGGGACAAAAACAAAAATTTCAGGTCATAACTAGGACTTCAGGCAGAAAGGGGAGGGCGGGGGAAGCAGCCCAGCAATCAAGAGACATGACTGACACATCCATGTTGGCCAATTGGCATCCCAAACATCCTGCAGCACTGTGACATAGGACATAGGAGAATCCCTTATTGGCGCTTTCCTAAGCAGATACTTCAACCTCACAGTAACAAGGTGGGTTGGGGTGGGAACAGCACAGAATGATACAATTGACATTTCTGCTGGGCAACTGGAATGACAAACCCATCTTGTACCACTGCGACAAATGTAAGAGAATCCCTGGTATAGGCTTATGCTGTGGAGATGCTGCCTGGGCTTCCAACTTGCCAGTACCTAATCACTGCAAGCAGGGAGGCTTCATGGTGGGCACTGGGGAGCAAATATAAGCTTCTGCCAAGTTGCACAGCCCCCACCATGGCTAGATTTTGTGTGGCTTGTAGGCTGGCTCAGTGCTCTGTGCACACTGCAGTATTCAGCCACACAAGTGCTCATAAAAGCAGAACTCTGTCCCTACTCTCCTCCATTTATGCCCCCACAGACTTTGGGGTGCTAATAACTGAAGCCTGTGCCAGTGCTTTTGGCACCTCCTCCTGTCTTCTTCACCCTCTGCAAGTGTTCCCAAAAGCAGATCTCTGCATTTAGTAAAACTTCTATAATGTAAGCAGAGGCAACAGCTGTAAGTGATTTAAGGAAACTTGCAACTTCTGTTAAAAGTCACAGAACTTACATTGCTTCTAAAATTAGGACCCTCCAATCCTTCTGACATTTTTTTAGGGATGATCCCTTGGGTGAGGAAAACAACCTGTCCAAATTTCATGAAACAATTAAATTGCTTATAAGATCTGGCCCCTTTATCCAATCTTTCTGAAATTTAGTAGGGATGATCCTTTTCATGAGAGGCACAATGAGTTCATACTTCATCCAAATTGGAAGGAAAACAAAGATTTTACATCTGGAAATGTGTATGCAAACCACAAAATCATAAGTGCCTATACAATCAGAACCCTTTATCCAATCTTTATGAAATTTGACAGGGATGATCCCTTGAGTGTGGGGTACAGTCTGTCCAAATTCCATGCAAATCAGATGAAAACAAAAGAAGTTCAGCCAGAACTCCACTTCCCATTCAAAGCAATGGAATATGAAAATGAAACTCGACACAAGAATTCATAAAACAAACATTTTAACAACAAAAACTGAGATGGGCCCCTTGTGCACACCTCTACTAGCCAGCATCCTGTCTCCAATAGTGGCTGGCTTTTACTGCTCAAGGGAAGTGCACAAATCATCACAAAGGAGTTACCTATTCTGGTTACCAACTCACTCTTGGCCTCCTGTTAACAGCCAGAGTTCTCATCCTCTCACCAACTTGACGAATAGCAACGTATCCTTGAAGAACTTATCCAATCTTTTCAAGAACAGAGTTATGCTTTTCATACTACCCTCTGGCAAGGAGTTCAACTCAGTAACTGTGAAAATACTTCATTTTATTAGTTTTAAACCTATTTCCTATGTTTTGCACTACAAAGATTCTGCCTTTTCAATTCTAAATAAGTCAGACGGTTGACAGATTTAAAGGACAGCTTTTAAGCATCACCTGTTCCTTGCCTACAGCCATGGGTAACAGTTATCTTATTTTAAAAGCAGGCAGTGACCATTTTACATTAGAAAAAAAAGAAACTGGGTACATTTAAGATGGGATAAGTGGTTAGGGTTAAAAAGAAGCTGGATATGGTTTAGGTTCCCACCTAAACCCTCTTCACAACCCTACCTCCAGACCAACCAACAAACCCACCCGCCTAATACTTTTTCAAACCGAAAAGTCTTACACTACTGCCTTCTAAAGTTGCTCAGGCCCAGGCTCAAATGAACTTCTAGGGGGAGTTCCGTAACATCTGGGCAGTGACTGAGAATACCCCCCACCTCCCACCCCCATGAGCCCCCATCATGCGGGGCTTAGTCAATGAATTGTTAAAGACAAAAAAATAAAGAACATTCCCCAATCCCTTTCTCTCATCATCTTGAAAGACACATTGTTATTTAAAAGGACTCCTGGATGAGCCAGTCTTGACATCGATATGCCCAGGCAGCCCGCAGCCTAGGATGGGAGAGCTGGGTCTCCTATGCAGGTATGCTACACTCAGCATTCACAGGGGAAACAAGCAGCAGCAGTCAGGTTGCATTTGTCGAATATAATTTCTGGCAGCCAAATAATTAACTGCTGTAGCGCCTCCATTCTATTAGCTAGGAGGAAAGAGCGATACAGAGAGACACATGTTCTCCACTCCAACTGAGGCAAGAGCAATCTTTATAACTCTATCTTCTGGAAATTCATTTCTCTAAAGATGCACGGTCCAGTCTTGTCAGGACACAATTTAGCAATGGCGTGACTCTGCTTGGGCTCCTGACTCGTAGTCTGGGAACCAGTCACAGGGTCTTTCCCTCCTGCATTTAGCCTTTCTGTATCATTTCCAATGCATCAATATTCTGGTAGAACCCAGGCAACTGTTCTGGAACCAACATATAAGGCAATTAAAAATAGAAGAAAACTCAACAAACTGAAGTTTGCTCTTTTCACTGGACAAGAAAATGGTTTTCAGCACTCCCATTTTGTGATATATTTCTGAACTGGAAACTAGGCAAATTGCTCTCTGGTGATAAAAAGAATTGGTAGCATTGCTGGCCCCTAAAAGTAAAGTAACTGGGAGTGATGATGAATAAGATATGTAAGGAGAATATAAAAAAAGGTTTGTTATTATCTAGTTGAAAAGGTGGCTCAGTCTAAAGATACTTTCATATTCTTTATATACATGCACTAGACTGAACCCAATATGACCAAAACAATTTCAGCTTGGGCATTAAACTGAGTGATGCTGTTTCTTTTGCAGGAAGAATCACTGCTCCCTAAAAACATCCCAAGAGTAACTCAACACTCAGGAGAAGAAAATGTTACCACCTTGGAGACTGCTCCACTCTATATGGGAAATATTTATTAACTAACCAGGAGTGAGGACACTGAATCATGCAACAGCACATATTTAATGTTTACACAGAAATAAAAGCTTGCGTTACACGAAAAGATGCATGGAATTTTATATAAGTTGGAAGAACACACTGGGTTAAAGTTGCACCTTTCCACACCTGGCTGCAAAGTGGACCTTTAGCCAAGGGCAAAAACAACTTCCATCTCAGATTTTTTTTATTATTATTATTCTTGATATTGTATGTTTTTCTATATGAAAAATTAAAGATTTGTTTAGCAAACACAATTTTGTCCTTTGTCTTGTCTAGCAAAGAGGGAAATTCACACCAGGGGAGGTGCTGGAGGGGCACTTCAAAGAAATGGGTGGAGCTGGACTATACTTATTAACTCAGCCAGTGCTAATAGGGTCAATGTCCAGTCTTCTCTGGTCTGCACAACTTGCATATCTAATGGTGCAGCAAGCAGCCCTACTGAGACATTGAAAAAGTGAACACATTTTTTGGCAAAAACCTCAAAACAAGAACGTATCTCATCACTATTCCAGTTTGTTTCTTCCAAACACCACCCAGCTGCTATCAAATCAAATTAAAGCTGATTTCATTTCATGACAGGAAGATAGTCTTCAAGATCGATTAGCTTAATTTAAACATTTTAGTGCATGTGCATCTTAGACCAGGGGGAAAAGAACAAAATGATTTTGGCTGGATAAAGTGAAATATGAAACTACAGCCTGTGTAATCTGCATACATGTATAATAAATATTTCACCAGGTGACACAAATAGGTAGGCTTGAAAGCATGAGGACCCAAAAGCCAGACTGTTGATTCAGAAAGTGTAATCCCATTCTAGAATAGGAACCCATATAGAAAAACATTAATACAAGCACAGTGTTTATAAAGTTTAATACAGAAAATCTATTTGATATTTATTAAACTTACTTTCTCCAGTTACAGTTTTGCATTGTACAAAGCATTTTAATGACACAGTAGTTAAAAAGATCTTTACAAATTGAAATGTGATACCCTTTTCTCCAAATATTTTAATTGCCATAAATTTGTTTAAAAATACACATTAAACGCATGTTTCAGACACTAAACTTTCTATAATCTCAATACCACAAAATACATAGAATATACTATACAGATGTGGAAAACTCTAGTTAGTATATAATACTTTGCTCACCATTAACAGCTTTATTACATGAAATGCACATACTGACTTAGAAATCCTAATTTTGAGCCCCAAAGTACCCTTTGAAATTTCAAATGTATTGCAACAAAGAAAGTCACAGTTGTTAGTTTTGGTTGAAAACAGATACCCAAATATTTTGATAGAAATAAAACATAAGACATGGACTTGTCATGTACAAAGCATACGAGACATCCCGTCAGTCATTAACAGTACCTTTCTGCATGATCCAACAAGGGAGTCATTTATAAGTGATAGGTTAAATGTTACCTGCCCCCCTCCCCACCCCACCCCAAAAGAAAAACCCTTCTTCACCAAATAATAATAAATTTCAAATAAGATAAAGGATCTTTAATAAATATATAAGCACTTTATCCTCCATATACAAAATTTCTTAAAACCATTTAAAAGGGAGACCAGATATAAATGTCAGTAACTGTGCTTGCAGAAGTCATGTCTGGCCCTTGAAGTTAACCTTTCAGAGGTTTAACGCTAATGCAACCAACATAAATATGGACCGCAATACTGCTGTGTACCCAATGACATGATTTACTATGGTTGTGTATAAGAATAAGGACGTTTCAATTCCAATTTACCTCTGCTAATACAGAGTTCCAGCAACTGGAATGGATACATTTCCATTAAGTTTCCAGATAGAATTAAGCAGGTAACGTTAATATGAGGCTAGCTTACATAAACTCTGTGATGAAACAGCAATTCTTGGATTTTTAGGCTTGGCTGAATATTGGCATAGAACAAGAGCTAAAGCTGTCATTTAGAAACTGTTTCAGTGAAGTGGCTGGGCTCACTGCTCCTGTGTACTCACACACCGAGGCAAGAATCTATTTTATTTAGCTACCTTCCCAGCACTGCTACTTTAAAAGGCCATCACAGACCGAATTCCATCAAAAATAATGGAATTAGACACCATGATTCTTTTAACTGTGAAGTTACTGAACTTCTCAGAAATTAGTCTCTCTGAACAGGTCTGTATTTATCTAACAGTTTGCTAGCAAAAGCTTTGGCTACTCTTTGTTTAAAGATATCCAGCATTAGTTATTGGAAATATACAGCTTTCCACAATACTGATTCACTCGACCTCAAGTCATTCAGTCCTAGACTCAAATATTTATGAAATATTTGTTAGGGCTCTAACTTATGGTTTGGAAGTTGCTTACTCCCCAATGGATAAGTTAATTCAAACTTGACTTGCTCAGGTCCTTTTAAAACTGCTTTAGTATAATAAAAGTTGTAAAATTTCTATTCAGTAAATGAAACATTACTAAATACAGCAAAGGTAGTCTCTTTTCATTAGTTGCCCAATTTGGCAAATTACAGTTATCCGCCTACGGCTTTATTTTACTTGCCCTGGGCAAGTACTAAATTATACCCATCAAGTACTGACTTTGTGTGTTGGGGTTATTCATAAATATATTTTCGGGGGGGATTCTCTGGTGTAAAAAAGCCACAGTAATCAAGCCTCACCATCTAAGGGAATATACATTGCACTCCTGTATAATATGCAAGATTCATCATCACCATCAGTAGTATGGTGACTCCGCACTCAATAAATAACAATGATATAGTCAGTTCCACTATAATCTAAAAACAAGTATAACATACTTTGGACAGACTGAGTTAATTATATAAAATTATATATATAAAATTATATATATATAATTTTAGAAACACATACATTACAAATTGCGTACTACCATCAAAAGCCAAAGAGAGCTGTCCATGTGCTCTGCTTTACAGCCAATCCTTTCAAATCAAGGAAAACATCCTGGGCTGTTATGCCCTGAATGCTCTTTTAGATAAATGAAGCAAGCTGCCCTCTAGGGACCTGTAAGCTGGACAGCAAATTCAAAGTAAGTTTATGTCTGAGCAAGCCTAGTCCGAGTATTAAACCATCTTTAAGGTTCATAGCTGGGAGGAGTGAAGAAAAATTAAATTAGAATACTGATATGTGTTAATACACAATCGCATATAGACCCCTTGGTACCAGAAATGCAGGATTTTCTCATGGTAAGACACCATCACCAACATTAGTAGAGCTCGGGTGACACGAGTTCCACATGTTGTTTCCTAAAAGTTTTAAAAGACAGGTTTAGATGGTTAGCCAGCATTCTGGCAGAGGAAGAAGCGTATGAAGTGTTTGCATTTTATTTTAGTTACTAAATTTGGCAAAATACTTATTTGTTTTACAGGAGGACAGATTTCAAGCCCCAAATTAGATATGTGTGTGAAACTTGTCAAAATCAATTTAATTGGTTTGAAATGGCCAGAGATTTAGACAGCCTTTTTTCCCCATTTGATAAAACTTTGTATATACCTCGGACAGAAAACTAGAGACAGAAGACAAGTGTAGAAGAAGGGACATCAACCAGTTCAGGATCACGTTTTCACACTATAAAATTGTAAAGCATATATTTTAATTTTCTTTTTACTGCCACAAATGTTCAGAATTGGTATCGACACGCTTAGGGTGTCTTTAAATGTAACGTCCATCAGGTGGCAAATGGCCCAGCATGTGTTTGAGCAGTGTGTGCAAGCAGCGTAATGATTTGAAAATAATTTTATTGACATGTTGGGCTCCCTGTAAACCCAGGATGTGAATATGATTGCATCGCTACATCAACTCACGTGTTTCCCATGAACACGTCAGGAGCATTACATTTAAAGATATCGAGTGGTGTGTTTGCATCAACCTCTGGGTATCAGATCAACAGAGTACTGTGTTTTCTGGAG
Source organism: Sphenodon punctatus (assembly GCA_003113815.1). Lineage (NCBI taxonomy): Eukaryota > Metazoa > Chordata > Lepidosauria > Sphenodontia > Sphenodontidae > Sphenodon > Sphenodon punctatus. Next base: position 567,856 of record QEPC01010167.1, read on the forward strand.
AAGATGTCACTCGGGTCTGCTCTGGCTGTTTCCTTCCTGTCCATCTCTATTCTCATTGTTTGAAGCACAAGCATTATTTCCCTCAAAGGGAACAACAAACAAGGGTGTCAGTCGAAAGGGAGTTGTAAGCTTGATTTTTCATTTGTTTACTATGAAAGCATTCCTGAAATTACATCCCTGCTGCAATGCTGCTTGCATTTCCTTTGCAGGGACAACCTCTAAGGGACATTAGCACCTACTCTGCAAGACAAAGCACAGAAGGAAGTACTTTCACAGCTGCTTAGAAATCCCATCCGTGGAGGCTGTGCCTGCATTCTGAGGGGGGTGGGGGGGAGAGACACCTGTTGCCTCCGTAACTGGGTGCATGTCTAAACATGGGGTGCAACCAGTGTCATGTCAATATCCCAACACAGTTTGACACACACAAACATTATGTTTAAAGACACCCTTAAAGTCAATCCAACGCAACACTAAGACATTGGTGAAATTCTACAATGTAACGATTTCCCCAGAGAGGAGACCATTCCTGGCAGTTATTTATGGCAGCGGTAACTCTGCACAAAGCAGCAACAACCATTTGGCTACTGCAGCTTTATACAGCAGAAGAATCTTAATGCAGCTTCTAAGAACGTATTTTACTTAGCGTTGCAAGTGTGCTAGGCACTTTAGAGTATTAAGAAAGTAGAAACAATAGCTGACACTGTCCCATGAACTAAGATGAAGAGCAGGGATGGGAAACCTGTGGGTCAAACCCAGCCTGCGGCTGCTTCTCATCTGACCCCTTTCCAATTCCTGGATCTGGTCCACCGGTTCAGTTCCTACCGCCCCAAAGCACTGAAAGTGTGAGCTCAGAGGGAACGGAATATAAATGAGGGCATGTGCTCAAGGAATACAGGATTGATCCATAGCAAAAATCCAGGATCTGGACCCTCCTTTCCTTCTCCCAGCCTGAACACATCCCTAAAGCACTCCACTCTCAACTCCTGTCCAGCCTATGGAGCCTTGTATACTCATTTTCAAAGTGGCCCACGGGAGGGAAAATGTTCCCCACCTCTGACGTAGAACAGAAGGAGAGTTCTGTCCATTAGCAAACGCTGAAAGAAAAATGAACATACAGCGATTCAAATAATGATGCTCAAAACAACTTTTTGAATGTTTTGTTCTAAGGTGAAATATAATAAGGAAAATTCATAAGCCTACTACTAACCTTGTCTTGATTTGCATGTAACAAAACGTTTCTAGAAATACAAAACATAGTAGAACACAAAAGGAAGCTCTAAGAATATGCAGCTACAGTGTAGTGGGAGTTACTATATATCACCAAACTTCTAAAGTCCTGAAGACTTAAGGACATGCTGCAGTACTAATTAGAGTAGAATTCTATTCCTTCTTTCAGAATTGCCACTTTGGCACTTAACTACAACTACACACAAATTTAGTGCAATCATTTTCCTGAACATGCATCTTCACATCTGGTATAGGATGTGGGGACAAGGGAAGATAGACCAACAAAGCAGCATTTCATAATCACACTCTACTGGGTAGAGAGTTCAATTCTTTTAAAGACGATCACTGTATAGAAATCAATTTATAATGATATACGCTGGTATTATTAAAAAGGAACTGGAATTTTACCAAAGTACTGCAGAAGACCAACTGCATACAGTATACCTGGTCCTACTGTAAAACATCTTGTAAACAGTTCATAAAATCTTCATCTAAAAGGCATAAGGCACACCAGACATGATAGGGGCACTAAGCAATACTGAAAGTATCATTTTCAAAACCCTTTACTCAGACAAGCACCTTATATGGAAAAGGTACTTTGGTTTGCAACTTTTAAAAAGCAGTCACATAGAACTCCATGGAGGATTTTGTTGCACCAAGTTATTTCCTTTAAAGTGAATATTCTGCTCCCATCAAAAACATAACAATGGGGCCTTGATAAATAGGATAAGTACACGTTTTAAATAAGTTCCATATCAGAACAGTTTCACAATGTCCATGTAATATTAGATCTACTCCCCACCCTACAATGGCCATTGCACCGTCACGCTAGTGTCCAAAGAGAATAGATAAATCTTAGTTGCGTCATAATTTCTAGTTTTTCAATCAATGGAAATGATGATACAAATTGGCAGTCCTTGTAGTAATTACTTATTTGTTCTTCCAACTGTAGAGTTGGTTGTTTCAATGTCAAATAACGACAAGCAAGGAAACAAAACCTGTTTTAGCAGAGATATACAAAAGTACAAGATTGTCAACTTGAAACCTATACCAAAGATGTACCCATCAGAAACTGAAGCCCATTTTTACCCCATTACTTTTGTATTGCATTAAAAATACAAGCTACTGTAATGTTTTGTGACTGCTAGTGTTAACCATGCATTTTGAAACGGTCTTGAAAACATCCATCCCAAGTCAGACATAACTAAATAGTTTTCCATATAGTTCTCTCTCTATTTCATTTAAATGAAATCTCTTAATGTGTAGAAGAATATCTCTGGAACTTTTAATATTTAGTACAAATTATGCAATAGTAAAACTGTAGTTGTCTTAAGATTTGAGTCATAGGTATTTATGAAAAGTATGTGTCCCTTTAGAACCTATCAATCCTTATTTTCTTTTACAAGCTCTACCACCACAAGACATTACAGAGTAACAAAGCTCACAAAGTACTTAAATAAAGTGTCTACATTTAGTCTTTGCTAAGTACTTGATAGGGTAAATTTATAGGAAGAAATAGCTACGACTTAAAACAGCCCCAAACTGAGCTTTTTTCAAAGTTTTTTTAAAACAAATTAAAATAAATAGATTTAAAACTGATCAGTTATGCATAATGACTGGAATTCCAATCCAATTACAGATCAATTAAATCTTAATATGTTGCAGATTTAAAAACATTTAAATAACTTAAAAATGGGAATACTAAAAGTCTTTTAACATGATGGTTTTGAATTAAACACACACAAGGCTGGGAGACATGAGAAAGTATTCCTTGATTGTAGTGTCAACTAAATAATGTGTTATGGCAGTCTTCCTTATTTTCATGACACAGTGTTGTGGAAAAAAATCAGAGGCAGCAAGAAAAATGTTCTACTTTAGATTCCTTCAGTTCACATTATCACTTGGCATCCAAACGCAACCAATGTAGTCCCTGCCGTGTGTAACGTACTAGGTCTGTCATGATGCTTGCATTAAAGATCAGAGGGCCCATAACTTTATCCAATTCAGCAAAGAACTCTAGGATGAAAGAGACAACACAATTAAGTCTAGGCACATGTGCTTTCACATTGACTACTCTTTAGCTAATTTGATACCCGGAAGTATCCACATGGAAATATTTTTTGTTTCTCAGAAACCCTGATCCTATACCATTGAAATCAATGGGAGCTTTGCTATTGATTTCAATAGGCACCGAGAGTTACGCCAAAAATAAGCCGAGAGAGAAGAGACGTGGAAAGTTAAAGTATCGAAGGAGTAAGACTAGAGAAATCAATGGAAATGAGATGGGATTGTTTTTTTTGTTTTTTTTTTTAAAAAGAGACCACTTCTAATAAGCAACATGGCACACTCACAATAAAATGATTGATAGGAACTATGGAAAGGTACAGTTACATAAAACTTTCTTTTAAAAGAAATAGATAACCATGTCTCCCTCCCCACTGCAAGAATTTGTATATTTCATTTAATTAAAAACTTTAGAAACAAACCCACTCTCTGGAGTTTAAATAGTTCTGTCAAAATCTATTAAAATTGTATGTATGGCCATGCATTACTAGTGTATAGCTATTAATGATTAATCACAGTCATGGCATTCAAGTCTCAGGATAAATGTGGCATTAATAAATCCCAGGAGTTATATCTTTCCTATAGCAAAGGAGGAAATGAGAAAAATGTCTGGACTGCAAAGTGATTTAAGTAACAGCTCCAAATGTTTAAAGCTATTCGTGTTTATGGCAAAATCTAATTTACCTGGTATTAACAAACTTTTGTCAAGTATTACCTTTCTGTTCTTTTGCAATCTGTTCAGCTTGGTCCCAAATTTCAGTGGCTGAGAGAAAGTTGGATGTAACCTGGACATAGCTGGCTGCCATCTGGTGGATTCTTTGTGGAATAGTTACTGAAGAACTGCTCCCTGATGGGTTGGAGGCTCCAGAAGAGTAATTTCCTGAATTCCCTGGCGATAGCTTCGGAGAGACTGGAGATGGCATCCCAGCAGCTTTGCTAATCATTTAGAAAAAAACACCACATGCTTCTTAATGTACATAATGTGAAAAATATGTGTGTGTGTCTGTTTCAGAACTCGGAATAGGACCCAAGGCTTCCATAGTTAAAAAGTCCTCTGTTTGTGTAGTAAGGATCCACTCTAATGGAACAACTGTGAAGCAAACGAGAACCATGCTAACATGTGTCATGTTATATAATCAACTCTAGTAGGTTGATAATTTTCTGTTGTTTAGTAGGTTAAGATGCTTGCATGTGTTCCTTACGACTACACAGACACAAACCAACGTACTGCTGACAAAGTTTAAACAATACAAATGCTCAAGTAAATTGCTGCTTCTCCACCAGGAGATGGATGCAGAATGTTCAACATTTCTCATCCTGCTAGATCTCTCGGCCGCCTTTGATACCGTGGACCATGGGCTGCTATTGAGGCGGCTGCGTGACCTGGGGGGTCTGGACGGGACTGTTCTTGAATGGTTCCGCTCATTCCTCTCGGGGAGAAGCCAGCGGGTGGTGTTGGGGGATGAGACATCGCGCCCCCGCGCCTTATCATGCAGTGTTCTGCAGGGTTCTATTGTCTCCGTTATTATTTAATGTGTATATGCAGCCCTTGGGGGAGTTTGTGAGAGGGTTCGGGGTATGATGTCACCAATATGCTGATGATACTCAGCTGTACCTCTCCTTTTCAACTGACCCAGACCCTGCCGTCTCGTTGCTATCCCACTGTTTGGAGGCCGTGGCGGAATGGATGCGTCAGAGCAGACTGAAGCTCAACCCCGATAAGACGGAGGTGATGTTGGTGGGGAGAGC
>QEPC01010167.1:588672-600255 GCA_003113815.1 Sphenodon punctatus
CACACACACACACACACACACACACACACACACATATATATATATATACACACACACACACCCGGTTGGGGAGTGAGCCTAGAAGCTGTAGGTAAAATTTATGAGGAAAAAGTTCCTTCTGGGCAAGGAAAAAGGTGCCCAAAATGAAGGAGAACTGCCTAGGTGTGCAGAGCACACAGATGATTCACCTCCTATCTAGTGAGAGGCAGAATTCCAACTGGTAAATGGGAGGGATGAACCCCCTCTGCACATGACCAGTTGGATTCCTGAGATTCTGCCTCCTACTGGTATAGGCGGGGATCATCCCATTGAGTTCCTGTTCCACACACACTAGGAGAAGAGTGGAGCTGTATGTACAGGAGGTGGAGAAGCATGTGCCGTTCCAGTATCAGTAACTCCTTCTCTGTCAGGAGAAAGCTCCCTGCGATGACTTCAGGATAGCAGGAAGAAGAGGATGTGGAACAGTGCCTCTTTTTTTCTATGTACTTCCTTGGGGGGGTTGGTGCTGGTTGCTGGGGTGTTCCCCTTGTAGGGGTGCAAGCAATCTGGGCTTGGCCCCCAAAGAGAAACTGATCCCCTTGATCCCGTAGAAGGGGAAGGGAAGCATCCCCTAAAGACTGGAGCAATTGATGGGCTTGTGTTGTTGTCTGAAGGATTGGTGCCGCAAAGCCTTGTGGTGATGCTGAGGGAAGAGACAGAAACCCATGCGGTGCAGAGGACATGGTCTGTGGTGCCGCTGAGGGGAGGGGCAGTAAGCTGTGCAGTGCTGAGGTGGTGAAAGGTTGTACCTGCTCCCTTGGGGCTTGAGGTGCTGGTGAGGAGAGAAGTGGGAGTCCCTGGGCCCCCGGCATTGACTGTGCAGATGAGGCAAGGGTTGGGTAACATTGCGGTGCCGTAGTGGAGGGTGGGAAGTCTTGTGGCGGCGCTGAGGTGGAGAGTGGGAAATCATGCGGTGCCGCTGAGGTGGAGGGCTGGGCTGGGTCTAGTGGCGCCATGAGAAGGCCCTGAGCGGGCTCTAGTGAAGAGCTCTCAGTGGGGGCAGGCTCCATGAGCTGCTTGTCTCGTAGTTTTGCTTTTGATTTAAGACATTTTGGCGCCTCCACTCTGGGAGCGTTCTCTGAGGCGCGATCATCCTGGGGCTCAAGGGGCTTACAGGTTAAGATCTCCTGTAGTTGCCGCATCCTATTCTTTACTGCCCTCTTTGAGGGGGCCTGGCAAGCTTTGCAGCCCCCCTTGTGGCTATGGCCTTCGCCCAGACAAGTGAGGCAACTGTCATGTAGATCAGATGCTGGTAGGGCAGTAGCACAGACAGAACAAGACTTGAAGCCAGGCCTCCTTCCTGCTGGTGCCTGTGATTGCTTTGCGAGTCAAGCTACTTCCGAAGCCTTGGAGGGCTCACACGTGATCCCATATGCGAGAATGCATGGAGCCACTCGAATGACAGAAGGTTGTTACTTTGTATAAACACGGTTCTTTGAGATGGCTCTGTACATTCTTACAACCCCATTGTGAGAATGGGAAGAGCCACTTGAACAGTACACAAGGCAGCATGGTCTGGAGGAGGAGGAGGCAGCAGCCTATCCTATCCTATCCCAGCCCAGCCCAGCCCAGCAAGAGGGCGACGAGGAGTCAGGGGACGGACTAGATATCCCAGCAGGAGCCCAGCAGCGGATTAGATTGTAGTGCTGATCTGATGACAGACTAGCAGCAGAATTGAGTGTGTGTCAGTGTGTGCTGTCAGCCTGTTGCTGTTTGTTGAAATCAACTTCAGCACCAGCCAGGCTGGGAGTGAGTGGGCCTTGCTGCCCCCACAAAAGTTGTTTTTTTTAAATTAAGATTTGCAGCAGAAGCACCCAGGCCACTTGTGGGGCACTGCCCAACAGCCCTGAACCTAGAACCTCCACTGGCTCAGGACTGCATACAGCCATTATGCAGTAACTGAGCACAGACACTTTTCTGAAGAGATCTTATTCTTCAGAATCTCAGCTTTCGTTTACCAAAAAGGCAAGTTTCAAGCTGCTGAGCTTCCTGAGAAAGCCTCAATAATGTGAATAAGCTAACCAATAAAGTGAATTCCACGCTACCTAAATTTGCATACAGCTCTGAATGGTAGCGCTGAGAAATGTGAACTGTCATATTCATCTCAGAATGTTAAAAATCCTGACATCTAAATTAACATGAGCATGTGAGTTTACACTTGCATTCTTCATATTACCAGAGTCGACATCAGATCTCCACAGATGTACTAGGACTTCATTTCATTTTTGGTACCATAACAGATAATGGTATTTATGGTATTCAATCACTGCGTAATTTACTGTGCCTGTCATCTTGTTTGGCTACTCAAAAAGGCTTTTTCACCTGAAAGGACTCTACAAAATACTTTTTACAAAACAATTTACTCTCTCTCACTCAACCACTACTAAAATGTAATTAGTTCAGAATTGAAAGGTAGCCAACAATGGAAGCTCCTTAATGGAACATGCAAGCCTACACTGGAGTTAAGAGTAAATATTAAAGACCAAGTGAATTTGAAAAAAAGATACAAATTACCATAATTAGAAATTGGTCCAGACATGAATAAGTGCTGACTCAGACAGAAGGGTGCCAACGAATCTATAAAAACCAATTCCTGCAGCCCAGAGCCAACTCTGCACAAGTCTCATACATGCATTGACTTGGCTAGCCCAACTTAGCTTTTAAAATCTGAATAAACCTTTGCCCAGGGGGTATAGCTGCACTCCTAGATTACATATTTAATTTTTGATTTATTTTTGCTGCTCTATGACCACCAACAACCTATTTTGCCCCCATTTTTGTCTATTTTTTGTTCTCATTTCCAACACTTGACTGGCTTTTATTCTAGTTCCTTTGACACTGCATCAGAACTCTTCCACAGACACATACAGGAGGTTTCAGTTTACAAAGGCTAGCAAGTACAATAAGCCAATTCCATCAAGACAAGACGACAGACAAATGGAGTCCAGAATCCCATGGATTAAAAGCAGTATGATTTTGCCTTTCCCACTTTATGTTTAGTACATGGCAGTACAAGAGATAGCAGAACTCAGTGCCATAAAGCTTAGTTTAATAATAGCATGTTTTATCAGACGTACTTTGATGCAGAACCCCACCCCAAAGCAATGTGACCAATTCCCAACACAACATAACTCCCAAAGCACAATATTCCATGGGTTTTCTTTTTAATCTAAAAGCCACTATAAAAAGCTTTAGCCTGAACTACCTGTTTCTAGAGATTTTTCCCACACAAGCCTTTCCGTTTTGATACCTTTTCACAAACAGATCACACACATTTATACTCCTCAAGATTCACCCAAGACAGCTACTACAGTAAATAAGGTGACTTGCTCTACAACTCTATGTAAGGCTCTAACACTCGACAAACATCCTGGGGAAATTAAAGATTCACCTACCCTTTTAGTATCAAGAGAAACAGCCTGTTGGAATCACAGAATGGGCTCAACTAGTGACATCTGAGATTAATTACTGTATTTTACAGAGGCAATTCCCTATTCAAAAATAAAGAATGATAATGCATACTGCAAAGACAGTTCAGTCAATGAACAGATAAGGTGACTAAGACCCATTCTTACTGGGCAAAACGCGCAACTGCTGCACATGTTTTGTCTGGTGGGAAAGCAAAGCCGTGCGGCTTTCATGAGTAGGTTACAGAGCACAATTTTCCAGCTCTGTAACCTCCGCATGATTGTGGGTAAAGTAGCGCAGCTTTGCTACCAGACAAAACATGCACAGCATTTGCCTTCCAGAGTTTTTCCCGTAAACAAATGCTGCATGTTTTGCCCAGTGACTATGCAGTCTAAACAAGTTACAATTGCAATTTTAGCTATTTTAGCAATAGGGTCTACCCACACTCCAATTCCCTTGAATATTTAAATGGTGTGAATTTTTCTCTGAGAGCAGTTCTACACTGTTCTATAATCTACGTGCCTCGATTTGCATGTTTTCCTACTTGAGAATAAGCAAACGGGTATCGTCCTACAGATATCATATGCATTGGATACTCCTCAAACATCAGGAGCAGTTGTTGTGGGTTTAAAAATGGATGCTTACTTTTGACTGCTGACATCCCAGAAATGAGAGAGGGCATGACCGGGCCCTCCTTTTCTTCCTTGTCAGTTCTCTGATCAAGTACCTCCCACTCCCAGATATTCCTGCATAAAGCTAGATGCCATTTTGTGAAATTTAATCTTCCTCTACACTGTGGTGCTGGGTAGAAGAGGTCACACGATGGTACACATTGGGGGGGGGGGGGGGGGGGAAGAGGGAGGGAGATGCTTTTAAGTTTCAAAGGTCAGCTGTGCACTTCCCCTCGCACCACCGAACAACTGTTTGGCAGAGTGTGTGTGTGTGTGTGCGTGTGTCTTTGAATGCCACCCAAAGGCATCCCCCCACACCTCTCATCTGAGAAGCTTTTGGGGGTGGGAGGGCAAGTGCCTTCAAGCCCCTCCGCACCCGCATTCCCTTGGCTGACTCACCTCACCGCTGGGCTGGGGCTCCTTCTGTCCCCGTCTCCATTGAGTGCTGGCTGCTCCCTTCTCCACCCTGGCCCACGAGCTGCACAGCTAAGTGTGGAGACTTCCCTGCTCAGCTTTTTCAGAGGCACCTGGGATACCAGTCCCTCTGGGAACGGGGACCAACTAGGGGGTTGACATGCAGGTGGGAAGAGGCCTTACCACTCAGAAAAAGCCAAGCGGAGAAGTCCCCAGGCTCAGCTGTGCAGCTTGCAAGCTGCAGAAGAAGGGAGCAGCAACCGGGACAGCAGGGACCCCAGCCCAGCTGTGAGATGCGTCAGCCTGGGGAGTGTAGGTGCCTGGATCTGTGGCTGTACGCTCCTCTCCCCCACCCCCTCTCAACAGCCAAACGGCTGTTTGTGTGCGCGTGGAAGTGAGCTTTGAAATCGACAAGAGCCAGCTTGAAGCGCCGGGGAAGCTCCCCTCCCCAGAACTCCCAGCTGCTGCTTGTCAGTTTTTTGTTTTTTGTTTTTATACTCCGTGTTTGCTCGCTGAGAATTTGGCGAGCACATCCCAGTGCCTGGTGCAACCTATAACAGAACAAGCACTGGAATTTCCACAAGATTACTTGGTCTTGTTTCAGCTTTAGCCTAGACTGCTGGGGGATCCAGAGGTTACCCCCCATCCCCATACTAGTACAAGCCGAAACATCATGAGCTTTGTCCTCAAGGCTTCTAAAGTGTTCCTCCTTGGTGACATCCACACAACCAGGCAACAAGGACATGTGACCATGCCCAGGTCCACATGGCCAACCTTTCCCCCCCAACTGTGTGGTTGAGATGTACCCATGCATGCCTCACCCCCATGATGTGTGGTCCCACTCACACCTGCACACCACACTCAGTACGTTCCTTGGAAGAATACTGCAGAGCGCAGTGCCAAATATTTTGTACAGTGTATCCTGGGATAGTACCTGGGGATGCAAATGTCAGTGAAACTAGTGGTGTAGCCATTCCAGAACGTAACAAACATGGGAGAGCGCATTTGTGAGAGAACAGGGCAACACAAACGTAGAGATGCCATGTGTGCACCACTTCCTGAGTTACTTGATATAAATATAACATGAGAAAAAACCCTGAGCCTCCACTTTCACTTTCAAATTTCCATATGAGCCACTTACTAAATGACCCAACTTAAAATTTTAAGTCAAATCCTGACAAACAATTGCTTTTACTTACAAAGAGTTCACACACAGAAACAATGAAAATAGAAAGGAAAGCTTTACAGAACAATAACATGCCTTAGCTTCCTTGCTAGAAGTCTTCCCTTCTGTCTTTTTTTGTTTAGAAGATGAGCTGCTTTTACTGCTGCTGTTACTCTCCTTGTTACTGCTACCAGTTGTTTTCAAGAATGAGGACTGACTGACTGTTCTCTTCCGGGATCCATGTTCTTGCTTGGGATCCTTCTGGAGAACTGGGGCAGCAGGAGAAGGTAGTAGTTCCTTCTCTTTAACTGCACTTTGCTTTGATGACCTGGAGAAAATAAAAATAAGTGCAGTTTATTTCTTGATGCAGTCATAAGAATGGCTTTGATCTACCAAGACTAAATGGGGATAATTATTTTTCATTTCTCAACTTTAACAACTGGCTCTCAAGCAAGCAAATTTCAAGTTTGTTTTTAACCAAATGTATCTTGCTCTGGCTTGAAAAAGAAGCAGACAGGATAAAGTCATAGACCCAGCTTCCTGAATGGTGCTTGTGAAAAACAAACATTTACAACCTGAAGAGCTAATGCCAACAATAGTGCCAGTCTGTCTACATTACAACAGAATAAAAGTTGAGACTTTACCCTGAACTGAGAAGCTATACACAAAAGGCAGATACAGCATGTGTAGGATGTCTGAGAATTGAAAGGTTCCTTGGATTCGGTCACCTAGTAAACATGCCTGCCTCCCTGACTGCTGAAGGGCTGGCGTTGGCATCACTGACATGTCTTATTCAGATTCATCCCATTTCCATTGGACAGGCATTCTGAAATACATGGCAACAAACTGCTTCGATACGAGACACAATGTTACTAATCTGAAAAATATTTGGCTTTGTGCTGCCAGCACACAGTCAGGGATAAGAATAAATCCAACGCCAACAGAAAAGGTATCTGCAAATCAATTTTATAGAACTTCTGGAAATGTTTTAGTGCTCACAAACATTAAAAATAAAAACTCCAAATTACGTTAGTAGTTGAAGGGGGAAAAAGAAGTCAAACACATTTCCCACTGGTTTAAAGCAAGGATGAGTAAATGCATGCTGCAGCTTCTGGTAATACAGGGGGTGGGGGGTTAAAAAACACCTCATGTTACTTCTGATTACTCATTGTCATGGAACACATTCCTCTGCTTAAATTGGTTCTCTGTTGTGTGATCTGTAATGTACTTTTTCTAAACAGGAAAAAGTAGTCCACAAAAATGACCAAACCTCTACTTCTGAACATAGTCCTGTACAATTCTTAATTTGCACTAGTGATGGAAACCTACTACTATTTAATATATTTGTATAAATAAATTCAAAAGTGATAACCCGAAAACATCACAAAATACAGTTGTTCATTTTTATGCCTAAGGTAGAGTATTTATGGTCATCTTAAGAGAACAGTAAAAGTAAAGAAAAACAGTATAGACTTGGTTATCTAGATCTTGGTTACCTGAAGGTTTCACTCATCTGGAAGCACCGTTTGTCTTCCCAGATGAGTGAAGCCTTTGAGTGGGCGGAGGTGGCAGAAGGCTATGGGAAAAAGGCGAGCCAGAGGGTCTTAACAAAGGAGATGGTAGCCCACATCAGGTGGACATCCACCTGCTCATTTATTAGGTGTTCACCACCACCGGCCATGTTGTCACCACCCACTGGACACAAAGCCCTCACTCATGAGCATGTGGAGCCCACTGCACGGGCGACTGTGTGCCTATGTATCCACGTCCTGTCAACTAGGTTGCATGTAGCCTCCGCATGTACAGGTCTGCCAGAACCATCAAGTTCGGGCAAAAAACCTAGAGAGTTCAGAGGAGCATCCACTTCCTGGCCCTCTCTCTGGCGAGTATGTAATATCCATCTTAAAAGCCGAATGCATGCCAAATTCTAACATGCATTGTCCCAGCTCATCCTAGTTTTGCAGCATGTATCCGGCACTTGCTCTTCAGAATCTGTTGCCTTTTCTGGAGCGACTGATCACAGTCTTTTCACTGCTGTGGCCATGGCTCAGAATGACAGCCAAGCAACTATGCTAAGTTAATAAACGGGGGGAGAGAGGAACTGCATGATAAAGGCTTCTGTTTACTGCTATCTAATTATGGGGTGTGTGTGTGTGTGTTTCTGTACTGTGTTCATAGGTGGCCAGAAAAGTGCAGGGGAACAGCAGGATATTCCTTGGGAGACATGCGGGACACTGGGCGAGGAAAAGGCAGTATGGTAGGACAGCGGGCTGGGGGAAGAGAGGGGAAGAGGCACCATGGTGCAGAAGAATGATGCACTACTCACCTGTGTTTCCCCAGCAATCAACCCCCCCAGCCAAAGCACCAGAGCTCTTTCTGTCCTACGCTTGTGCAGGACAATCCACCCTAGTCCAGGCATGCCTCCCCTCCACCAGTCACGTGAACATGCCAGTGTCAAACACTTCCCTGCAATCTCCACTAGCACATCTGTGGGAGGAGGAGAAAAATGTCCCTCTGCCAGTTCCATTCCCACCCGAGAGCGTACCCAGCTGCCCCCAGAAAGGGCAGGCAGAAGAAATAGACACTGCAAATAATTAAAAGCATTTTTATGAATTTTACTCAACTTTAATTTAACTTCTAAAGTTTAGATTGTTAAATAAAGTTGTTACATTTTCCCACAATCCACAGTTTCTGTGCTTATTCTGGGAAAGGTGGAAGGCTTTGGGGAGTGGGGGCAGTGCAGATGGTGGTATGGCATAGCAATAAGCCACTTTGGGGACTGGAAGGGAAGAGGGCTGGCAGGTGCAATGAAGATGGCAATGCCATCTCTGGCAATACACTTGCACCTGAAGGCGGGCACATGAGGGGGAAGTGGAGAATAGTGGAATGGCATAGCAATAAGCTGCTTTGGGGGCTGGTGGTTGGAAGTGCCATAGTAGGCAGCAGCACACTTGTGCCTTTGTGCTTCCTATTGTCATTCCCAGACCTGGCTAGCCTGTGAATGCAAACAGGAAATGCACTGGGAAAGGAAAGGGTGGGAAAACGCAAGCGGGGAGGGGAGGCTTGGATTGACCAGAGAAAAAACACAATCTCACACTGGAAATATTTCTAAAGGCTTTAGTGAACATTTTTCTTTTTTAAAAAATTAAAAAGGCTTTATTAAACTCGCCAACACAGCCCTGCCGGTGTCTCAGATGTTATGGAGAACACAGGTGGCAGTGGTCAGCAGGGGGAGCAGACTTCAAAGTGGGAGCCATGGACAAGGAGAGAGATGAGAGACAGACTTTTCCAGATGTTTGTGCACTGTCTGAAGTAAGGAAATCACTAATGGAGACTGGACCTTCAGCACTGTTTTTCCTCATTTCTACCTTGATGACAGAGAAATGATGCCCACAGGGCTACTTGGAGCGTCTTGATTGGATGGTGGAGCCGAATCACTGAAAGCGACATGGAGCACACGGAATGTGACCCACCAATGGAGAGCTTCTTGCCCAAAACAAGGATTGGACAAGCACGGAAGTGCAAAGCACCCTGGCAAACAGGGATGTTTTCCGCCCGAACTGTTCGATAATGCAGAAGAAGCTGGAAAGGAGCTACAAAAGGCACATGTTTGACTGGAGATTTTATGAGAACTGGGGTAGATTTCCAACCCTATGGCATGCCAGATTCCAATGAAACTACTGTTCCTTGCCAGAACATTGCTGTGAATGCAAGAATCCGGGCTGAGACCGATTGCTTATGCAAAAGACGGATTGCTTTCAGTTTCGATTTTTATTTTTGCTATAGGAGCACAATCAAGTATACAATTTGCTCAATAAAATCTGTATTCTGTGCATAGCAAAAGGTTACTTCCAGTCACCAAGTGCTAGGAGATATAAACCAAGGAATGAATCTCCATGGGTGGGTAAGGATAACAGGGGCTGGACCACCTCCTGGAGCAATATCCCAGAAACAACAAACTGCTGGAGCAGCAGCTTCTTCTCAGGGTTTGGCACATCATGACAAGGGGCAAGATACTGGGAAGGAGGGGGTGGAGCATAGTGAGGAAGAAGAACACCTGCCCATGTATTAGGTTTGTCACTCTAGACCTGTGAGGGAGTGCCCAAACGCACAAGAACTACACGCAAGGGGCTGCCTGTTGATTAGGCTCCAGATGTTAAACATGTGAGTGGGGGTTGCATAGACAGAACACGGATTCCAGCAGGCTAAAGTCTCGTTTGTTAACACCTAGAGACCTGACAGAGCAATCATCGTTGTACTCTCAGTCCCACCTCAGCCCCTGCTCTCCCCAGGCATACTGAAGCAGCAGGGAAGGCAAGGATTGAACCAGGGACAAAAGTGCAACAGGATACTGGTGCTCTGCTGGGTCCTCCCACTCCATATATTTTCTCCTCTGTCCCTACCTCAGCACTTGGGTTGAGGTGGCTTTGGGAGGGAGAAGAAAAGGGAAGGTGACCAGGCAGAACATTATTCTACTGCTCTCTATCCTCTGCAGTGAATGAGCCCTGGAGAGAAAAGGGCTGCAGGCTGCTGCAGGGAAAAGAGGAGACAGGGCAGAGCACTGGACTCCCATGTGCTCCTTCCCCTGCGGCGGGTGAGCCAGAGTACAAAAAAAGCAAGGAATGAGACCACAGCTGAGGTAGAGAGCAGGAAGGGAGCACGGACATTTTGAGTGTCCCCCTGAAAGAGTCTGGATAAGGTGGTCTGTACTGTGGTGGTGAAAGCATACTTGGATCCTTGCATTACTCACCCTCCCTACACCATTGTAAGTAGGGAATTATTGCTCACCACTGTAAACAATGAGTGTGGTTTAAAAAGGGCAGATTTGCAAAGCTCTACATATTGCACAGTTTGCCTGCTTCTGTGCCTTATGGTGCCTTATGCCCTCGCAGGAACAACTGGGGGGGGGGGGGGGGAGAGGAATAACTATACCTGACAGTACATATACAGAGAAATAAACCAACCTGTTAATAAAAGAACCAACTTTTTTTTTTAAAAAAAAAAGAAGCCATGTTTAAAACAGAACTCTAAATGTAGTGTCACAGTGTATACAAATCAGTTACTCTGCGATCCCCAAAATCTGAAGAAAGGATACAACATACAACACTGTCGCTTTAACCTTCAGACACTGACTTTAAAAGAGAGATAAAAGAAGGCAGATACTTAAAATCTCATTCACCACCTGCTCACAGCAAGGGAGTAAACATTCCCTCATTGCAAATGGATTGTGTATAGAGGTTTGTGGTGCTAGAAAACCCATGCAAATTAACTCTTATGAATGGTTTGAGATTTTCCAAAGTGGAAATTTTTTTTGCATCTAGTTCCTATTGGCACAATACACCAAAAGCCTGCATTACTGAGGGCACAGCCAACATCTGCAAAGGCACTCACTCTCGATTACTGGAGGTCTTGTGTCCCGATGAAGCCTTTTCTTCCAGTTTAGTTTTCTTGCTTTCAGTGGCTCTGTTTTCATCATCATTCTGAATAAAGCAAGCACAAGAGAGCTATCAGAACAATATTTCATGTTTATACATTGGATAACAATGATCAGGTTTTCTGTGTTTAGAATTTAGCAAACTTTTTATAACATATCACTACAACAGGCTACAAAGACATTCCCTAGAGGAACTAGACCTTTGTACAAGATGCTTAGCCACAGAGTGGTTAGTTTATCACAAACAGAAATAAGGAGTGTTTAGTGGATAGACTTGGGACCCCCGGGCCATTACCGGATACCGGATTTACCGGTTCTCAAAGAACCGGATTCTCGGATTCAATCCGGTATACCGGTACCGGTTTTATTCCATTGATTTCAATGGGGCACTGTGGCCCCATTGAAATCAATGGAATAAAAAAATTCCTCCCCCCTCCCCCTCCCAGGCTGCG
>QEPC01010167.1:601862-667884 GCA_003113815.1 Sphenodon punctatus
GTCTGCAGGAAATCAAAAACCTTGCATCCTTTATTACCCAGGCCTTTTATTTCAGGGACAATTTCCTGAATTTCAAAGCTATGCCTGAGATAGTATTACCGTAATTTGCGTAGAGGGTTATTTATCTGTTACTAGCAACTCCAGAGTAAAAATCAGGTGGAGTAAAAGAGCGTTACGAATATAACCTTATCTTTGAACATAATTATAGTTTCCTATTTAGAAATTCCAGACTGTAAAATAGAAGGGACGCTCTCTTGTTCTGTTATTTGCCAAGTTTTTAAGACATGATTGTATAAATCGGTACCTATTATCTTTTATTCTTTTATATTAGTTTTTAAGTTATTGCCTGAAATTGTAATTTTATCTCCATGTGAGGATTTTGTTTTTTCTTTATGTATTATTTGATGCTATGGCCAAGTGCCTCGCAATAAAACAACTACAACTACTAATATGACCTACCCCACCAAAGTAGGGGTTTAAAAAGAGAGTGGGAAATGGATCCTATTATAAGCATGGCTTTCTTTTTCTTTTAAAGGAACAACTTGGAAAGCTTTGGATATTTTTAGTTTATTAAAAGTAATATTTACAGTAATTTTCCTAACTGCAGAAGATTTTAAAGATTAATTTTCAAACCATCTGTTTTCAGCAAGCTTCAAACCTAACATTAGCAGCAGAAATAGAAAAACAAATGTGAAGTTACTAATTCTGAACTTATGTTGTTCATCAGAATGTAGTATCAAAGAACAAGCAGCATACGATAACATACCCCAGATAAGAAAGTAAATTGTTAGACTACCATCCACACTCAAAGATCAAGGCACACACCTTCATGACTGACACACGTGTCAGCCAATAGATCTCTAATTATTAAACACTGCATAAAACACAGCTCTGGCCTCAGTTTTGGGGAAGGAATGTAAAAGAACTTATTTTGCCTCCTTAGACCACCTCACAGAAATGAGGGACTCCGTGATCATACCAGAAGACCTGGGGTACAGCCACACAAGACCCCCAGGGAGGCTTGTTCATCCCTGGGCAGTCTAGCCCCTCCCTGGGCTAACAAGCCACGGTATGCAGTGGCTCGTGTGTCATGGGGCTGCCAGATGTTCACCTTCCCTGGAGTGGGATGAGAATCTGCTTGCTAAGCGATACGTCCAAAGAGAAATCCCAAGACTGCCCAGGGTGGAACAAGCCTGCGTGACTGGGCGCGCTTGCCCCTCCACGCTCAGGGCAACCTTGCAAGCAACAGGCCTGTCACTCACAGTCACGTCACAGTCAGGGCAGAATTCTGGTCCACTTGGGCTGACAGGGAAATGGGGAGCCCAGAGGAACCCCATACGCACCCCTCTCTCCGTCCCCACATCCAGCTGATCGAAGGAGGGGGCCCAGAGGGGTGAGCTCCTCAACGCCCTCCTCACCGATCACCTGTTTGTTGGGGCGGGAAGAGGGGTGCGTGCAGCTCCTCTGGACTCCCCCACCAACAGCTGTCAGGTGGAAGGAGAGCTTGCACGCTTCCGAGGCTCCTCTCTCCCCGATCCAGTACTCGGTTGGCACTAGACACTCCTAACCAACACCTATCCTCAACAGCCACAAACTGATCTCGAATCATTCCAAGGTATCAAAACAACCTGTGAGTATGGTATTCAGAATCCCAAGGCCAGACCTGAGAGCCCAAGAACCACCTGCAAGAAATCATGAGGAAAACTTTCAACCTGAAGAGTCAAACCTAAATATAAGTAATGCTTTCTTTACAAAAGCAAGTACTAAAATCCTGATAGAATGAAATGTTACAGACATTTTAATCCCCGAGATCAGAGCCTCAAAGACCAAAGGCCGAGATCAGAGCCGCAAAGACCAACGGTCCTCCTTGACCTCTCTGCTGCCTTTGATACTATTGACCACTCACTCTCGCTGAACTCATTTCACTCCCTTGGCTCCGTCCTCGACTGCTTCTCCTCCTACCGCTCTGATCGCTCCTTCAATGTGTCTCTTGCCACCTCCACCTCCTCCTTCCCCTCTCTGTTGGTGTTCCCCAAGGCTCTGTCCTTAGGCCTCTCCTCTTTTCTATCTAAACCCTGCCCCTAGGCAAACTCATTGCCTCCCATGGCTTCCAATATCACCTCTACATGGATGACACTCAACTCTCTCTCTCTCCACTCCCTCTATCCATCTATTCAAGCTCGCCTCACCAGCTGTCTCTCTGATATCTCTACCTGGATGTCTCAACATCAACTCAAACTCAACATGGCTAAAACTGAACTCCTTATCTTACCCCCTCATCCTTCCTCTCCATCTTCCCTGTCGATGCTTATGGACGGGGGTCACCATACTTGCCATCTCCAAGCCTGTAGCTTAGGCTTTATCTTTGACTCACCCCTTTCTTTTAAATACTACATAGACTCTGTTGCCAAATCCTGTCGCCTCTCCCTCCATAACGTTGCTATGTCACCCTTTTCTCTGTCTCCTCCGCTAAAACTCTTGTTCACGTCCTAGTCATCTCTTGCCTCAATTACTATAACCCTCCTTCTCACTGGCCTCCAAATCTCTGCTGCCAGGATCATCCACTTCACCCGTCGCTTCGACCACGTGCGGTCCCTCCTCTCCTCTCTTCACTGACTCACCCTTCCTTAACGAATCCTGCACAAGCTCCTAGTCTTCACCTATAAAGCCCTTCAAAACCTTGCTCCCCCCAACCTCTCTGCACTAATTTCCCTCTGTACTCCAGTCCGTGAACTCCGTTCCTCCTCTGTCCCCTCTCTTGCCCTCCCACACCTCCCCTAACTGCCTTCGTCCCTTCTCCCTAGCTGCCCCCCACACCTGGAACTCCCTCCCTGCCCACATCCACCTTGCCCCCTCCATTCATACCTTCAAATCCCTCCTCAAGACCCACCTTGACCGCTCTGCCCTCCCCAACACCTTGCTCCTCTCACCTAACTCCTGCTGATACCTTCCATCCAGTAAAATCTATTAACTGAGGTCTGCGTACTCATACCCTCACCACATGGACCAGCCAGCCATCATTCTCGATGTAACCAAGTCAAGCATGTGCACCTGGGACCTCGCATCTTCGTGAATGTTACACTCTCTGTCTCTCCCTCCGTTTCCCCCCCCATCCTTCATCCCTCCCGCCCCCCCATCTCTCTCAGATCGTAAGCCCTAGGGAAGGGACCGTGTCTTTCCCATCACTTTGCAAAGTGCTAGGTACATTACTGGGGCTATATAAATGCTTGCTAATAATAATAATAATAATAATAATAATAATAATTAAAAAAAGGTCACGCCTACTGTTTCATAAAATTACACTAATTAGAATGTATGTAGTGACTTCAAATATTCCTGAATTTTCCCATCAGCTGGAGACTAGACAAGAATTCATGCTGAAAATTGATCGTCCATACCTTATGCTTCCTCTTGCCCTTGGTGGAATTTTTATCAGAGGTTGATTTTAGAGGGTCTCTCATGTGCTTATCTGATGCACCTTTCTTCTCCACTTTGGGTGGATCTGTGTCCTTGTAAGGTTTTCCTGGTATTCTGAATAAGAGGCTCAAATCTATCTTCACAATCAGTGGATATCTTTCATCAGGTTCACTGAGAGGTGAAAGAAGTTCCTTCTCTTCCATAGGAGAGAACATTCTTTGACGTAAAAAGCTGTCATCCTCCTCCATGGAGGGTTTAACAGGAGTCCTATTGCTCTCAGAGTATTTGGGGGTTTGTGATGAAGGAGGCAGGCTCTCCTCATCAGAATCAGAGGATGAGGTATCCGTTTCTATGAATTCCCTGGATTTCTGGGAAGGTTTGCTTGAAGGCTTGTAATCCTTCTTCTTTGTTGTGGTTCGAGGGGATGATGATTTAGGTTCCTTCTTTATATTGGGTTTTCTGGAGCCTTTTGTAGCTGCCTTATGCCTGTTGGAGGGCATATTTGTTGCCATGTCTAATGGGGTTTCACTTTCTATTTTTAGTCCTCCTCTGGGCTCTTCCACAGATGCTTTTTCTGTCTTCTTGGGCTGCTTTTTACTTACAGTCCTCCTCTGTGTTGTGCTGTCACTTTGTGCTGGTGACTTCTGCCTACCACGACTGCTCTCTGATGTTTTTTGGGTGGTTTTGGAATCTCGCCCAGGAGTTGAGATGGAATCCTTAGATCCACTTTGATCTGCGTACGCACTCCCCATGCTCTGATCTCGGCCCTCTTTTTTGTAGCCTTGTGATGAAGGGATATTACTGTCCACAGAAGAAGCTGGAGATACTTTGTGTGGATTCACCTTGTTCAGCCAGTTGTCAAGTTGCCATTTATTTGTTGGAGGTGGCTCAGGCTAAAAAATGAAAAGAAGTGGAAGTATTAGACTGTCTACATTTTCATTTCCCACAAGGTTGTTGTGTTGTTCTGTTCAACAAAGTGACAGCTATACAGAAAGTGACAACTCAGTAGTGATGAACTAAGTCCATTCTGAAGAAATACAATGTGGGCTATAGTTCTTATTCCTTGAATACCTGAAAGCATTAACAGAGACTTGACAAATGCCCGCTGGCAGAAGAGGCCTGTGTCTGCCTATTGTCTTAAATTTATAGCAAGAATTCTAAGTTGCTGGACTAAGTCATGATATATTGCCAAAATTGTGCTGTATCTTATTAACACCACTGAGTTGAAAGAAATTACTCGAGCCAATTTTGTCATGTAACGGCACAATGTTTGTGTGGACTATATTTCAGTTAAAGAACTAGTTGTATCTTTGATGCACTTCTGCAACTCCTCTTGTCAATTTACTCAAACTGTTCCTTTCGGATACTAACATTTCAGATTAGTGCTAAAAATCATGGCCCCTCAAGTCCTGAGATGGGTTAGATCTTAAAGGCGATATCAAATCCTACCTCAGGCGATGCACTCTGTGATGGCTCATTAGCCTCACTATCACTGGAGCTACTTTCACTTTCAGAGTCAGATCCAGAACTGCTCTCTGATCCACTATGGCTGCTTGAGTCTTCTCTGGAATTATCTGCCCCTTCACTATTATGCTGTGAAGGTTCAGAGTTACTGGGGAAGCAAAACAAAAACAACAACATGAAAAGACCTGCAGCTTTCCCAAAAGCTGTATTTTCAGGTCCTTATTTTTACAATTTTAGCAGAAAATTCTAAAAATAAAGCTCCTCAGTAAATGGTCAGGAAATACATCAATGTGTTGTCCCCCCCTCAAGGTAATTTAATCCACTGACCAAGTCCCAACTACCTCTTGGTTTAACATAAAAGTTTAATGTGTCAGACATGGATTTTATAAAACAATCAAATTAGGAAAATTGATCTGATCACGTTATGGGCTGGGGAAATCGTCTGTATGAGGGGCATGGTAGTGGAAATGGGGATTGGTATAGGATTTGAGGGATCTGGGGGTTGCAAGGGTCTTATTGCTTTGTATTTTATTTTATTTTAATTATATTGTAAGCAACCTTAAGTCCTCAGAAAAAGGTGTGGTATAAATCTAAATAAATAAATCACTAGTTCATTTGCTGCATGCTACCAAAATCAATTATGCCTGCCTACCTTCCAGGTGTACCTCTTGGCACCGTCTTATCGGAATCCTGTAATTATTTGTTTTTAAAAAGAAAAAAGCATAATAAGGAAGATGCTTCCAAACTCTACTCTTCTATATTACACATAATACAAAATGACCAAAAGAAACACATGATCCTAGTGCCTTATCACCACCGTATTAGGATATTTTGATTAAAGCCTTTATAGCAAACTTGGTGCTTAACTGTCTTTTGTTTGAATGTGTCTCATTAGATCAGATGTTCACAAACTAAGGATACTAGTTACCAAAACAAAAAAACTTTCCTTTTCAAAAACATCACAAAATCATTTTGACTCTAGCTTAAACTCCCAAAAATGTACAAATTCATTAATTATAATTAAAGAAAACATTCAACTCCATACATTGCAACAAGACAAACACCAAAAAACATGGAAATTATTTCAGAATTTGAGGAATATTTCATATTTTATCCTCAACATAAATGTAATATATGTACTTAATTCCTTACTGTACATACTTACTCATTCATTTTTATCTATAACTAAACTTTCACATTTTTCATTATTAAACTTTATCATAATTTGACAATGAACAATTGAACAGAGTGCATTAACTCTGTCCTTTACATGTATACAAATTATATACACTTTAAACTGTTAATGTCAGTGTAGAGAATGTTCTAGAATTCACAGAATGCAGTTATGTAAAAACAGTTAATGCACTCTGAAAAAATTGTTCGTTGTCAAATTATGATAATAAATTAAAGTTTAATAATGAAAAAATGTGAAAGTTTAGTTATGGATAAAAATGAATAAAAGTATGTATGGTAAGGAATTAACTACATATATTACATTTATGTTGAGGATAAAATATGAAATGTTCCTCAAATTCTAAAATAATTTCCATGGTTTTTGGCGTTTACGTCTTGTTGCAATGTATGGAGATGAATGGTTTTTTAAACTGTAATTGTAATGAATTTGTATGTTTCTGGAGTTTAAGCTAGAGTCAAAATAATTTTGTGATGTTTTTGAAGACGGTTAAAAACTTGTGCATTTAACTTTTTTTAAACTGTAAAGTTTATTGTTTTGGTAAATTTCCAGGTTTTGTGCAATATGATGTATCAGCACATTAATATATCAGTTGTTGCACAACTTTTAAGTGGTATATGTTACAGAACTTTTACCTTAAAAGTTGTGCAACTTTTAAGTTGTGCATATATTAAGTTACTTCTTGTTTATATTAGGGTCAATGGGAATGATTATTCCCCTCTATAGCCCTAGTGTAAACTAGGAATAACTCTACAAGAGCCAAAGAGGTGTTTAGGGAAAGATTCCCTCAACTTCTTCTCTCCCCCCCCCCCCCCCCCCCCCTCAATATCTCTCTCCCCCACACACACAGACTATCCCCACCCCCTCTCTCACAAACATACACACGCACACATCCACTTTTCTCCCCTCACTCACTTTCTCACAATCACTCTTCTCCCCCCCCACACTGTTCTCTCTCTCTCTCTCTCTCTCTCACACACACTTCTCACCAACACCGCCACTTGCAGCCTCACAGGAGTTTCAGGAGGGGCTGTAGAGTTTTTCAAAAGGCCCCGCAATGCTGCAGGACACACGGGGGACTGCTGCCATCTTGCTGTCCCTGTGTGGGCATGATGGGAAATGGTAGCATGCCCAGACAAGAAACATGTCGGGGGAGACAGTGTCCCTAGAGGGGGCAGCAGAGCTTGCAACACCAGACCAGTGAGGGGGGAGAAGGTTGGGGGAGCGACGTAGTTCCTCCCCCCACCCCTTCTCCACAAGCTGCCAGGTGGCCAGGTGGAAAGGGGACACCTGGCATAACAGCATAAGGAAAGTTACGTGACTCTGCTTTTTAAAACCACATAACTATCAGGAGCCAGCTGTGTCACAAAGACTTTACACTCTTGTCAGTTTCACATCAATTACTCACTTGCCTCAGAAAGCCAGCAAGAGGAAGCTCTAGTCAGTTTCATGTCAATTTCCCTTTTCAAAACCTGCAGACTTTTCACTTGGTATGAAAAGTTGCAGATTTCAGACTCTGCACTTCTGACTCTATGAAAAGACTGCAACTTTTGAAGACTTGCAGATTTTTCACTTGGCATGAAAAGTTGCAGACTTTTCATAGGGAGTCAAAAGTACAGAGCGAGGCCAGGGGAGCAATTGACATGAAACTGACTAGAGCTTAAAGTCTTTGTGAATGAGCTGGCTTCTGATAAAGTTACGCGATTTTAAAAAGTAGAGTCACGTAACTTTCCTTATGCTGTGTTTTGCTGGTCACGAGCTGCTCAGCTGCGCATGCGCGAGCCAGCAGAACAGATTTTTTAATAATTAATAACTCTGTTTTGGCTGCACCAATCACTATCATATTACAGAAGCAGTTGTTGATCTCATGCTCCACTGTGATGTTTAAAACAGTTGTAACATTTTATTTTCTGGATGGATCTTCTTCAAACTTTGCGCGTATGATGGTCCTCACAAATTATAGCCATGGACAAATGTTCAGAAATGTAGTTCAAGCGGTTTCCTCAAAATCGGGGCTTCAGCAGTCCCCTGTTTATAAATGGCGAGTGGTTGTGCATTTAACTTCCTTACAGCTACCGCTGTAATGCAATGCCCTCAAGTAGGCTTGCAATTCTGATATATGGGTATATAGTGTATGTTTTTGTTGGTGTCTGGAATTAATGGAATTATATTTAAATCTCAAAATGAATTCACACAGGAGTAAGTTTGGGGACCACTGCATTAGTTTTTAAAAGTTGATGTTATCTCCATATGGACACAGGTTAAATTGATGTGCTCCAGTTATCAAAACAAATAAGAGGAGGAGTCAAAGACCAAACGCCACCCTTGAGAATCCCTGCATATCTATTACAGGTTTGAGAGCTATTCCCACTCACAGGACAATATCTCAGTCTGTGTGAGAATATTGTTAACTTGAAGTCAACCAATACCATTACTCAACTGTCCAGAAAGGTTGATGTTAAGCAAAGAAAAGGGTAATTTTATGCTCTACCTAGCCTGTTCAAAATTAAAACTAGGTCACAAATCAATGCAAAATAACCCTATGGATGTTTTTAAAACACGCAGCATTCTTCAAGTAGCAATATATCAAGGAATAACAAGTAGTAATCAATAAAGAGATATTTGTGTAGGTTTCATTGGGAGGTAAAACATGCGAGACGGTACTGTATCACCACCCATACTCTCACACTTAATATGGTACTTGACCAAAAGACATTATACAATGTCATGCTTTGGCCCTCTGCTTCCCATGTTATCTCCTCACCTTACTGAAAACTGCTGCCTAAGATCTGTTACAGTCATATTTCACTGCTGCTACTGGAAAGATAATCAAGAAGCCTGTTCCTCTAGTTTATTGAAGCCACTAGCTACTTATTTGGCCACTAGTCAATAAGAGGCAGTGTACGTGTACACACATACACACACACACACACACACCCCCACACACAGAGAAACACAAAGAAGGGCCACTTGCTACACAAATGTTACGTATAAAAGGAGCTGGTCTCTTGCATGGCAGTACAAATAGCTACCAAAAGCTGGGTCTCTAAAGGTACTATCTTTGTGACAAAATACAGCACAATTTATTTTCTAAGGGGAAAACCATTCTTTGCAATTATAGTTAAGACACCCCTACAGTAGTAGTCTTAGGAAAAGGATATAGAATATGTACACTTCATAAACAACCATAATGCTATAGCTGCAGATACCTGAAGCCGTTTTTGCTGTGTCCCCTTTGCTGATGTGTTCAATTACATCCTAAAAAGCAGGACATCTGAGGGTTTAAATCGCTCCTGAAAATGTCTACTTTTTACAAAGAGCTTGCTTGTACTTTGAGTTTGCATAGTTTAGTTGTCAACTGTGGAAAAGCCAATTTAGAGATGCTGCACAGTTAGAGGAGGTCTAAAACTAGGCTAGTACTCCCATGAATGTAGATTATGTTTTCCAAAATGTTATACCTCTTCAGATTTCTTTGGGAAGGAAAAATGACCTTGTGTGTTAGCTGGTAGTAAACTAAAAATATTGCCAGTAAGAACTAAGTTATTTAAAAACAAAACTTTCCCAGAGCTACAATATTTACCATGCATACCTGTTCACCTTCACTGTCTTCGCTGCTGCTGAGTTTCAAGTCATCTTTCAACATGCTAAGAAAAAAGGGAAGAAGAGGGAGAGTGTCTTATTTTTCCTATTTTCTATCAGTTACTTCCAAAGTATTGTTAATTATGCTGTAAAACTGGCTATGCTACAACACTAAGAATTTTCCTGCACTTACAAAATTACATTTGATCTTCTGTGGAAGCCTATGTGAACTCCGTTTTTAAATGCTTACATCACCATAAGAATTACTTACAATAAAAGGCTGAAGATACTAGGACTCATTTTAACATACACAATCGGCTAACAGAATTCTGAATGTGTTTCATGATTTAGGAAGTGAAGTTTGATGCCTTCCTGCTCATCAACAGAACTATAGGGTCATCTAGTCCAGTTCCCTGAATTGAGGCAGAATACGTAGTATTACAGTATTTTAAATATAATTTTGGGACTAATAGATGCTGCTGAAATTAAAAACTTATTTCTCTGCTGCCCAAAAGCTAGGTTTTTAAATCTAGACATTTTCAAGACTGGCTTGTGGTTTTCAGGCAGGGCTGGTCTGGGCCCCACACTACCTTAACAGCTCCACGACTGACTTCATTGAACCTGAGACTTGGCAGCTGAATCCCAGCTGCTCCTCAGATTCTCAGCAACCAGGACCACAAAGCAATGGCCTTTCAATCACCTCCCCAGTCAATCACAAAGCAGTAGAGGCTTGTATGCACACATGTGCATGTGCCCTGTGGCTCTTCGCCATAACAAGGTTAAGGTACATGGCTCTTGGAGCTGGGTGGCCACCTTCCATATAGGGTAATACTCAGGGCAGGCAGTTAGTTGACCCAGGAGGTGCCTTTCAGCTCTAGAGTTTTATGATTCTATATAATTACATTTCATAACACCACAATGACTAAACAGAAGATATTTATACTTTCATTAACATTTTAAACATAGCAAAATAAACATAACATCTTACTCTGTCTGGTTTGATTCACATCTGAAAGAAGAAAGCCAAAAAAAAAGGGTTAAAAAAGCTCCCATTTCAAACTGGAACGTTCACAGTAAAGATTTTCACTAAAATAGTTAAACACAAGTGTTCTGACATCACAGGTATAATGCCCAAACCACCATTCCCACAAAAGCATTTCTTAAATGTTTATCTTCCCAAAGCACAAGCAATCTTCCTCCCCTTGTATTGCATGCATGTTTCCAGTAGTTGTTGATGCCATATCACCAGGTTCCCCAAGTTTTCCATTTGGCCCAATTCTTCCCCACACTCCAGGAAACTTTTGTAACCTCTGAAACCACCAGCTACACTACTTCAACCATTATTATAGCACAATTTCTTGAGGCTGTAAGCCTTCAAGGAAGAACCCAAGTATATTGACACTAGAGAATCTTGGGAGCAGGAACACAGCTCAATTGTGACTTTCTATTAAAGACACCCAAGAAGTGGGCTTACAAGGAAGTTTCTGAATCCTTGCACATGACATGGGGAAACCGATGTGGCTGCTAGTGAATGACTGCACATGGGTAAAGCAGTTTGATTTGCCCACCCCAAAACAAGTTCTTGCATAAATGAATTGTTAGTTGACAAAGAAAGATGGGAAAGGCAAAGCAATAAGCATACATGATGAGACTTCAACTTCATGCCTTCTAGCCTAGAAAGCATCCCTCTATAAGGGGGTTACCTACCTATTTTCTGGTAAATCAAGAAAGATTAGGCATAAATTAAAACTGAATGCAAAACACCGCATAAAATATTTCTTTAAATACCAGAACTGCAATTCTTTCATAAGAACAACTTACGATTTGGACTGATGACCGTTGGACGTTTTAGATGAGGGATTATACCTTTCTAAAAAGAAAAAAACACCACCACAAGTTCACTGCTTAAATCTGAGCAACAGTAAAGTCATTCTAATCTTACATAAGCCAATAAAAACCTTAATAAATTTGGAAACAAGAACAGCCATGTGAATTAGTGCTTGTGAAATGCAGGGGCTAATGCAACTTGTTTAAGCCAGACATGGGGCAAGCAGGTATTATGTAAGCTTCCCACACAGCTCTTTGAAATGCATCTAAACCTTGATATACATACCCTTTCTAGGGGTCAACAAAAGAGACAGTAGCCCATAATAGCCTGCTCCTGGTGGGTCTTCACCTGCTGGTTTATTAGGTGGTTGCCAGATGTTCGACCCCACCGCTCACTCACCGGACCCACTGCCCTCACTCATGGTGGGGTCAGGGAGTATGCCAACACTACCGTGTAGGCAAATGCTGGCTAATCTGGGTGAAGGTACAACCACTTTTACGCATTCCGTCAGTTAGGTCACGCGCATACAGCACCATAGAGTTGTGGGCAAAAGTCTAGAGCATTTGAGGAGTGACCGCGGTGGGGGGTGGTGCATGGTGGGAAGAACATCTGCCCATCTGAGGCTTGTTGCCCTAAAACTGTGACTGGGGGTTGCACAGACCGAACAAAGACTGTAGTGGGCTACTGTCTCATTTGTTAACATCCTCAATTCCCGTCTTAGGTTTCTCTCAAAGACAGCAAACCATGCTTAATTGAGCTAAGTTGTGTGGTGCAATTAATCTTTCACTAAGCTTACCACTACGTCACTGATATAACCTAACCTAGATCTGAACTAAGACATTCAGAGATAAAGTGTTTGCACAGCAGCCAACTGCACCAACTCACAAAACTGGATCAGATTCAAGAACTATTGCTTATTTCATGAATGTGCTTAGTATAGTAACGCAATGTGTCTGCAAGAAGCTTCAATACCACTCCTAGCTCTGCAGCGAGGACTGTAGCTCTGTCTCTGAATTTATCTCACTTCATATTCCTGATTTAAGGCAGATTGTCCTCTCTTTCCTCATGACCTGGACCAGGTTTGGTGTAACTTTTTACGAGTTAAAAATCAGTTCTACTCCAATTCTCTTATTAAGCTGATTTCTGTTTTATGTCCCATTTCTATCCCAACAGTATTTACACCTTTCTATGATTTAGTGTGATGGCAATTAAGGGTTTACACATATTTCCTTAATTCCTCTCTGCGTTTATGTTTAGATTAAGCTGCTTGTCAATATCTAGGAATAAGCCACTTCTGCTTTTACTACTTAATCTAATTATCTAAGAGGAAAGGTATAGCCTGATGTTAGAAGTAACAGTGTGGTCCATGTCAGGCATACTAGGTGCAACACTTGTGTCAATTAATCCAAAGCACTTTTTCTTCGTGAAGGAAAATTATATTTAAAAAGAGACAATAGCTTCACTGCTGTTACCTTTGATTTAAGGCTGAAAACATCTCTGCTAGCAGTGAAGAGTGAACAAGTTGGCATGGTCATATGCTTGGGTTCCTGACTCAGAGGGCATTTTTAAGTGAGACACGTCCATGCATGGCCCCCCCACTGTCCACCCGCTCATTTGAATTGGTATGTGGAGCGGTGCGCTCCCATGACCCACGTAATGGCCACCCATTGCCATGCATGGAGCACTCCTGCAAAATCTGGTGTGCCCTGTGTGGGTCAGGGTGGCCGCCTCTGTAGACAGGGCAGCCATGCTGGGAGCCAAGTCCTCCTCACACACTGCACATGCATGGGCGCCCCGCTGTCGCCCCACACACCAACCATGGACCTCCCATCAAGCCTTGCTCATTTAAAAACACCCCAAGCCTCTGCTATGTTATTATGCCCCAACTGAAGTACAAATAAGCTGAAGGTAAAAGCTGCACTGCTGCCTACTCTCCCTAATTACAAAGACCACTCTTCATTCTCACTCTACTGAACACATTTATTGCATGATTTCCACCACTTCCTGGAAGTAGGTTTCAAAAGTTCTCACATACAATGGCTATACAGCTAGGATTTTTCCTCAGTTCTAAATGGAAGCATCTTTTCAATGGTTGCAGTATTATGAATGACTAGATACCAAAGTATCTTTTCTAGAAGCCAACGTCCACAAAGAAGTTCAATCATTACCTCTCAATTCATACAAGTTTGCCCAAGAAATCCAAGTATCGGTTTATAAAGATCTGAGAAAATGTGACTAATCTAGCTTGGGAAAATTAAACTGTCCAGGGTCCCCATTTCTGTGAACTGGGGAAGACTGATTAAAAAAAACCTAAGTACCCTAAAGGGGATTTGGAATGTTACTCATAGCATGAAAACTGATTACAAATTTGATTTGTTAGAATACATGAAAGGAATTTAAAATACTCACTTTGCTCTCCAGTGCCAAAACTGGATTGTTGAGATTCCTAAAGGAATATTACGTAATATTACTTTAAAAAGAATTAAAACTAGTGATTCAAGAGTAAAGCCATACAAGGAAAGGAAGCCATGATACCTTCTCAGCTTCAATGGACAAAAATCAGATGGTACTTTCAGAAACATGCAGCAAGTCAGAGAAATGCAACATTTTTGAATAAGAAATCAAAAAGAATGAACTAAAAGTGCCTGTTTAATTTGGAGAAACAACATTAAATCTGAGTGTTTATGTGGGGCTTTGCATGGTTAACTGACCTGAATTAAATTCATACCTCCAAATCAGAGGTAATTCAGCCCTCTTGCAAAATCATGTGGACAAAACGTCAGACAACACCCATGGAACTGGTTGAGAGAATCAATAAGAGAGTATAGACCTTTTCATCACAAGGTCATCATTTTGGTTCCAATTCAGTTTACTAGTGTCTGACCACCACCTATATAAATGGTAACTATTTTCGATCTATTGAAATTAGTTGCTGGCGCTTCCTAAGAGAGGTTTTCATATCACTAACAGCATCATAATTGGCCCTAATTGCTGCCCTTATTGATGCTCAGTACAGAAGTCAAAGACCAATGAAGCTGACTGAACTCCTTCTCTTTTGCCTTAGGTATTCCCTACAGGAAATAGCTATGGCACATCAGAACAGAAGCTTATAATGCTACTGTACACAGTAAAACATCACTGTTGACAGCAGTTTTCGTCTCCAAGGCTGAAAATCCAAGAACTTTTCAATTTTTGATTGCAAAAAAAGGTTTTTGGTTTTGAAGACAGAGTTGCAGGTTTTTAAGTACACTAGTATTATGGCTTTGGAATCCCAAGTAGTCAACTGAAAGCCCATTTATGCTTCATCAATAACTTCAGATCTCAGTCTCTTACTTACTGAATGGCAGATTTCTCAGAAATGCTATACCTTAGAAAAGGTTGACAGCATATTACTTATGAAATTACTGAATTTAAAGTGCCCAAGTTCTCTCTTGACAGTACAGCCTGATTACAGTAAGCAACCACCATGCTTTGTTTTCTGCATTATACTACAACTTTAGGCTGTACAAACCCATGGCTTACTATCTTGCTGGAGTTCTTGGAAGATATTCCTGCCAAGAAGGACAGGCGAATATGGCAGAAAAATTACAGGCTTTGGATATGTACAGAGCATTTGACTACATCTCACATCTGAGAAATGTTTAAGAAACACAATCCCATCTTGTAAAGACCCCCAAATGTGACCTACCTCTTTGTTTTTATGGCTATGTAATTTTATACTGTTCTATTTTACAATTCTATAACGTCTCTCTCAAACATTGAGTTCTTTGTTCTTCTCTTTACCTCCATTTTAAATCAACTGTTGATTTAAAAGCCAAAAGAGTCATGACGAACCCTACATTGCAAACATGCATATATGAAGAGAAGTCATTCTGTAAAAAAACAGGTTTCAGATTCAAGCGCCTTTGGGTTTTTCCAACTAGTTCAAATTATGAAGCACATTTTGACTGGGTTCTTTTAACAATAACACTTGTTTTCAGTTGCTATCACAGAGCTGGATCATAGCTTTGTAGCATATTAGGGACAGTAGGTGCTGATGCACCAGGACCCACAAGCCTGGCGGGCCCATGCTCCCTGGTACAGCTGCAGCCAAATCCACTGGGAGAACTCCATTCCAGGATCCATTCCAACTTAGTTACAAGACTATGCTGTCAACTAAACTTGGATTTAAAGTACTGCAGGCTAGGATTGCGATACCCACAAATAAAATGCAAATTCTCTAACTGTGATGCTATAATATTTGTGGACAGCATGAAACAATAGTGCCAAGCAAGTGGCAGTCTGCCCTACTTATCTGTTATTAGTGATACCAAAACATAAACACAAATATTTCACTGATGATCCGAGTGTTCATGAAAGGAGAAGACTAGTCATGATTTGCATATTCTACTAATAGTGGTGCCTCATTTGGGCATTTCAAGTAGGTTAAGCTAGAAACACCTTTGTTGTTATTTTTACACCAAAATGACCTATGGTTTACATAAGAGAAGGGTTTATCCAGTAAAACAACAGAATACCTTGAATACTGTGCTTAAACAGAACAGAGTTAAACGCATTTAAGAGAAGTTTTCAAATGAAGACATTTTCATAAGAAATTTCTAGTGCGTGCATGCAGCACTAAGTACATGACACTGCTTTGAACAAAAAATAAAATCAGCGTAGCATTTTGTTCCTTCCGTAAGATACAACAGTTCCGAGAATGACTAAATGCTCCAAGAATAAAAGGAAATTGCAGAGATATGTAAATTGTTCCAGAACAGACTGGAGAGGAGGGGAAAGAACAAGACTGTGCTATGTATAGAGCTACTAAAGTTAAGGAATAGCAGGGAAACCATGACTGCAAAACACCAGAATGAAAATATAGATAAGAGTTTAACAAGAATACTTCAGAAACATGCAATGCAATTCTTGGCCGTCAAAAGGCTTTCTCCTAGTTGTAGGTTCACCTAACATTTCACTACTAATGTTTTTGTCATCCACTGACCTTTGTCGGGAATGGAAATTTTGAAGGCTCTGTTTTGCATGGTGTGTGAATAGCAGTCAGCGGGGGAGGCCAAGAATGGGTCATCTCCTGTAGCCAAGTCAAACAGCAAAGCCATTACGCATCAAGGTTAAATAGATCAAAGAAACAAATTAAAAGACTACATCTGTCAATGTTTATCTTCAACTGTTAGAGAAACTTTGGTTTATAACCTGTAAATTGTAGTGATCTTGGATTTTATTTCTATTATATCTCAAAGTGCATTTAACAGCACTTTGCATTAAAACAGCTTTACTCCTCTCTCTAGTTATAACGATTTTATGTAGAGGAACCTAGGCATATGTTAAATGTTGGGTCTATGAAAGAGGAAATCCAGATACTTAAATAGCAAAAAAGCATACAACTGCAAACTTGTTTAGTTGACCCCTCAGTTGGGAGCTCCCCAAGGTTCTAATCTTCTTTCTCGCTGAATCTCTCAGCTTCCAGAAAAACCTGTATGAAGACAATACTCCTCGATCTCTTCATCTCCATCCTCTCCACCTCCACCCAGTCTCACATCCCCACCTCTCTCCTACACCTCCATTTGAATGTCTCAACAACAAAAACTTTGTTGTGTCCAAAAGTGAGCTCTTTATCTCCTGTCCCCCTCCAAACCTTGCCCTCCCATCCCCTCTACCTATTTCCATTGATGGTGTCACTATCCAGACTGACCCCCAGGCACAAAGCCTGGCATTCATTTAACTCCTCCTCCACACTTCATATTCACCCTGTTGTCAAGGCCTGTTGTTTCTCTCTACATAACTCAGTGCTAAAATCCAGCCCTTCCTTACTGCTCCTACAGCCAGAACTCTAGCCAATGTCCATATCATCTCTTGACTACTGCAACCTCTTATTTCCTGGCTTTCCCCACTCTCACCTGGATCCTTCTCACTTCTGTGCAATAGTCCACCGACAAGGTCATCCACTTTATCCACTCCTTTGATCATGTTCATCCCCTCCTCTGTCCCCACCCCCCAACAGCTCCCTCTTCACATCCAGCACAAACTCCTTATCTTTACCTTCAGGGCTCTTCATGGCTTTGCTCCCCTTATCTTTCTGCTCCTGCCAAACCTTCAAATCCCTCCTGAAAGCCTACCTTTTCCATCAGGCTTTCCCTAGTTCCTCCTGCCCATAGACTGGTCACTGATGCTCTCTCTTCTATTCTTTAATTCAGGATCCCCTTCTTCCCTATTACTAATCTATGAACATGAACCTACAACGTAACTTCATAAATGTACCCCAGTGTCTCCCTAGGTTCGCCTCTCCCTTGTCTCTCCTAGACTGTAAACCCCTCCACCTCCAAAGTAGGTATCTAATTAATGACTGTACAGTGCCAGGTACATTGCTGGTGCTCCTTAAATAAAAATAATAATCCCACTGTACACAGATGTAATTTTATTAATACTTCATCTATAAAGTCTATGAAAACGTACGTATATGGCCTTGTCTCTTAGGTATTTGCGGCCTCCCCCTTGTACCCTGCCAAAAGTGTTTTTGCCAACTCCTATCAACTCTGGACTGTGTAGGGTAAAGTGGACTGAAATGATTGGATATCAAGTGGTTTCCTGCCTTGAATCCCCGGAGTTGATTGATCTCAGATTAAGAGCGGTTGAAGCAAGGGATGTGTGTCAGGCTATGGAGGCAATAAATCTTACTGCCAGGGAATGACTTCCTTTTTTAGTTAAACCAACCTCCCAAGTCTCAGTCGATTTTCATTCCCAGGGTTGGTGGGACTCAGTGTAGGGAAAAGCGGGCAACTTTGAGAAGGGTGGCAAGATCTTTTTAAAAAATCATACTCTAGAGCATTATGGATGTTTATAGGTCACTGCAGGCAGGCTATAAGATCCTTATAACGGGGGGAAAAAACGTGAGTTTGCTGGAGTTTATTGGGGGAAATTGCTATACGCTTTAGATACAAACAATAGTGGTGTCTTTTGGAAACTTGTAAATGGTGCTCTGAAAAGTGGTCCTTCGATAATGCAGGCCCCCCCTCGATCTTGGAGTTGTTTGGGGCAAAACATTTTACTGCTATCTTTAATGATAGTAGTGCCGCCCTCGATACTCAATGTTCGGAACCTTTATTTAATGGGGCATTGTGGGATAGGGTGACCAAATCTGAGATAGAGGCGGCTATTGCTGGCCTTAAAAACGGGAAGGCACCCGGGTGCGATTTTTTGCCTGGTGAAGTGTTTAAGGCAAACCCTCATTGGTGGCTTATCGCTTTGGCAAATTCTCTCTCTTTAATAAATGATACGGGAATTATACCAGATCACTGGAAATCAAGCATAATAGTCCCAATTTATAAGAAAGGAGACAGGAATGACCCGCAAAATTATAGGCCTATCAGTCTTCCCATTATTTCCAAATTATATTCGAAACTGCTGTTGGTACGTCTCACGAGATGGGTGACAGACCAGGGTCTTTTGGCTGAGGAGCAGGCCGGTTTCCAATCAGGGAGAAGCACTGCTGATCATTGTTTTATACTTAATCATCTTATTCATCAGTGTAGGAATAAAGCGTTAGGCTTATATGCCGCTTTTACTGATTTTTCCTCTGCCTTCGATCTTATTGATCGAAATGCCCTTTGACTTAAATTGGAGAATATGGGGATTGAAGCTAGATTGCTTTCTTTGATAAAATCTTTATATACGGACACCAGTTTGGGGGTCCGGGTCAACTTGCAGGGGGACTTATCTAAGGAGGTTCGGACATCAAGAGGGCTGAGACAAGGGTGTCTCCTTGCCCCTCTTCTTTTTAACCTTTATGGTCACCAATTGATTTTGAATTGTAGGGACAAGGAGTACCACCTGGTCCTTAAGGTTGGGGATCGTCGCATACCAATTTTAATGTACACGGATGACATGGTGCTTTTGTCCACTGCTAGATTGGATTTGGTAAGATTGCTTGAGGATTTGGGGAAAGATTGTCATTAGCAGGGTCTTTGGAAAAATTATAATCAAACTAAAACTTGTTTTCGCGAAATATTATGAAGTCTATCCTTGGTTTTTGAACGGTTATCGAATCACCCAGATCCATACATTCAAATACCTTGGATTGGTTTTTGCTTTCAATGGATCTTGGTCTTCTCGTGTTCGATCAGCTGAAGTGGAGGTTCAAGCTAGTACCCAGCTGATACAAAAATTCTATTTTTCTAAGGGTGGTCGTTTGGTTCCACCCGCTTGCTTAATTTATGAAAGGAAAGTGCTAGCCAAGACACAATATGGGGCCCAGATCTGGGGCTACTATGCGGCTGCCCCAACAATCTTGGAACCTGTAAGAAATAACTTTTTGAGTTAAATTTTGGGGGTTCCCCAGGGTACTCCTGCTGCTCTCATAAATCTGGAATCAGGTCATTCCTCTATTGAGGCTGTAATTAAGAAGTGCATTTTGAGCTATGCTCTGAAATTGGCTCACTGTTCCTCAGATAATCTTTTGTTTAAGTGCTTTGAGGATGAACTTAATCTCTCTGGCTTCCCTTGGTCTGAGTATATCAAACAACACTTGTGTGGGTTGGGTTTGCCTTTCTCCTTCCTGGTCTCATTCCCCCGTGAAGTGGGGATTAAAATGGTGCTTGAAAGAATTAGGGATGTTGATCTGCAAAGCCTAAGGAGCCGAGCTTGTTGTGTTCGCTCTGCCCCTTTTTTCCAATTTATCCTTCCCCCTAAGGATGGGTGTAATTATTTGAAGGCGATCTATGATTTCCGTTTGAGGAAGGCCTTTTCTGCCCTTAGGTTCCAATCATTTTTATCAGCTATGACATTGGGCAGATATAGAGGTCTCCCTTATGCCTTTGTCCATGCGGGAATGGTATGGTTGAGGATCTCCTGCATTATTTCTCGTATTGTTCTTTATATGCAACTGCTCATGCTGAATTATGGCTGCAGCTAGGCTATGATGTTGGTATACCTTCTCTGAACCTTTTGTTGCATTGCGTCTCCGATAGACCCCCGGTGATTTCACTGGCGGCTGCGAAATTCGCTTCTAGAGCTGAGGCCGTAAAAGCAAGGTTCTGATTACTTGTGGATGTGGTTTTTTGGAGTGTATAAATTTAGTTCAGAGATTGATGTACGCACTAGTTTAGGGTCGTATTGCTTGTTGCTTATATGTGCTTTGTATTATAGTATAGTATTTATCTGTTTTTGTCATGGCTTAGGTTGGTACAAATAAATTTGAATATATACATACATGGTGCCACGTGCTAAATTTAAAAGTTAGCAGAAGTTGCAGTAGAACATGGAAGAGCATGACATTTAATATTTCTTAGGCAGCTAGACAGTCCAAGTGGTACCTCAGAACATTAATGATTTCATACTTTCAATTCATTTGCCAGTTTACTAGTACTCAATTTATTTAGCAAGTAAAAGTTGTAAACAAAAAGGGGAGAGAACTTACCTTTAGAATTTCATCTACACAGCTCACATCACCAGATGCTGATGCCTACAACAAATCAAGTTTCAGAATTAGCTATGTATACATTTTAGGACTTTACTTTTTAAAAGAGCATTGATTTTAAGAAGTTACACTGATTTGTGGTCCAAGTCCAAACATTTCCCATCTGGAGTCAGTGCCAAAAGAGCTCTTGGTAGCTCGAAGAACCAACGATAATTTTAAGGTTATGTAGCTCAAGAATTTTAAGTAAGCTGGAATTCCTATCACAAATTATATCTAGAATTCCCATGATACTAAAGCAAACCTGCACTGGTAAAAAATGGCACTTAAACATCTCGCTTCTTCTCAAATTCATTTGAAGCTAGACATCTAAGTATTATTTCTGACTGTGAAAACCTACGACACCCTTGGAGTCTATGGGGAAGGGTGGGGTATAAGTCTGAATAAATCAAATAAATACCCTAATATGTCACTCCTAACTTCTTGTTTCTTCCTCAAACTTTTATCCCTCATTTGAATTTAGGATGATATTTAGAAGCAAATATCTTAATCTAAAAATGGTGCATATAACATTTTGACATACAAGCTACTGAACTATCAGTTTAAGACAAAAGAATTTAATGCCCTTATCCAAATTCAAATGAAGGAAAAAGCAAGTTGGAGTCTCTAAACAATGTCATTTTAAAGGTTTTTTTGTCTCACAAAATCAGAGGGCTAGAAACAGTTTGGTATAACCAACTGAGATGTGTACTAGTCATGTCATTTCCCCCTAAGTATTGGTTCTAGATCAGTGATCAGGAAGAAAAGAGAGATCCATGGAGAATTTTTCCATCTAGTTAATATGTGTCAGTAAATTTGAAAAATTGCATTAATAAAAGTTAATGTTTTCATACTAGTGTTGCTGTGTATTTAATACACTGCACATCAAAACAAAACCATTTAAGATGGATACAGTTTTTGTACTTTTCTAGCACAACTTACAGAAGGGCTGATTCAGAAAGTGTCTCATTTACTTATAAAAAGACAAAATTACAGGCTAACCTGCTTAAACTATGAGCAAAGACCCATGTTCATGGCATTTTCCCCACTGGTAGCAATGGGGAAAATGCTGTGAAGAAGAGTCAATACTTTTTGGTTTAGGTCACACTGAACTATGTGTAGCATTTCTTTTGCAGCTACAATACAGATGGTGCTCCAACTACTTTACTCAAACAGCTTTTTATAAAAATATAATTTAGTTACATTTACTCCCAACATGGCTGGGCGATACCCATTATAAATCAATTTCAAAACAGTTAGGAGTCTTATTTATTATAAAATTTGGAAATATTGTGTATAGTAAGTACTACATTTTACAAGAAAATCTGTATGCAGAGTTAATACATCTGCCACAATCTAGCATGACCCATAGCAATATAAATGGCAGACCTACAACTAATCAGGAGGATTAGGTTGTAACTTCCGACCACACTGAAGCAGTTGCATAAAAAAATTACGTGCACAAGGGGAGAGTAAATGAGAAAAAAATAATCTGTAAATTGTTTATTTTTGTACTCATGGGAAACTAGACTTCTTACAGCTGAACCACAAATAAACTTTTCAGTGGAAATTTTTTCTATATTGCCAGTTTCATGCACATAAGCTGACATGCTCCAAGAGGGTAGCTCCCAACTCCCATTTACTTATACTGGAGGTTGGACTTCTATCCCCACTAGGTTCATTTAAAAATCCCAGTGAGGATACTTAAAAAAAACAAACCAACCAAAAAAAGACACACACACACACAAATATTAACTTACATCAAGAGGTTGTGAAGGGATTTTCAGCTTTGTTAGATGTGCTTTGCTGCTAGGCTTCAGCTCACTCATACTGTTGCTATGAGTCTGGCTACTGTAGTGTTCAGAAGTTAACTTTGGTTCCATGGATTCTTGTCCATCCATGGGCCTTACATAGGCAGTAGTCTTCTGCAACATTGAATTTGACTTGGACATCAGTGAAGGAGGGAACGACTGATTAGAGTTCTGCCCACTTGAGAATGAAGGTACTCGGGAGGGCGAGTCCCAGTTGGCATCAGGGTCTCGTGGAGATTTTGAGCGCTGATGTTCCTTGCTGTGATGATCACTTCCATGAGACCTGGAATGGCTGGAGCTCAATGAAGAAACAGCAGATGGTTTTCCAGGGCTGGAAGAACGGGATTTGGAGTGTTCCGATCCATGTTGGCTTTTTTTGCGGCTGCTGCTACCACCACTGTATGAGTCACGATCATGCCTCTGACCGCTACTGCTATTGCCACTGCTCCGCTGACTACTGTGTCCACTCTGTAAACCTGAGGACCGTTTCTGTGATTGGGAAGAAGTGCTAGGTGCTGGCCCTACAGGAGTCCATTTGCTGCTCTGATGAGAGCTAGTACTGTGCCTCTGTTCACCAAAGAAACTTTGGTTTGATTTTTCATCTGGTGTGGATGGTACTGTTGGCTTGGGAATTACAACAAGCTTCGGTAGAGTTCTGTCTCCTATAAAATCCTTCATTTCATCATAATTTCCAAGCATACTCTGAATACGGCTAGACAATTTATCTTCTTTGCTGGTCTGTACAAAGTGTAATACAAAAATATAAGATCCAAAATGTATGTAAAAATATTGAACCAAGACTTCTAATCAATATATACAGTTTGGTTTTAGGTAAATTCATTTGACAATAAGCAAAATGGGGAAAACCCAAACGTCAGGACCAAGTATAGTCCTAAAGTCACTTACTCTGGAATAGTCCCAACCAAAATAATAGATTTAATTACTGATTTTATAAAATGCCCAATTAATGTTTGTCTTTTGAAACTGAGAAAAACGGATAGTTTATCAAGAAGTATATCGTTATTTTGACTGCAGAAGTTAAAAAAAAATATCACATGAATAAAAACAGAAGCAAACAGTAGGGAAAAGCTTTTAATGAAAAAGTCTTCGATTCCTTGATTCCTTTTAAAATTCTACCACAGACTGAACAGCAATACGATATGAATCGTTTTTTTAAAAGACAAAAGCTATGTAACTCAAACATGTAAAAATATTTACTTTTGACCAGTTCTATCATCACAGAATTCTAGACTATTGTAGAAGGAAAACATGCAGGGAAATGTCACCAGCTGCATAAGAGCAGAGCTAGCACTTTAAAGGAAAAAATCTAGTTAACTAGTATTTATACAGTATTTATTTTGCACTTCTCCACTAGTCTATTTTCCTTGCCCAAGTTAATTTAATTTTTTTTTTTTTCAATCAGCTTCTAATAACTAGTTTAACTAACACACCAGCACAATTCTATAGTGGTTAAATTAAAGTTACAGGCATATTTTCCTTAAACCTTTACATTGGAATTTGTACAAAGTCTACAGCTGGGGCTAAATGATAATGGATAACATCAGTGATACCCTTTTAAATACAGGCACCAGAGATTGAAAATAAAACCTGACACCTAGCTGCAGTCTGTGGTGCTGTGGATATACTTCAACAACTCCTCTCTTCCGGTACCCTTTTCCCCCAATTATGGGGTGAAGCCTACATCAAAAGAACAGGTTATTTCCATAGGTTTTTGAATGATAAATAATTAACATCCTCTATGGGCAGCCCAGTTGCTTCAAGTGTAGCAAATCTCTATATGAGAAAGTTAGAGAAGAGGATATAATTTTACCTCAGGGACATAACCCCTTTATGCAATTTATGCATTTCTATGGGAGATACATTGATATCATTTTTATTGTAGTGGACGGAGTATTAGGATTGAGGATTTTGTGGCTGAACGAACGCCATTAAGCAAACATATTACATTTATTAGTTATTTAGATCCATATGCGGTCCCTTTTTTTGATGTTTTAGTTAGAAGGAACAGCAATTCCCTGAAAGTTACAAGTTATTCTAAACCTACGGATAAGAATTCTCTTTTATATTATTCTAGTAGTCACCCAAAGTATTTGAGACACAATTTACCTTTGGGGCAATATGTACAGTTCAAGCGGAATTGTACTGATTTGAGAGATTACTAGATGTGCTGATAGGTTTGATGCACAATTGGGAAATAGAGGATATCCACAATCCGTAATAGAGGGCTACATTTTAGAGCAGAGTTATGTTCAACAGATCAATTGTTGACAGATAAAGAAAAGCAGGCATTTTTTGGTCTCTAGAATGTTCCCATCTTTATGCCATTAAGCAAATCATAAAAAACACTGGCATCTTGTAGCCCATATAACAGGATGAGAGGATTTGCCCTGTGTAACTTTCAGAAGAACATACAATCTAGCTGATAAATTAGTACATTTGGATTTGAGAGCCACTAGTACTAATAAGATGAGGATTAGAAGACACTTTAAATGTGGACATTGTTCGATTTGTGTCCAGACTTTGAAGATTCGAAATGTGGTTAATCCCTCTAATGGAAAAAGTAGGGGATTTTAAAAAAAATTCTCAAATTGCAATTCTTCAGTGATTTATGCGATTCAGTGTCCATGTGGATTATTTTATGTAGGAAAACATTCAGGTAATTACGGATCAGGATCTTGGAACATAAAAGTAAGCTTGAATGCCAATTCCTTGATGCTCCCTGATTTTTCATTTTATGGAGAAAAAATATTTACCCTCTGATATGATGATTTTTCTGGTGGAAAAAATAGTTATTGACCCTCAGAAGGGTCAAGAAAGACATTTGGTGTTATTACAAAGAGAATCTTATTGAATCCATATTTTAGATACCTTGGTTCCAAGCGGATTAAATGACAAGATTGATTTTTCAGTGTTTTTATAGGATCATAACTGTTGGATTGAGCTGAGAGGAAGGTGTATATCCAAGGGCAGGAGAAATTAAGTCACAGAATAGACCTGGGTAGTGGCAACAGCAGTTAGGTTTATGCTCTGGCAACTCTGAGATGGAGATTCAAGGCTGGGGATCTTATACCAGGGATTTATTTTCATCAGGGTTAAGATAGACATTTGGTGTTACTACAAAGAGAATTTAATTGGATCTATATTTTGGATACCTTGGTCCAACAGGATTAATGTTTTCCTGAGCCTTATATGACTATTGGGTCACCTTTATCTTACTGCATACGGAGTTTAAGATATGTGGGGTTCTATGGGACCATTTGACTGATCTGCCCAAGAATTCTAATAGTATTACCTCTTTCTTTGATCTGTGAGAGGAGCATGTTAATTAACCCAGTTGGTTTGTATGCATATGAGAATTTACACTGTTACCTGGAGTTGTGGTCTGTAAGAGCAGTTTGTTAATCCATAGGGGCTTTAAATAGTAGATAATACCCTGGTTTATCAATGGACTGATGGGTTACTATTTGTGAGGGAGATGTCTCCTTGCATCAACAGATAATGCAAACAAGCAACAGGTGATAAGTGCATTCGGGAAGTTATATATAAGTCATGTGATAGGCAAGCCCTGAGTTAAGTTGGTTAAGCAATACAGCATCTGGATGCAAGAAGGTTTCTCAGGATATTGAAGTGAGTTTTATAGTATTAGTGAGAGTTCTATACCCTGATAATTTGGAATAAATATAGGGGAGTATTTAACCCTAGGCTAACAGGTGGGGGTCTAACTGACCCAAGAGAGGTACAAAAGTGTTAGTAAAACTTTGTTAGCAAACTTCTACTACTCCATGACTTTGTCAACTATAATGGACTCAATTGTCCGGTGGTGTTTCATGCCCCCTCTCCACCCCTTGTAATTTTTTTAAATTAAGGTTTTTATTCTGACGCTGCTGGGGGTCAGCTTGACTCCAATTGAAGTACATGGGAAACTGAAAGTACTATGCAACTAAGGTGTTGGGCGTAACATAGACACACACCCCGCCCCCAAAAAGCTGTTAAAAATAAATGTTTATTATTTCTTTAAATGCTTAAACCAGAACCTGTTCTTTCCTTCTTTTCTCACAAGTGGAAATAGAAAGAAATGTAGCATTGTCTG
Source organism: Sphenodon punctatus (assembly GCA_003113815.1). Classification (NCBI taxonomy): domain Eukaryota; kingdom Metazoa; phylum Chordata; class Lepidosauria; order Sphenodontia; family Sphenodontidae; genus Sphenodon; species Sphenodon punctatus. Next base: position 628,713 of record QEPC01010167.1, read on the forward strand.
TTTTCATTAATTTTCATGTGTGCACAAATATCACTACAAATGCTTTTGGGGGTCTATTATACCCCAAGCTAAAGAACCACTTTACAAACAAACTGAGTTGTATATATATTCCCCCCCACCCCACAGTTATAACCTTACTGGTGTGGACCTTCAACAGTTTTTTTTCATCATGGCTGCTTGAAGAGTTCATGTTGAAAAATACTTACCAATCAGCCATATGGGGCCATTTGGACCCCTCCATTTACTTGCTAAGTGACCATTTTGGTCAGTAAGGGTTAACATTAAAACCTGTTTGCAGTAAGGTTGCTATCTAAAGGCAGATATCAGACTTCATGGAGCCATCTCAAAGGAATACAAAATTAATTAGATAGAATCACTAACTGCTTGGTAAACACTTGGCACCCCAGTTGAAAACCCGGCTGCTATTCCTGTGTAGTTGGTAGTGTTAACATTGTGGCCATCGTGGGGTATTACTGACCCCTGCTGCCTTTTGTTTTATTCCTATTCCTGTCCTCTTCCCCCCACCCCCCAAAGTCTTGATACAGTGTGAATTTTTTTTCTAGACAGCTGTTGTCCTTTTCAAATTAAACCCCGTCGTTTGATTGTTTTTTTTTTAAAAAAATTATGGCTTTTTAACTGGGATCTGTTTGACCCCCAACACCAAATTAGTACAGTGTGCATGTCCAACTTGCTAGGGTTAATGAAATATATATTTTACAGATAGAGAAGATGAAGGGGTACAATTGTAATTGAGTTAACCTTTAAATGCAGGAGACATCCTCTGTTGAAATAAATCCCAGCCAGTGAGATAATGAATTTTAATATATTAGCTTGCACCACCATTGTAAATGATGGCATTTTAAAATTAATGTATATGATTATTATAAAGGAATGAGACATCCTCTGCCAAAATAAATTCCAGCCAGTGAGGAGTATCTGCTGTTGAAGCAAGTCCTGGCTAGTGAGAAGGAAGGTTTTTTCCACTGCTGAAGGATCGTCTTGTGTTCGTCTGCTGTTCCTTGAAGGTCCAAATTTGTTTATTAAGCTTGGCAAATTTGCCATCGCTGACCAAACCGCACAGCAGGCTCAGCAGAAGCCTTGAATGTCCTGAAGAAGGTATTCGAAATGAGCCTGATCAACCAGGAACTCACAAACTCAGGAACCTTTTGTCTTTTGAAATGGCGGACTTGGACTTTTCAGATCATCCTTGCTGTATACCTCTTAAAGTGGTGGATTAAATTTACCTGTAGCCACATATTGTATGGGTATTTTAGAATTATACATTATGTGGGGGGAATTGAGGGGTTTTGTGTTTATACACTCTGTACTAGGTTATTTAATAAATTTGTGATATATTATATAGTTTAGTAGCCCCAAGTGTGGATCCTGGGACTGCTGTCCCGTGGTTTGTCAAGGTTTCCTCTGATCATAGGGCTAGGGGAATGTGGCTTCCCTCAAACACCCTACACACACACACCCCTCAAAAGGTTTGGCTCCCAGGCAGCAGCAATAGCAATTGAGGGCACACTGCCCTTGCTCTCACAGCCACCTCCAAGAGGTTTTGGCAGAAGAGGAACTGGCAGCTCAGCTTCTTTTACTCCAGAAAGAAATGCATGGATAAACTGGGCAGCCACTTCCGGCAAGAGCCACAGTACAGGTGCCTGGGAGCTCCATGTGGCTCCTGAGCCACCATCTGCCAACCTCTACTATAGGAAAAGAACCTTTAACATCTTCTAAAATAAAACTATACTGACATCCTAAACAAAATTCTGAATTACACCCAGAATAATAGAAAAGTTACAGCTCTCTTTAAAAAGGCATAAAGTTTCATCCTTTAAAAACTGAAGTCCTATCCAATAAACTCTACTTTGGGGTTTGCCTATGATTGACTAAAGGGGTTAAAAGGTTAGAACGAAACAAGAGACGTAACACCAAAAGGAAGCTAAGTCATCCAGACACTTTCAGACCTGACTTTAATGAAATGAAAGGGGGTTCAACTGCTCCTCTTTACCTTGGGTGTCCCCCAGAGAAATTCTGCTATTCCCCTGTCCCAGAGGGGTTCAGCTCTTGTGAGTCCTATCCAGCTGTCTCTGTCCAAGAGAGGCAACTGCCTGTATCCTAACCAGCTGTCTCTGTCCAAGAGAGATATTCAGCTGCATGCATCCTAACCAGTTGTCTCTGTCCAAGAGAGGCAACTGCCTTTGAGTCCTACAAAAGAGAGCAGGTCCCTTTCAATTCTTGGGATCTAGTGGAAATACTCTATTTCAATTATGAATCTTGATTCAATCAAATAGGCATTTATTCAATAATATCAGAACAATCAGCATATTAATTATCAAAGAGACACTTGCATCTAACATCCTGCTCTCATCTGCTATGAACTACTTAGAAATACATACAAAGCACATATTCTTACGTGATCAGAGGCCAATGATCTTGGTTCCAGGAACAGGCAGGAGAGGGCCCAAATGATGCTGAGAGAGTGCCTTGCTGGGCACGTTGTAGGATTTCCTATGGAGAAATCCCAGAGAGGGCAATCACCGAGCTTTTCAGCTCCCTTGATAAGGGATGGCGAGAAAGTACCGTGAAGGCAAAGAACTAATCCAGAGTCAAGCCTTATATGCTGTGGCTATCTTATGATTATCCAGAGTACGGGGTTGTCAGTACTAAGCTTGTGGAGTACTCCCATTGGTTGCCCAGATCTGGGGTACCTTCTTGCTTAGTGATGATGTGAGGCTTGTTCTGACCAGTAGAGTCAGGCCCACTCCTCCCTCCGGAGGTGGAGGTCATAGCTCCTTGGCCCTGGCTTAGCCCGCACATCCTTCTAAGAGTCATCTATTTGTCTGATAAGACCACACACTCTTGCTTGTTCAGCTCAACTTCTGCTATCTGACCTTCTATTCTGGTTCCTCTATGTTTCTGTAAATTATCAACATAGGTTGTTTGGGGAACAGGAGGTCCTGCTCACTTCTCCAGCATCATTTGTTCTCTCTCTGACCAATTTTGACTATCTTTCCCTAACACTTTCTGCTCTTTAAACCAAATGCATCAGCACATGTACTTAGTAATGTCTTGCCTAATTTTTGATTTTCTATATAACCCTTCATAGCAGCCCCAATGACCTACAAAAGTTCAATTCCAAGTATTATAGCTCCAGTGTGTACCCTTGGTTACATTTTAACACAAAGATAGTTACAATAACATCCAGTGTATGTTTCTGTTTGTGCCAAAGAAGCACTTCTGTTTAGTTACATTTTAACACAGAGTTGGTTACAAACATTTAATGTATGTTCTGGCACATTTGAATCAAAGAAGCGTTTCTGATTCAGCACATTGGAGCAGGGAGATTAGCATCTTAGTTAGGCCCAAGCCATATCATAACATGACCAACACAAAAAAGTTAGCTGAAATATTATCATCCTTTTTCACAAATCCCTTAAAAAAAAATTTAAAAAATTTAAATCTCCTAAAGTGACATTTTGGCCATCTAGTACATAAGCACCGAGCATTAAGAGATCAGGTTACAAAAAAGTCTATAATTCCAAGACACATGAATTTTGCTACAAAGAACCGCATTTAAAAAAATAATCAAGAACTCACAACTTTGTATGGCTCAGCAAAAAGTGGAGAATTAGGTGGAAAGGCTTCTTCACCCTGTTGAATTTCCTGATTTCGCCTTTCCCTTTCTTTCATACGCAGCACATTCCGGTCTTCACGGTTCATGTTGCTATGAAAAAAAATAATAATCTAGTAATGTAAAGAAGGGACGAAGGTGATCTAATTCCATTTTTTTTTCTTTTTTCCAACAGAATGGACCCCTTTAAAATAGACTGTAATCTTCAATCTTGAACATGTTTGAAACAACTGACATCTATATTTGCTACAACTATCAACTGTCTTTCATTGATACCACCGGCAGAACTTATGTAGTGACCCACGGGAGGAAATAAACCCCTCTAGTATCTCAAAGCATGTCTGTTTTACAACTGGATTAGGCTAGCAAAAATATATAATCAAAATGGGTATGAGAATTTTAAAATACTGAAAATACTATCATTTTTCCTCTTGTCTCCTTTGCTGTTCTCGCACTCCCAACACCTCCTCTCTCTCATATACCCTTTCCAGTACTTGGACTCAGCATTTGATCTACCTTATTTTGTGGTTTTTTTGTCCCCAGTACAGCTTCCTTGGCATCCGTTCTCTATGGCAACTAAAACTCCACTTTGCTTTTGTTTCTAGGTTCCCTAAAGATATCATTTCTACTCCACTATTTGAGTAAGACCTCCAAAACTACAATATTATCACACCTTCCAGCCCAGCGTCCAGTCATATAGTCAGAAACTACAGTCTACTAGGAGTTAAACTGCAAGCTTTCCCTTTTAGCACAGACTTACTGAAATCTGACTTAAGAATGCTGCTTCATTTGAACAACTGATCTAAATATAAACACTAAAGTCTAATTGGAAAAAGGGGTGTCCGAAAGGATTCCATTTGAGCTTGCTAAAGTATCAGTACCTAAGGAAAGCAATTAGAAAACAAGACTAAGAACAAATGGAGTCGAGAGTAGTTCACATGATTATTATACTTGAAGAGATTCAGGTGTGCAAATCAACAATTGTTTATATATATTTATATATATATTTTTAAATGTAAGAAAAGGACCTTCTCAAAGATGTGCCATCTAAATAAGAAAAAAAGTTAGGGATTGTTTGACATGCTTATACACCACATGATCATCAAAACGTTTCAAAATGTTTACTGAAGCATTACTTTGAAATCTACAACATTTGCAAGATCAACAACTTCCTTGACTCCTATAGACCAGGTTTGTATGTAAATAATTACTTTACCCAACTTTTACCGTCATGTTTTCTTTTTTTCCCTTCTCTCTTTTTTAAAAAAAACCAAAACTTTGTATTTTCACTGGGCGCTCCCAAGTTGAGGAGGAGCATGTTGTTGGCTCCCTTTGGTTCCCCAAGGAGATGCAAAGCCAGTCTGGAGGTGGCAAAGAGAAGGGAAGAAGTCCCAGTCACGCAAGAGGCCTCTCTCAGCAGCAAAGCAGGACTGAGACCAATGTGGACCCCCAAGCAGTGGGGAGGGGGAAGCAGACAGAGCACACAAATTGTTGGGCCCTCCAGTTGTCAAGGGCCCAACAAACCTTTAATTATGCCCTTTATTTCAAACATCTATCGTCCAACTTTGTAATTAGGAGATGCTGAAAGACCTACGGTAAAGGTTTTTAGAGCTGATCTACACAATCCACTCAAAGCAGGAGATTGGAGGGGAAGAGAATAACTAGTGCTGCCTTGTCCCCTTTCCTACCCCTATAAGCTGATTGTTTGCACCACCATTCATTTTCAGTGGGGTATGGCAGCAAGCTGTGCTCATGTTCACTCTCTCCCTGCAAGCACGTCGTGTGAATAAGTCCAAGCCTGCTTAAACAAACTGTTGTTCAGTTTTAACCAAGTTTCAATAAGCAGTTTTTTGATGTATTCAGTTTTGTTCTGCATTGCTAATACCTGTATAAGCATGGAATTCTGGAAAACAAAACAAGAAATTGTTTACTACTCGTTCCCTCGACTTGGACAAGGATTTCTTTTTTAAAAATACCAACAAAAAAGTTATTCATATCCAAGGTATTATTGGTAAACCAAATTCCTTTCATTTAAAAACCCAATATACACAACACTAATTGGCCAACACTTCTCTACAAGTATCCAACATAAATTTTTAAAAAGTACATTAACATGAATGTTATATTTTGATATAGGTTTGTTCAGGTAGATGCACACAACAGCTGTATGTATTTCTATGCCTACTCATAAAAGCATAAAATTAGATCAAGCAGTGCTTTCTGTTTTGGCCTTGGGTGCTCATCCTATAACTCAAGAGTATTCTATACAGGTCTTCAAGACATAGAATTGCAATTTAATGGTCATAATCAACAAACACCATCTGCTTCAATGACAACAGAGAGAGAGACACAGACAAAGTGGTTTCAACTCTTTTATTGGACCAACTAACTGCTGTTAGTGTCAATGAGCAAGCTTTCAGGCCACACAGGGCCCTTCCTCAGATATGTAGTGTAGCCAGTCAGAAAAATATTCCATAATCAAAAAGCATCCAGTTTACAAGAAGAGTTAAGGCTCTTGCAAATTCAATCATGTGCTAAAAAGCATGGAAATTGCAAGTTAAGGCTCCCGCTTTAAATCCCGTGCCATGTTAGCAGTAAAGACATTGTACAGTGCTCACAACTTAGGCTCCATGCACCCACACTTTGCCTTCGTCTTTCAGCCCCAATCCTCCTTCTATGCAGGTTGGGGGCAACACTGAAGCTGGGGACAGGAGGGTGTGAGCTGGTCCCTCACCTGCTCTGTTTCCTCTTTTAGAAAGAGAGAACTTAGGAGTCTTGGCTCCCACCCCTTCTCCCCCTCTAATCTACTTGGTCCCAGCCCTTTAGCAGAGAACTTCGGACTCCTGGCTTCCAGCCTCTCCATCCCACTCTAATCCAGTAGGCTGCACTCCCTTCACAACTCAATAGTCTTGGTTCTGAGCCTGTTCTCAACCTTGTAACAGACAACCCAGGAGTTCTGGGTCCAAGTCACTCCTCTAACCCTGTAGTCCCCACTCCCCTCACAGAGAACTCAAAAGTCCTGGGAAATACAATGTTTGTCGGTATATCATATGGAACAGAAGTAAAGTTGTGTGTGGAATGACCAAAAAAAGAAAAACCAAGAGAGAAAATTGAACAACAGGGAGGGAGGCTATTGGGAGTCAAAGGATAGAGAGTCAGCTATGGTGAGTTCGTAAAACAATGAGATACCAGGAGGAGCAGCTCTATCAGTCTTCTGAATCAGTTATTTCACTCAGAACCTTATTATTGTAATTATTCCCCGTCATTCCACCCACTTACTTTTCCCTACTATGAGCTCCTGGGCCGGTTCCTCTGTGTACATGGAGCCATCATGGCATCCTGCTGGTATGGCAGTGCTTTTGTTGGGGGTAAGAACTGGTGGATATGGCTTCCCCACGAACCACTTGCATTGTAACCACTCCCGATCCCCACCCCACCCCACCCCGGGAGTCGTGATCACCAGCGGAGATCCCTCTGTGCCCATCTCTGTATCAGCAATGATCAACCAGGACACAAGCACCATGACTCTGACCATCTACCCCCACAATTCCCAGAGCGAGCCTGTTTGAGGAACCACCACAAGTGCTTGTGGTGAGTACGGAGAGCCCAAGGACACATATATAGAGGAGGAGGAGAACAGGAAGTTAACGCACAGGGGGGAGGGGGCACGTGGGATGGGGAGAGCTGTAGTTTCATATCTGAATGATCACAACTTCTCTTTATTGATATCTAATAATAATTTTTATTTTTATCTAGCGCCCCACTTCCACAGCAATCGGAGTGCTAATTATGTGGAGTTTTTCCTTCTTCAGTGTGTTCACAGGTGGCCTAGCAACACTGGAGGTGAATGGTATGCATGGGAAATGGGTGGGAAGGCACAATGACAAGATCACGGACTGGTAGTGGGGGGGAGTAAGAGAGGCACTATGGTGGGATAAGAGGGTTTGGAGTGTGTTGAAGCCAAAATGGCAGGCGTGGAGGTAAGAGGCAAGGGCGTTAACGATGGGTGCTTGATTTCTGTACGTTCTTCACTCCTCTATAGTGATGATGGGAGAAGAATCACATGCTGCTTCAATCCCACCACAGCAACCTCCCCAGCAGCAACCTATCCCAGGTACTCATACCGGCTTCCCTTAATGCGGAGGGAGGGCTGTTACATTGGGCAGGAAGTGTAGGCAGGAACTTAAACACCAGGGTGCAGTGGGGCAATCTGAATCAATGGCTTGCCTGGTTGCCTTGCTACAGGTCTGCCACCACAACTGGCACAGACGGAACCCCAAGGCACAAGCCCCCAGCAGAACTGCAGGTCTGCGACCAGCAGCGCAAGCACCATTTGGCAAGGGAGCTCCTCGAGGAGGCCACCCTGCAGGTGGAAGAGATCCAGGACACCATGTGGAGCATGGCTTGGAAGCATGGACCACTTCTGCGGCAAAACACAAGACCTTTGCTGACAAGGCCCACCGAGACCAGCGGCCGGAAGACAGGCACTGGGCCCGTCTCTGGAAGCAGTTGGAGCGGTCGGACAGCGGGCTGGAGAAGGCGAGCAAGGAGATGGGAGATCTGTTGTCCCAATCTCTCCAGATCCAGACCTCCCTCCTCCAGAATGTAACTGCTGTGAGCACAACAATTGTTGCTCAAGGGCAGGCTCCATTCACCAACCCCGTTTGGCAGTTGATACCACTCCACTCTGGTTTCTCCAGCATTCAAGCCCACAGGGAAGTCACCCACGCCCTCTCCACGCAGCACTCAGGCAGGTAAGTCCACCCTGGTCTAGGCATACTTCCCCCTCCACCAACACGTCTGCCATGCTGCCTACTTCCACTCCTCCTCAACCTCCACAGGCACATCAGAAGGAGGAGGAGATCATCATCCTACCATTATACCCACCCAAGCAAGCACACTCAATGGCACCCAAAAGGGGAAGGTGCAATAATAATAATAGACTTTTTAAAAGTTCCTTTCCAATATAAAGTTTTCCAATATAGTTAATAAAGTTCATGTTTTTATTCTTTAACAATGTTTTTTTCTTCTCAATCCATGGTTGCTGTGCTTATTCTAGAAAGGGCTGGGGAGTCTAAATGGGGGCAGTATGGTGGTATGGCACTGCAGGAAAGGGGGTGCACTGAAGACGGGTAGGGAGTCCTCTGACTGTGCACTTGCATGAGAGGGTACGGCATACATGGGGGGGAGCGTGGAGAATGGTGGTATGGCAAAGCTGCTTAGGGGGCTGGATAATGGAAGCACTAGCACTTGATGGCGGGGGAAGGAGCTGGGAGCCTGTACCACACCTGTACCTCTGCACTTCCTACTGCCATTTCCAGGTGTGGCTAGCCTGTGAATACCAATAGGAAAAAGCAGAGGTTCATGCCTGCAGTCAGTTAGTCTGGGAATGTCGATAGGGATCGTGCAGGGAATGGAAAAGGCGGGAAATAACACAGGCTGGAGGGTAGGGGCCCCAGAGGGAAAGGAAAATTGGGCCCCTTACCTCAGGAACTGTCCTTCTGTGGACTCTATGGGAGGTTGGGAGTGTTCTCCGCATGACCAGCAGGAGGCAGCACCAAACTTTCAGCTGGGCATGCGTAGGGAGAGCGCTCCCTCGCTTCCCCAAGAGTATGAAGCCGTAGGACCAGAAACAATCTGAACAAGCAAAGAACAACACAACCCCGCAACTAGCGGGAGAAAAAATGGCAGGCACCTGTTAAGAAGGGTGCAACAGAACCAGGAACCTGGTGTACAATGGCACCAAATGGTGAGGCAAAGAAGAGATCCCTGGGAGGGCCAAATAACCTCCCATCGAGTCCACAGAAGGACAATTCCCAAGGTAAGGGACCCAATTGTCCTTTCTATGGACTCCCAAGTCTGGTTATTCGGACAATGGGAGGTAAAAAGCAGTCCCCAAAATTCAGCAATGGGCTGGGCAGAGTCTAAACAGCGGGATCTAGGACACTCTGCAGAACCCTCCTACCAAAGGAGGCCTCTGCAGAGTCCGAAAGATCAATCTTGTAGTGCCTGGTGAAAGTATGAGGGTTTTTCCACGTGGCAGCTCTGCAAATTTCAGATAAGGGGGCCCTAGAATGAAAAGCCCACTTAGTAGCCACCCCCCGGGTGGAGTGGGCCAACACCCTATTGGGAGGGGGCAGACCAAAAGCCCTATAAGCATCGGCAATGCAGGCCGAGATCCAATGGGAGATGATGGCTTTAGAAGCCTTCTGCCCCTTGGATCGAGCGTGGTAACTAATGAGGAGTCTGGAGGTATGGCGGAAGGGTTCCGTACGCTTGAGGTAGATTTTGAAGGGCTCGGCGAAGGTCAAGGGAATGCCACCACTTTTCCAACCTGTGACGGGGGCGAGGACTGAATGAGGGAAAGATAACTTCCTGAGAAAGGTGAAAAGAGGATGTCACCTTAGGCAGGAAGGAAGGATCTGTGCGTAGGTCAACAGACTCCTTTCTGAAGGAGCACAAGGCCGGGTCCGTAGACAGGCCACCAATCTCGGAAACTCTCCTAGCAGAGGTGATGGCAATGAGAAAGGCTACTTTGATTAAGAGAAAGTATAGAGACCTCCTGGAGAGGTTCGAAGGGGGGCCCAGTAATGGCATTAAGTACCACATTCAGGTTCCAAGACATAAACCGGTGAACAACTGGGGGGGATATCCGGCGAGCTGCTTTTAAGAATTGCCAGATGTGGTGGTGGGATGAAAGTTGAATTCCAAAACAGAACCCCAGGGTGCTATTGAGGGCAGCCAGTTGCCTAGCGAGGGTGTTAGGCCTAAGGCCTTTGTCTAACCCCTCCTGTAGGAACTGGAGAACCTGAGCAATAGAACGGGGCCGGGCCGGGACTTCATGGGTGCGACGCCACTTCACGAACACACCCCAGGTACATTGGTAGATGCATTGAGTCGACTCACGTTTAGACGGCAGAAGTGTCGCAATCACGGAGTCGGAATACCCCAGGGTCCGAAGGGCTAGGGTCTCAAGAGCCAAGCTATCAGTTTCAGGAATTGTGGCTGTTTGTAAACTAAGGGGCCCTGGGATAGCAGATCAGTTGAGATGGGAAGCTGTGTGTTCTCCTCTCGATAGGTGGAGCAGATCTGGGAATCAGGGTCTGCAAGGCCAAAAGGGGGCCACTAGGATGACCGCGGCCCATTGTAGTTTGCACCGATGTATCACCCTGCTGAGTAGGGGAAACAGAGGGAAGGAATATAGTACGTCCCGTGGCCGCTGCTGGCTGAGGGCATCATGGGCTTCGGTCTGGAGATGAGGGTCCCAGCTGAAGTAGTGGGCGGTTTTGGCATTGGACGGGGAGATGAAAAGGTCGAGCATGGGTTGGCTGTAATCAGCTGAAAGGTCGATTGGCTGAGGGACCATTCGCCTGGGTCCAGTTCTCTGTGACTGAGCCAGTCTGCCTCTATGTTGTCTACTCCCTGTATGTGTCATGCTGACAGTGAGAGGAGGTGGGTCTCCGCCCAGCGAAGGAGCCAAGCAGGTTCGGCATGTAGCGAGCATGAGCGGGATCCCCCGACTATTGACGTACGCCTTGGCCCGCTTTGTTGTTCGGGAAGACGATCACGTGACGCCTTGTCACTTGCCTGGCGAAGTGGAGCAGAGCTAGACAAATGGCCTTCAGTTCCATCCAGTTCATGCTATGCATTCGGTCCGTGGCAGACCAGGTGCCCTGCGTTACATCTGCACCCAAGTAGGCCCCCCAGCCGAGGAGGCTGGCATCTGTCATCAGTCTCACGCACTCTGAGTCCATAAGGGGAACCCCCTGGATGAAGCAGAGTGGGTCCTCCCACCAATCGAGTGAGAGGAGGGCTCTCAGACTGATGGGGAGGTGGGCAGGCGTGTTGGTGACTAGGCGTGTTTGCCACGGTCAAAGCAACTCCTGGAGTGGCCTGGAGTGGAACCGTGCCCACTGGGAGGTGCCGCATACAGGACACCATGAGATCTAAGAGGGAGGCAAGAGTTTGTATGGATGTTTGTTATGAGTGAACCACTGCTGCGAGGCGTCGGATTTTGAGTTGGCGTTGTGGAGGGATGAATATCCTGTCCCGAACAGTGTCGAAGATCACTCCTAGGTGTTCCAGACTGAGTGGGCATAAGGGGACTCTTTTTCTCGTTGATGAGAAACCCGTGGTAGGTCAGGTATTCGATCGTGCACTGAACATGGAGGACAAGATCCTTCGTTGCGGCTCCAATGAGGAGGTCGAGGTATGGGAATATGGCCACGCCCTCCAGCCGAAGGTTGGCAATGAGGGGCACGAGCACCTTGGTAAAGGTTCGCAGGGAAGTGGAGAGGCCGAAGGGCAGGGCACGGTATTGCCAATGGTGGGCCTGGTAGCAGAAGCAGAGCCATCGCCTGTGGGCAGGGTGGACAGGGATGTGCAAGTATGCATCCTTGAGGTCTAATGATGCCAGCCAATCCCCCACTGCTAGGGCTAGGGAGATGGTCTCCATTTTGAACGTTTCAAGTCGAGGACTCCCCTCCATTCTCCAGATGAGGAAGAAGATGGAGTAGAGGCCCCTTCTTTTTTCTAGTGTTGGGACGACCTCTATTGCCCCAATCTGCCGGAGTCTGGAGATCTTGAGGCACATAGCAGCGTGTTTGTGGCTGATGTGGGAGGCAGGGGATACGCGGAAGAACTCCCTGGGTTTGTATTTGAGTTCAATCGCGTATCCCCTCCCCACCATCTGTAGCACCCAGGCGTCCATGGTCGCGTTCTCCCACCTGTTCGTAAACTGCTGACGGTGGCCTCTGAGGAGAGCAGAGTCCAGGGAACAGGGTGCGGAGCAGTCAGGAGTCTGGCTTGCATAGGATGACTGAGAAGGAAACCTCTGCGGCCTGGATCTGCATCCCCGATGGTTCCTGCTACGAGACTGGGAGCTCCAGGAGGGGCCGGCGGTGAAACTGCGTTTTGGTTCCTGTATAAAATCGCTGGAAAGGACGAAAAAAGGTTTTACACGACTGGACCTGGTTAAGGGTGTGCTTCTTCTCTTTGTTCGAGGCCTCTGCTGAAGCCTTGTCCAAAGCGGAGCCAGTTTTCCTCTTTTGAAGTGCGCTATTGAAGATCAGGTTCTTGGCATGAGGGTCCGTGTGCCAGGAGCAGAGCCAAAGCCAGTGTCTGGTAGCCACATTATTAGCCATGCCCTTGGCTGCCCAGGTGACAGTGTCCATTGAAGCGTCCACGATGTCATGTTAGAGGCTAGTTTCCTTGAGAGTGCCTCTGAAATGGTGGGGTCCTTGCCCAGTTGAAGCCATTTCATGATGGCCCGGGACATGTATGAGGCCGCAGTTGCCATCTGTAATATGTTCGCCAAGGCCTCATACCTCTTCCTGAGCCCTGTTTCCACCCCTTTGTCGGTGGGGTCCTCGGGCAACAGATCTCCCTCAGAGGGGAATACTGATTGGCGGGCCAGGGACGCAGCTGCGGCGTTGACCTGGGGGGTTCTAAAGATGGTGTTGCTGTGTTTAGAGAACCAATAGAGGAACTGCTGAACCCTGGATAATTTCAAGGTTTTTGTGAGTTGCTTCCACTGGGCTCTTATAATTTTTTCAAAGGCCCTATCGAGGGTGGCACCCTTTGACCTAGTCACCAGTCATGGGATGTAATCTCTATCTGAGTCCTCCTCAGAGGAGGAGTCCCCCTTCTTTGGGGTCCTGGGAGTGATCCTGAGGACCCGTTCAGCCCGTTTAAGGATCCTCGGACCCTGGTCAGAGGGTAGTTCTCTGCCAAACTCTTTTGGACCCTTGGACAAGACCTCATCCCACTCGGCAGGGTCTCTCACGGACAAGGGGGGGAGTGGGTGCCAGATGCCTGGTCCGAATCCTCTCCTGAGGTTTGGATCATGACCTAAGGGGTTTTGGTTCAGCTACCCCCCTTGCTCTGTTTGGGGGGGGGGGGGAATCAGACTGAGCCCCCAGTGGAGAAAAGTTCGCCCTCCTTCCTGAGTGAGCAGCCCCCTTCTTCATCCTCGGAGGAAGAGCCGAGGAGTTCCCTGATGGGTCTCTTTCTAGGGGGGGTTGCGGGAGGTTTTGTTTCCCCTTGCCTGAGGGCTTTGAGGATCCCTTGAAGGACAGCGGGGGGGGGGGGGGAAAGAGGCCAAAAGCCTTGCGAGAAGGCCTACCCCGGCTTACTTCTCCTCCATACGGGCCAGAATCTCCATCATGGACTGTAACGTGCCCATTTGTAGCTGTTGGAGGGATTCTGCCTGGGACCCCCTTACTTGCAGGGAGGCAGATGAGGCTGCCTCCTCATGGCCCTCATCTTCTCCAGAGCTAGAGCTCTGGTGCTGCGAGTGGAGTGCCGGAGCCACGGTGGGGATGGCAGCGGTTTCAGTTTCGTTTTCCTTGCCGCAGCTTTCCCGCTCCACCGTGGTTCGGCGGGTGGCATTTCTTCTGGTTTTGCCTGTTTCGGCCATGGCAGTGGGTACCCCTCGGCGGGGGCATCCCACAGGGGTCGATCCCCCGCACCTGCCCTGCCCTGGTCCTTACCCAGCAGCCGGATCCAGGGGGACTTGAGCCGCCCGTTCGTTGGTGCCGCAGGGCACTGGAGGAGAGGCAGGAGCCTCTAAATAAAGCGTTCAACTCACTTGACCCTGTAAGGGTCTCTAGTAGGACTGGGTGCAGAGCACCCATGCTGAAGCTTCTTCTTAGCCGGAGGCAGACTTTCAACTGGGGAAGCAAGGGAGCGCTCTCTCTATGCATGCCCAGCTGAAAGTTTGGGGCCATGCAGAGAACATTGTCCAAATAACACGACAGAGTTCATAAAAAATAATAATAATAATAATAATAATAATAATAATAATTCTTTATTGCGCCGCCGAATAGGCCATTGCAAAACATACAGACACACACAAGCTTATATCCCTAATAGGGAATCAAATACTAAAAATTTGCATTAAAGTAAAATACACGATGCTTAAAATCGCTTACACAGGGATATCACACCATCATCACACAGTTAGCCTACATCCCTGGCCAGTATCTGTCTAAGATTTTCAGCTTTAGTCAAAAACAAACCCACTTTCTTGGTAATTTTGGGTGAGCGATCGCCCAGGAGGAAACTAACATAAAACTCGGAAGGGCAGCCAGGATAGGAAGCAATCAGGGTGGCTATATATTTCCCCCTTATCACAGTTAACTGGGGCCATATCAATAAAATATGGTCCAAAGAATCAGTCTGTCTCAAAGTACACTGGCAGAAACGTTCCGCGAGCGAAATATCTCTATATCTTCCCTCTGTCAAAGCGGAAGGGAATGAGTTTAATCTAGCCAGAAAAAAATAGTCTTTTAACCCTGTTGGGGAGACTACCCTCCAAATAAAACATGGGGGAACGACAATCATTAGCAATCAAGGTATAAAACCCCAAAGTCCTGCTACCATAGAAAATATGTTTTCCTGGGGGCGGGGCGGGTGGAGAGAAGGGCTGGATGGTCCCACAGAAAAACACAGTGACACCCCATAAAAAACAAACGGTTTTAAAGGCTTTATTTATGATCAGTAAACTGTCACCAAAGGCTGGGTGTTTGTGCTGGCTATGCGGTTTATGTGATGACACAACGCATCGGTTCAGTTCACATCAGTTCAGCTGGTCCCGGAACAAGGGCACTGGCTCTCTGGAGCTAATCGTGTGTGCGTGTACACATGCATTATCTAACACATCCCCCTCAGTCTCTCAGATGCGGAGAACACAGGCAGAGGTAGTTAGCAGGGGAGCGGTGTCCAGCTGAAAAATTGTTCCTGGCTGTGTCTGTTCTCCAGTACTGCTTCAAAGGCCCTCTCCATGACAGAGCAGGTGGTGCAGAGCTGCCTGTTGAAGTACCTTTGCTCCAGGTTCCAGGCAATGCTGCAGGCCTTCATAAACCAGGGCTTCAGTGGGTAGACAGGGTCCCCCAGAATAGGCCGCATGAGCACCCCCTTGATGAAGGTGTCAGTGGTGGGTGCAAAGCTCCCGGCGTATATGCGCCCAAAGAAGGGGGACTAAAGGAAGATGCAGATGTTATGTTCTTCCTGATCTGACCAGCACATCCATGAACCAGACACAGTCATCCACTACAGCCTGGAGAACCACAGAAAAGAATCACTTGTGGTTCAACTAGACTTTGTTATGGTGTGGGCTGATGATGGCATACGGCTACCAATCGCTCCAATACATTTCGGGAACACCTCCATTCAAAAGCCCTCCATTACCTCTATGAGGTCAGTCAACTTCACCACCTGGTCCAGCAGCACTTCCACAATTGTCGTACAAATCTTGACAAGGATGGTACCCACTGTGGAGGTTCCAACGCTGAATTACTGGGCAACAAGAATGGCAGGAGTCTGGAGTGATGAGCTTCCATAAGCTAATGGCTACTCACTTCTCCACAGAGATGAGCAGCCTCATCACCATGCTCTGTTTCCAGTCACAGCTTAAGGATCTTGGCTATCTGCAGGATGACGCAACGGGGCATCCTAAAGTTCGAGATCCACTCAGCATATTGCCAAGCAGACAGCACATTCTCCCACCAGTCTGTGCTTTTCTCTTTGACTCACACAAGCTTCTCAGTGGATACAGTCATTCATAAGGTGTTGGTGACTGAAGCCACATATCCTGACAGGTACCTCTCGGCAAGCATGCATCTGCCCCCATTGCAGGACTTTGATCATACCCAGCGTGGTCCATTATTACTGGATGAAGACATGGCTCCAAAGGAAGAACTGCCTCTAACGTGGTGCACCCCACTACCCAAGCAACAGATTGATCAAGAGCCCATCTGTCCCTTGCAATCTCAGAGCCAACGAAAGGAAATGGTTTGGATCTGCTGAGTCATTCGCAGGTTCTGCTCAGAAGCCATTATGAACACCTGGAGTGCGATACCAAGAGCCTGGAAGTTCTCATGCCTGAAAAAGTTTTTGCACAGCTAGGTGTGTATGTTGCATCAGCACTGCTAATGCATGTAACAGGCACATCAGTATACACATCAAGTCATGTACAAATATTGCAGTTGTTACATGGAAGCATGAAATTTTAACTGGGCTCGGATGAAATCACTAAACGTTAAGAAGTGGGCAGGTGGGGCAGGGGAATCTACAAAGCCAAGGCAGTGAAGGTAACTGCACATGGAATGTATGTGGGAGCTAAGTTGCCTCTTTTCCTACATTTTGAAAGTAACAATTTTTGCTTTCGATGAGCATGAAGGGTCGTGAGTCGTTTACCAGGGAAAGCCGAATGGCTTCTGCTTTTGTCTGGGTGGTACGGCCATCCGGGACGCAGAGATGATGGTGAGTGATGGATACCTTGGCCTTTGCGGATATTTGGGCGAGGCCTCATGTACAGAGAGTACTGTCAAATCCATTCTGCAAGGTTCGCTAGGCACTCAGAGGATAGCACATGCACACAATGGGGTTCCAACTATGAATGACGGAGAACAGACACCACATAACACTGCTGCAGTTCAAAAGATCAGTAGCATGGAAGAGTGGGAACACTGGACAAGTTGCGAGAGTGGGATGAGATCAAGACCGCAACTTTGCTGGATGTTTGTGGCCTGTCAGAAGTAAGAAAATTGCTAACAAAGGCTGGTCGTTCCCTGCCATTTTTCCTCATCATTGCCCAATGACAATGAGAGGATATCCATGGGGCTACTGGGAATGCCTCGATCAGGTGGTGGAGCTGAATCTCTGAGGGAAACGAGTGGTTCGGGGTACAGAGAATGTGAACTCACCGATAGCTTCTTGCCTTATACGAGGTTTGGACACTCCCCAAAGTGCGGAGCACCCTAGCAAGTGGAAGGTTTTCAGTCCCAATTGTATGGTGATACTGAAGATGCAGGAGAGGGGGTACAAGAGGTGCATGTTTGATGGGGAGGGGGGTTATGAGAACCTGGAGCAATTTCCAAATCCACGACAGGTTAGACCCCAATAAACCTGTGTGCTGTTGCCTACCAGTGAGCCATAAATTGTGCTGTGAGCAGTGGATGCCAGCACCAGGCTGAGAACATGCAACAATTGATTGCTTGAATCAATTGCTTTGGTTTTGAATTTTTACGTTTGCTTTCAGTTTTCACCACAGACAAGTATACAATTTGTTCAATAAACTCTGCATTCGGGGGCGCTAGTGAGCACATGATCAGGGTAGATGCTGACTATTTCCAAAGCTGAATTCTAACTAAAACAAAATGTTTGTGTGACCAGAACATAGATAACAAACCGGAATATGTCCTGGTACTCAAAAAGAGTGGAGAAAAACTCCATTCAGAGATTCTGTGAGCCACAAAGTCTGCGAGCCACTATCTCAGACTCTGGGAACTTGGTGGGCAATATGGCAACCACAAGCGCAGAAGAGTCTGAAGGGGAATCTGAGACAAGTCTAAACATTCTGGAGATGTTCCAAGCCATTAAAAAAAGATTTGGCTCAGGCCCGCCTGGAACGAGAGAGCTTAAAGACATGAGGTCACTTTTAAAAAGTTTGCGCAGGTCTCTAAATGGGTGGATGAAGGGCATGACCCGCTCACGTGATATTTCAAAATCAAAGTAGGGGATCGATGTGTGAGGTATTTAATTCGCAGTCGGCAAATAATGCGCGACCGCCTTTCATGCGCGTGATCCCCTACTTCCGTCTTGTGTAATCCCGCACCACGGGATTTTGAAATGTCACATGAGTGGGTTGCGCGACGGCGACCCGCTCATCTAAAAGAGCCCGAAGTTGAAAAACAGATGAGAAACGCTGAACGGATCACCTCCCTTGAGAATGAGGGGACTGAAAAAGAACAAAACCTGCAGAACCTGCTTTCCACCGTGACCTATCTATCTGTCAAGTGCGAAGATCTCGAGAACAGAAGCAGGCGCTCTAACCTGCGCTTCTTAGGCCTCGGGGAAGGGGTAGAATTCTCAGATACAAGAGTCTTTGCGAGTAAGGTTCTGGAATCCCTATTTCCTACAGAGAAACAGGTGCATGGCATCATAACAAAGGGACCATCGTACATTACGACCTAGACTAGTAGAGGGGGCATCTCCACGAGCCTTTATAGTAATTTATAATGTAATTTATAAGATTTTATTTGTTTGGCTATTGCCATATACAAAAATTTATAGTAAGATTCTTGTCATTTCAAGATAAAGATAAAGTTTTTAGGCTGGCAAGAAATGCTAGAGATGTAATCTTCCAAGGGAATAAGATAAAAAATACTCAGATCTTTCCCCAGAAATGCAAACAAAAAGTTTGGTATCGTTACATTAACATGCTGTATAAAAAAGGTCTTAAGTCACAACTGCTGCACCCAGCCAGACCGATCTTCTTATGGGGTAGCCAGAAAAGAGTCTTTACTGATACTGACAGCTTGAAAGTTTTTCTCCAGCAAAATCCAACTCTGCTTGGTGAGGACCCCATAGGACAGACTGAATGAAGAATTTAACACCTGGTGACAGATCTTGCAAGTTCTGGCGGTCCTATGATTATTTTTTTTCAAATATACAAAAAAATCCAGTTATAGGAAGCTGATACCAATGTTCACTTTCGTGGTATATGTTAAACAAAGGGACTAGTTAATTGTTGAATTGTGAGTTGGCATGCGGCTTTTATTAAGGGAGATATAATGTGCTGGGCCTTTAACAAAATGGCAGGGCTCAGAGGGTGTCGCTCTGCTAATGCAATCTCACATTCTCTAAAAAGGGGTTACCAAGAATAGCTTGGCTTGGGGGGGGGGGGGGGNATGCACAGGGACTTTCTGGGGTTATTTTTTTCTTTTTCTTTTCTAAATTAAGTGGTGACTACACACGGAATGTCCCCCTGTGCAGGGAAATTTGTATTAAGTTTGGAAGTGGAAGTCCTCTGGTAGAAGTCGGGAACCCAATAACTCTAATGTAAAAGGCTGATTTGAGGGAAATTGAAGTTGTTACATTAAATGTTAGAGGGGTAAGTAGTCCCATAAAAAGGAAACTGCTATTATATCTATTGAAATCTTTACAGGTTAAGGTATTCTGTATACAGGAAACGCATTTGCTGTTGAAGGATGTGGGTAGATTGAAGAATAAATTAGCTGGAAAAATTTACCATGCAAGCTCGACAAAAAAAAGGCAGGAGTCCTGATAGGGTTTGTAGAAGGAACATCCTTTTTATTAAAAATGACAAATCAGTGACCCAGATGGGAGATTCCTAATAACAGTTGGTAGCCTGAATGGTACCCCAATAACGCTGGCCAGTGTTTATGCACCAAATGGGAACCCTTTAGCCTTTTTTCAAAATCTAATTCTTGAAATAAACGAACGTGCGGAAGATAAACTTATGATTGTGTGGGATCTTCATCTCCCCTTTGACATCAATGATAGGTCTGCTATACTGCCATTGGATAGATGGCAGATAAAGGTAGCTAATCTGCTAAAGGATACCGGATGAATGGACTTCTGTAAAATATTGATCCCAGGATCCAGAAAATACACCTTTTTTTCTGCCAGACATGGTAGCTATTCAAAAAAAGATTATATCTTAGCTGAAGCAGATCTGGTGGACTAATGTCATAAGTGCTGGGTACGTACCGTACCCTTCTCAGATCATGATGCAGTAGTGCTGGAAACTAAGGTACAGACTAAACAACAAAACATAGGTAGTGGTTGGGGGCTGCCCAGGGGTTTGCTTCACGATAAGGGGGTAAAGTTGTTAAAAGCCCTAAAAGAATATTTCAAATTCAATGATAATTCCCTGGCCCCAGGGCATAGCATCTGGGAAGCTGCCAAAGGAGTTATAAGAGGAGAATGTATCTCAGTAGCAGCTCAAAGGCAAAAAGAAAGAGCAGCTCTACTCAAAGATCTGTATACCACAGCTGAGAATCCTGGAGCTGAAAAACATGAACCAAATAAGAACAGGCCAAAAAAAATTACTGCACTGAAGGAAGAAATAAATCGGAGAGAGCTATAAAAGACAGTACGCCAAATAAAGAGGATCAAGGCTCTTGATCGATGCTGTTTACTATACTATGAAAAAAGTAATAAACGTGATCGCCTGCTGGCTAATATGGTAAGGAATAAACAAAAGAAAATTATGATTCCTCCAATTACAAAAGGTGATGGAACGTTAACAAATAAAAGAAACTGCTAAAATATTTATTTATTTAAAACATTTATTAGTCGCCTCATATGCCTATGGCATCTCGGGGCAACGTACAATCGGGTAAAAACAATTCAATAAAACAATTTTTTTAAAACACACAATTTAAAAACTCAAAACGGGGTTAGGAAAAATAAATGAAGATAGAAATAAGGGTAGGGAAGAGCTAAAAACCCTGACACCCCCCCCCCCTCCCAAAAGGCCTGGGAGAACAGCCAGGTTTTACAAGCCCGCTGGAATGTTAAAAGGCTTGGGGCCAGGCAAGCTTCCTCCGGGACTGAGTTCCAAAGACGTGGCCCGGCCACCGATAATGCCCTCTCCATTGTGGCCCCCCGCTTGACACGGGGGACCTCCAAGAAGGCACCCCCGGCAGACCGAAGGAGCCGCTCTGGGGTGCGGAGGACGAGGTGATCCCTGAGGTACGAGGGGCCGAGACCGTGAAGGGCCTTATAGATCAATACCAATACCTTGAACTGGCTCGGCATGCTATTGGCAACCAGTGCAGAGTCTGGAGCACAAGTGTTATATGCTCCCGACAACCCATCCCCATCAGGAGCCGGGCCACCGCATTCTGCACCAGCTGCAGCCTCCGGACCAGGAACAAGGGCAGCCCCACGTAGAGCGCATTGCAATAGTCCAGCCTCGAGGTGACGAAAGCATGGATGAGGGAGGCCAGGTCCGGCCCGGAGACGTACGGATACAGCCTCCGCACCAGATATAACTGGCGGAAAGCGGCCTTCACCACTACCTCCACCTGTCACTCCAGGCGGAGATCTGCATCCAATATCACCCCCAGACTCCGAACCTGCTGAGCTATAGGAGGGCAAACCCCCCCAATCAGGGGGGCCACTACCTCCCTCGCTCTCCCCACCAACATCACCTCCGTCTTATCGGGGTTGAGCTTCAGTCTGCTCTGCCACATCCATTCCGCCACGGCCTCCAAACACTGGGATAGCAACGAGACAGCAGGGTCTGGGTCAGTTGAAAAAGAGAGGTACAGCTGAGTATCATCAGCATATTGGTGACATCACACCCCAAACCCTCTCACAACCTCCCCCAAGGGCTGCATATATACATTAAATTATAATGGTGACAGGATGGAACCCTGCGGAATGCCGCAGGACAAGGTGCGGGGGCAAGATGTTTCAGCTCCCAACACCACCCGCTGGCTTCTCCCCGAAAGGAATGAGCGGAACCATTCAAGAACAGTCCCGTTCAGACCCCCCCAGGTCACGCAGCCATCTCAACAGCAGCCCATGGTCCATGGTATCAAAAGCGGCTGAGAGATCTAGCAGGATAAGAAATGTAGAACATCCTGCATCCATCTCCCAGAGGAGATCATCAACCAAGGCCACCAACACTGTCTCAGTGCCATAGCCAGGACGGAACCCCGATTGAAAAGGGTCTAAGGAAACCGATGCTGTCTAGATGCGCCTGGAGCTGGATCGCCACTATCCGCTCAATAACCTTCCCTAAAAAGGGAAGGTTAGAGACAGGTCAGTAGCGATTTAGTGAATATTATGATATAATTTATCAGTCTATGAACCCAAAGCTAGAAGACGTTCCCAGATTTTTAAACATAAATATTCCCAGATTAGACAAGGAACATGAAATAATGCTGAACAAACCCATTAGTGTAGAAGTAGTACAGGATACAACTAAGGCGCTTCCCAGACGAAAGGCAGCTGGCCCAGATGGCTTCCCTGGAGAATTTTATTTGGCTTTTAGTGACCTCATATCCCCAGTCTTAACTGGAGTTTACAATGACATTTTAACTAATGGACAAATGCTGAGCACTTTTTATAATGCCAAAGTAGCTTTGTGTGTCAAGGATGGCAGACCACCCATGGAGTGCGGCAGCTATTGCCCAATTTCTCTATTAAACTTCAATTTTAAAATCTTTTCCAAGATTCTGGCGACGAGGCTAAATAATTGTATTTCCACCATTATCAATCCTGATCAAGTGTGGTTTAACCCTTATCATTTAGGAGCAGACAATGTCAGGAAAGCCACCAACATCATGTATCAAATAAAGAAGACAAAACAAAACGCAGTTGTGGTGTTGATGGATGCTGAAAAAGAGTTTGATCGCACTGATATTTTTTTTATTTGAAACTCTGAAAAAGATGGAACTGAGGATAATTTTATGAAGTGGATAAAGGCAATCTGTCATTCCCCGATGTCCAAACTTATAATCAACCAACTGTTCCCCCCCCACCCCATCCCCCATAAAGCTAGGGAGAGGAACGCGACAGGGTTGTCCACTCTCCCCCACTCCTTTTTAATGTTGCCTATTGCAATTAGGCATGATCAGACTATCCTGGGGATTAGGATTGGGCAAACAGAGCACAAATTAGCTCTATATGCTGATGACATGCTTGTCTTTTTATCTAAGCCAGATAGTGCTGTACCCAAATTAACAGATCTTATTAACCACTTCAGTCAACTTTCAGGATACAAAACTAATTTTCAAAAGTCTTCTGCCCTCCTCTACACTGCAACAAAGGCTGAATAAGAGACCCTGGTGGATCAGATTCCGTTTAAGACTGACAAACATAAAATAAAATATCTGGGGATATTTCTTACTAAAGACACAAAAAACTTGTTTAAAGTTAATTTTCCTCCAACCTTAACCAAGTTGAAAAAAAACTATGGAGACGTGGGCTAGACTCTCCTGTTCCTGGATGGGAAGAATTAATCTGTTTAAAATGATAGTCATCCCCAAAATACTTTATAAACTGCTAGTCCTCCTTGTGAAAATTCCTACAAAAATTTTCAAAGAGATGAAGGGAGGTATGGCAGAAAAAATGGATATGGAGTAATAAACGTCCCAGAATCAGGAACATTACATGAGGACCTGGGAGGAATTAACATGCCAGATTTAGGATCCTACTAGAAGATTACAGTCTTAAGGGCGATCAAATGTTGGTATCAGGATGCAGGACACACAAAGTGGGTAAAAATGGAAAAGGAATTTGTAAATTTAACAAGCTTTAAAGAGTGCTTGGTGCCAATGGATGTACCTAGAGTCAATGATCTGAAGGAACATCCTTTTATTGGTGTAGCTTTAAGTGAATGAATTAAGAGTGGGCGAAAAATGGAAATAGGACATTTGTCCCCCTTTCTACCATTACGAGTAAGTTGGTACCAGACTTGTATCACCTCTGAGCTCTTACTCAAATGCTGATTGTAAAGGGCCTGCAGAAAGCAAAAGATCAATTTTATGGGGAAATATTCAAATCCAAAGATGATCTGGAGAGACTGCTCAAGACAGCAATTAACTGTATGGCCTAATCAGTTGTGCAGTTTCTTTACAGGTTCCAAACAACAACAACAAAAAAACCAGCTAGCTTTACCAGACCCTCTAAGCCTATGGAGACTGTGGTTTTCTCAAATTCCAGAAACAAGGGCCTGATTTCTAGGTTATACATAGAAGTAAAAAAATTATGGTACAGACCCAAATACGAATATCTGAAGGCCTGGGAGGGAGATCTAAATCTTAAAATCAAAAAGGAGGATAGAACACATTTGACTACACATGTTCAAATGTTCTTCCTCTATGGCTCTGGCTGAATCACAGATCAAAGCCACAATGAGATTATATGTGACTCCGTCTAGAATGGCAAAAATTAATGTGTCATACTCGACAAATGTTGGAGAGAATGCGGGATGAGAGGGAGTTTACTCCATTGTTTATGGTCATGTCCAGAGGTTAACCCCTTATGGCAGTTCATATGGGATAGGATGAAAGTATCAACAGGTCTACAGATCCCTTTTTCTCCAGACACAGGCATATTGGGATTGTACCCAAAAATTCATTTAATGGAGTTTCATAAGATAACTTGCATACAAATGATCTTGGCAGGTCTTAATATCATTGCCCGAAGTTGGAAGTCACCAATGACACCTACAGAGGTCAAATGGTATCAACGGCTATGGCACGTGATGTCCTTAGAAAAAAACTATGGCAGAAGTAAACGAGGATCTGGAAGAACACCACACTGTCTGGACGCCTTGTTATAAATGTATTTGGACTAATATGGACACGGACAACCCAGAGGATCCTATTCTCATTAAGGAAATAAAACTCTAATATAAAGGTGAAGAGCAAGGAAAAAGTAGTCAAGTACTTAATCATAATTAAGCAGCAAAGCCAAGCGTGTGTGGGTTTGTTGTTTTTTTTATTGCATCTCTCCCCCGAGGGGGGGGGTGAGGGAGGAAGGGAGGGGATAAGCTTGAGTGGGGTATAATACCCACAATGTAAGTAGAAGTTTAACAACATTTAATGTGACATTGAAGTATTTCATATGTACCATGCAACTGTAATCAATTTAGTCATTAAAGTACTATAAATAAATAAATAATAATAATAAACTCAGCATTCTGTGCACAGGAAAAGGTTACTTCCAGTTACCAAGTACTGGCAGGTTTAAATCCAGGTATGAACCTCCATGAGTGGGCAGGAATAGCCCACATTCTACTGAACTGCTCGCATTTTAGTCCTACTTGCCTTGTGCTTTTACATAACTGACCTAACCCTGTTGCTGCTGCTGACATAGCTAGCCTGCCTGTTTTCTTGGCGATGAGACTGATTTGGGTGCTCTTTACACCTTTGCTTTTATAGTTTTCACACTGTAATTATAGAAGCTGCTAACATGGTTTAGACCTGTCCATATTGGCACGACCATAAACAGCACGTTATAAAGGAAGCATCTTAAGACTCTTGAAAATCTCTCTCCACAATAGTCTTAGATCTTTACTACAAAGCTAAGGAAGTGCATATGTGCAATTAAGTAGTGATTCTGAATAATTTAGTGTGTAAGGTGACTGACTTCTGCACAGTACTACACTAAAAGCTTCATTATGCTTGTTATTAATCCTGTGGCAGTCTAACTAGAGCGCCCACAAGCCCCTTTCCTGATCTTTATGCTTTTGTAATGCAAGGCCTAATGTTTATTATAATAATAATAATAATAATAATAATAAATAATAATAATAATAGCTATAACAAGGTTGCATCCACACTAGAAACTTTACGTGGCATAAGGTTGTGCACATGCCACTAGCAGTAGTGCTTATGTTGGCAAATATTTTGGTACAATTTTGGCAACAGGGTGGAAAGATCTCTAAAATGTGATTAGAAACAGAAATGTACCTGTTGCCATTCACACAATTTACCTTAACAGCCTATTATGGGCCTCAAAAGACCCCTAATAATTTTATTATGAAGAAAAAAAAATTTGAACTGCATATGAAAATCTTTTGTTTTATTATGGTCCAAACCACATATACAAACATGTACAAGTGTAAGCTATTATTAAAATCACTGGAATTGTCTGTTTTGTAATTCTAGTCTTTTTTTAACTAAATCTTCTTCGGAATCCTCATGAGAAACCATGCTCTCTGTGTTGAAACACACCTCATCCCCACAATACACACACATACAGTTCAGTGCAAAGGACTCCTTTTGACCTGCAAGAACGTCTTCCTGATGAACACATTTGGGTCGACTCAGGGCTCCCTTTACCACGGTTGCACCTCACTAACTGCACTATAGATGCTGGAGTTGGTTGTACCTTTGACACTTTAGGCAAAAACTTTCCATCAACCTGTTCCTTTCCATTCTTCAAAGGGCCTGGAACTTTGGGATGAAGAACTAGATCCTGAGAGAAGATGTTAGATTACACATGAGCTCAACATAGGTATGTGTTCGTTCCAGACACCAGGGGTTGGTGGAAGCTTGTCAGCGCCTTGGTCAGAATTGACCTGGTTAAACATATGCCACCTCAAGCTTGTTTGCCTGGGTAATTTCGGCCCTTTTTTGCAGAAGAGACCACACAAGAATTCTTCACATCCTTTAAATACGTCCTCTGAAGGCTCATCTCCTTTGCCAATCGAGAGCATGCTGAGAACACATCTGGACTAGCTGCATGAATGCTTTGAAGTATCCGGTCTTTCCCTTGCCTTGTATGTGGCCAGTGGTGTCACAGCCGATCAGAGCGTGACATGAAGCACTTGCTGGCGATGCTCACCAGTACCCATGATCAGAGCTGCATGCTGACCAAGCTGAGGTACTCTACGTACAGCTAACAGTAAGAGGTCTATGTCCTGGGAGTAGATGCGTACTTTAAACCTCCTTTGGCAACCTCAATAGCACGTAAGATCATCAATGTATCAGCTTCCTCTTGTGAACTTACACCACTTGTAGTGCAGGCCCAGTTGGTCATGACACCCTTGCGGGTCACTTTCACAACATGTACTGCGCAGTTGCTGGTAAGCTGTTGTGCAAGGTACAGCGTGAGCGAGTCCTTGGTTGCACTGCTCAAGAGAAACCTCTTTGAATCAATGATACATGTTGAGTCTTCCAGTTTGTAGGATTTGACAGAGGTTGCCTTGCCAGGACGCTGCTCTTGTGTAACATCCTTGAGTGAAAACTCAATAGCATAGTTATCAAAAACCACGCAAACCTGGTTATAACTGCAGCCCTTGGCATCAATATGTATCGCATAAGCTTCTGCAAGTTCCTTGCAGATCTTAAACTTGATAACTGCCATCTGCTCCTTCACCAGAGTTATTGTGTCAATGATCAGGCAGGTGTGACACCCAGCAAAATCTTCTTGGGTATGTTTTGATGGCAGATCAGGTTGTGGTGATTGGATAATGCCAGTCGTACCAAGGTCTTAGAAGGTGAATCACATGACTCTTGTACTTAGTTGGATGAAGGGAGCTATCTGGTTTCATCAAGGTATGGTTAAGATACGAAACTCATGCAAACCAATCATTTCTTCAAGGTTCACTTTTCCCAGAGATGAGCATGCAGTCGTGCAAAAAGAGACGCTGTTGCCTTTAGGGATAGGACTTCAGATTCAGACCTAACTTTTATTTCTTTAGCTGGTGATTACCACGTTGGTACTTTTACCTCAGTCATTTTATTCCACAGGCTACCATCACCACATATTCAATCTTGAATAAATGTCCTGAATGCTACTTCAGCTACATGCTTGGTATTCAGAATACTTCCTTGTATTTCTTATATGCAAAAGCAAATAAGTCATATTATGTATATGAATTTAGCTATTTTTGAGAACACCTGATATTGGGGCCTCCAATTGGTACATAGAGTAAAATTTGAAAATGGGAACATGTGGATTTGAGTTTCTTAAATACATTTAGATTGATTTAAGCCATGTTGTCAAAATTGTACCAAAAATGTTGGGACTCAAAATACGTACTAGACAACTCGCTGCACTACAGCTTTACTTGACCCAACATGGAAAAGCTTGCTAGGAACGGTAGATGTGGTAAATCACCCCCACTTCATGATGGGTCACCCACATTTACCATGTCTCCGTTCCAAAGTGAGTTTTGTTCATGGGTTTGCGTGGGAGGAGGAGGAGGAGACAGACAGACCCACTTCCCCAAATGTGCCGGTATTGCAGGTGCACAGCCTCCTGACCCACAATGTGTGACCATGGTACTTGTGTGGCAACCTTTACCAGAGGGTAAAAGTTACCACACACCAACATTTCATGTACAATGAACAGGGATTAAGCTACTCTGACAGGAGGAGTGATCCGGAACAGCTTAACCTCTAGGTAAAGTTGTCAACACGTTCGTAAGAACAGAAGTGCCATAATGGGTTAGATCAACAATCCATCCATCCCAGCATCCTGCTCTTAACAGTGGCCACCTTTGGTCACTTGAGAGAAGTACTCAGCAGGTCACTATGGAGGCTGCTATTTACTCTCAGCTCCCAACAGTCAGAGGTTACATTCCGCAACCAACTTGACAAGTTCCACAAGTTAATTGTATGCAAGTGAAGAAACTTCGCTTTGTAATTTTTAAATCTCAGAGGATCTTCTAGTTCTAATATTAGAGACTAAACAGCTATTTACTACTTATATACTATTCATGGTTTTATAAATTTGTATCCTATCCCCATCAGTTCTCTTCTCCAAGTTAAAGAGCCCCAACCTATGGAACCTCTCCTTGTACAGAAGCTGTTCCATATCTGATCACTTTTATTGGCCATCTCTTTTCCAGTTCTACTATATATTTTTATTTGATGAGAACTGCACACAATATTTCCAAAGTATGGTCACACCATAGATTTATATAGTGGCATATTTATTTATTTATTTTTCTATTTTATTATCTATCCCTTTTGGAATAATTCCTAAAGCTGGCCTTTAAAATAATAATAATAATAATAATAATAATAATTTTTAAAAAATTAAAAAACCACACTGCTGCACATTGAACTGATGATTTCAATAAAATATTCACAATGACTCCAAGGCCCTTTTCCTGAGTGGTAATATCTAATTTAGAACCCAGCACTGCTTCTGTGTAGTTTGGATTCTTTTTTCCCCCCAGGTGAATCACTTTGCACTTAACATTAAATTTCATCTGCCATTTTATTGCCCTGTCATGCAAGATCTTCCTGTCATTCCTCAAAGTGTGCCTTGATCCTAGCAATTTTGAATAGCTTTATGTCTACAAGTTTGGTCACCTGTCTTTACTCCCTTTTCCAGATCATTGATTAACCACCACCAGTCCCAGTACACCCATCCTTTTTGGGAACCCTGCAATTTGCTTCTCTCCATTGCAAAAACTGACCATTTAGTCCTACGCTTTATTTCCTATAGTTTAAATCACTTGCTGATCCTTGCTTTTATCTCATGATGTAGTTTTCTCCAAAGTCTTACATGACGGACCTTGTAAAGCACTTTCTAAAAATCCAGACCCACTATATTAACCAGATCACCCGTACCTCCATGCTTGCCAACACCCTTAAAAAAACTCTGCAGATTATTGCAAAATACATATCGGCTCTTGCCCCATCATGTAATGTTTGTCAATATACTTGATCCTATTTATTTATTTATTTATTTTTTAAATTAAACAATGGTCTCAACCAATTTGTCCCGTACGGACATCACTCACTGGTGTGTCATTTCTAGGAATTGCCTATGGAGCCTTTAAAAAAAAAAATTTGGCATTACATACCACCACCACCCGCAATTCACGGGTACATGGGCAAATTTTAGCAATACGTTACAAATTACCATTAGTCGTTTACACTCAGGTTGTTGCTAGTAGTAGTAGTATTTATTTCTTGTTCTGGCCATTTTGCCATGACAAGCTTAAAAAGTACAAAATCATCAAATCGTCATAAGCGATTTACCATTTACCAACACAATTCAGAATACATATCATTCGTAAAAATTCCAAAACACAGTAACATAAATACAATAACTCCATATGCCCATAACCAACCCAATTAGTTAGACTTGCATCCAGTCTTGATGTAACATATTTCTCCCTAAGGATTGCTACATGATAAGCAAACCAAGCAACTGCTTCTGTAATTGCAGCAACCTCATCTGCCAGACAAAAGCATACCAGCCCATTTGAGGACAGACCTGTGGGAGGGTCAATCTTACACCAAAGCTCCCTTCTAAGACCTTTATACAGTGGGCAATACAATAAATTGTGCACCAGATCTTCTATAACATTTCCCCCATCAGGGCATAACCTCTGGTCATAAGGTTGACCTATGTATCTTCCTTCAGAAATGGCTGAAGTAAAAGATTGAAATCAGAGAGCAGTAAAAGCTCTTCTTAAGCCTGGTTTAATCAGGGCCAACAAATAACCACTACCACTCTGAGGAGGGAGAATTAGGCGATAGAATGGGGAGACTCGCACTATATCAGCTTTAGATCTAAGAGTCCACAGATCTATATCACCCAATCTTTCTCTTATCTTTTTCCCGGTATTCAACAGAACTTGCATCAGAAAAGAGAGTGGAAGACCCAATTTTTTAAACTGGAAATCTACTGACCTCATCCATGGTTATCTTTCAGAGATCCTTTCTATCTCAAAACACCTTTGGATGAACGAGTATTTAATACTCAAGGCCAATTTTACTGCAAAAAAAAGCAGGGATTTTGCTATAAGCACCCCAAGAGACATACACCCAGTTTCTAATTTCACTAATGTTGCAGGGGTTCCCGAGGGACCCCCAATAATTTCTGCAGAAAGTTATTCTGAATTGGTTTCAAAAGAGGTATCACTAGTGGGGAATAACCCCACAATTGGGCACCATAACATAGTTTTGTAAGTACCTTCTTCTCAAAAACTTTCAAAGCCGGAGCAACCAACTGACCACCCTTACCATAGAAAAATTTTAAAGTAACTGCAGCACTAGCTGAGGCTTCCTACTTAATAGATTGAATGTGCAGCAACCACAAATTATTATAGGAGAAAACTAATCCAAGATACTTAAAATGTACGCACCTGATCTACCTGGTTTTCTCCTATATACCAAGACCTCGATTTAAACTTCTTTGAAAACACACCAAAATTTATTTTTAGCCCTTGCATGCAGCATTTTTCTCCAAAATCAGTCAACAATCTCATCAGGCCCAATCTGTCCGTAGAGAGCAAAACGGTGTCGTCCGCATACATTAGAACCGACGACCGTTGATCCCCAATTTTGGGGGCCAAGTAATTGCCAATATCCTTGTGATCCAAAAATCAATTGGTTCACATCTAGATTAAAAAGTGTTGGTGCTAATAGGCAACCTTGCCATACCCCTCTGGATGTAAGGATCTCCTCCGATAACCATCCTCTCCTATTCAATCGGATCTGAAGCCTCGTAGACGAATAAAGGGATCTAATCAGAGTAAGCAACCTAAGGCCTATGCCTAGACACTCCAATTTGGCCCACAAAATATCCCGATCTATCAGATTGAAAGCGGATGAAAAATCTATAAAGGCTACATACAGATCTAACCCTTTTTCTTTAGCTTGATTTATGACATGATTTAAAGTAAAGCAATGGTCAGTTGTACTCTGACCAGACTGAAAACTGGCCTGCTCCTCTTCTAACAGCCCCCCACTAAGAACCCATTGATTTAACCTTTTTAATAGCAAACGGGAGTATATTTTCAAAATAATAGGTAATAAACTTATTGGCTTATAGTTACTAGGAATATTCCTATTGCCGTTTTTAAAGATTGGCACAACTATACTCATCCTCCAATAGTCCAGAATAATTCCTGATTCGTTTACCAAGGTGAATAAATTGGCAAGCGCACTGCACCACCAACCATGATTTTGTTTAAAAATCTCAGCAGGCAAAAAGTCCCCCCCCTCACAGAGCTTTCCCATTTTTCAAGAGGAGGATCACCCCTTCTACCTCCACTGCTGTCACCTCCTCCCACATGGGCATCAGAGGAGGAGCAATAGTAGGCAATTCCTGTCTAGTCTGGTAACTTGCATTAAAGATTTCGGCAAAATGCCGAATGCAAGCCGACTGCTGTATTTGGGGTTCAGCTATCCTAATTCTGCTTTGAAGAGAACTATTAATTAAATTCCAGAATAACCTATCATAATTTCTCTCCAAAGCATCCAGCAATTTGTCCCAATACCCATATGCATAGTCTGTTCTTTTCTTAAAGATGAAAGACTTGTAGTCTGCCCTTAATCGTCTATAGGCTACTATCCATTCTTCAGTTATTGAATTTCAACCTTCTAGCCGCCTTTCTAAGATCCAATTTCCTACTACTACATTCTGAATCCCACCAGCCCAAATGAGGGGAATTCTTAGTATGAGAATTCGCTGGTTTGGTTAGATGGGGGAAGTAAATTTTGGGATATAGTATCCAAAAGCTTAAGGGCATGTGATATATCCCTCGTTGAACATAGCATATCTCTAAGAGTCATCATTGCAGAAGGTTCTAAGCTGGATTTTAACAACTGATCAGTCTTAGACACCCATCTTAACCTACACAGCCCACACTGAACTAACTCCCCTCCCAAAATCGGAGAAGATATACTGGAGCGTGATCCCATAAGATGTTCCAAAGAGAGAGTGTCAGGGGAAAATGATCACTCTCAATATTACATACTATCGCAAAAGAGCTCACATTTTGTAACAAGGAAGGGGAAATTAACATAATCAATTACACTTGATCCCTTGGCATTTGAAAAAGTATAGGCCCTCAAAAGGATCACCAGGGGCATTTCCATTTAAGATATACAATGAATGCTCCAGCACTAATCTATATAATTGTTTCCCATTCTTATTTACAATTGCATCCTGTGAGACCCTAGGCCCGTTCCAATCCTGGTGATCTTCATACATATTATGCAATTTCAGGGCTTTCAGGATCTGTTCAATACTTTGCCCTATTCTCGCATTAAAGTCCCCAAAGATCATTAATTGATCCTCAGGGAACCTTTCAGTATTCCAGGAGAAAACATCCAAAAAGGACGGCCACATCAAACTGCGCTTGGATCCGGGCGGAAAATAGACATCATAAATCTGAACCCAACAAGAATTTGCAAGTTGGACCCTTAAAACCTGAATTGGAACCTCATCATCCTGAACTACCTGAGCTTCCAGCCCCAGGTCTATTCTTAAAAAAACAACTAAACCACCAGATAGTCTTCACTTCCTTCCATTTGAAGCAGAAGCCGATAATACCCATTTAAAGAAACCCTCAAGTTCTATTAACTCAGGATCCTCTACCCAAGTCTCCTGAAGGCACACTAAATCAAAACTTCCCAGAAAGCTGATAAATTGGAGCTAGTACCCCTCTTTTCCATTTTGTATTGGGAAGGGTTACAGACCCCACACCCACCTTTCTTCCACTCAAACTTTACGATCAGCCAGCAAAATTTGGTCTTTTGTGCAGGGGCGCCCAGCTAGTGCCTAAGGCTGCACACACAAGGGTGCACCCTTGCACACGCAACCTTTAGGTGCGCGGCGCAGGCATGCACTGGCTCAATTGATATAGGGCTTCCCTCAGTACGTCACCACCTGATCAATTATAGCCTGGGGCTCAGAGCTCGACTCCTGCCCGAGCTCTGCCCAGCTGCTGCAAGGAAAAAACACCGCCCGTTACCAGTCCCCAGTCTCTACGTCCCAGTTCCAAGCAGGGGGGGGTTTCACACTCCACAATTCACTAAGCATCTCTGCTGCCCAGTCTCAACTCCACCCACTCAGATTGTTCACAACCCTTATTTATACCTGGGTACATCCTGATTTTTGTGTACGTGGCCACAGTATATACAGCTCATACCTGAAAACTGACAATCATTCTGTAGAGAACCTATATTAACGTTTTGGAGTACTTTTTGTACTCAACATACAATTAACTTGTTGCCAGAGGATGAATGTTAAGACCAGTAACATAACTGGGTTTAAAAAAAGGATTGGATAATTTTTAGAGGACAAGTCCATAAATGGGTATTGGTCAGGTTGGCTGGGGGACCTAACCTCTGACTGTTAGAAGCTGGGAGTAAATCGCATGTGAATCACTCCATTGTGACCTGTGTACTTCTCTGAAGTGACTAAAAGATGCCACTGGATGTTGGGCTAGATGGATCATTGGCCTAACCCACTATGGCACTTATGTTCTTAGTGTAGAAAACCGAGATAATTTAAATTAATCTTTGCCTTATTCACAGGTATTGTCTATATTTAACATGTGTACAAGTAAGAGAAGAGGGTTTTTTCCTCAGACTACCCAGATCGATGCACTCTAATGGGCCTTCATAATCAGACTTAGCCAAACAGGCCTCAGCAAGTCTAGTTAAAATTTAAAACTTTTAACTTTGTTTTTCCCTTCCATCAGAAGATGAATTATTTAAGCAATTTACCAGAATAACCATAGGTAGATAATTGGCTGCAGAGTAATGACAGAAAACCTTGCAAACCAGACACGAATCAACTGACTGATTCAAATTTGTTTCTTGAATAGCAATTGTTTTAAACAATTTAGAGAAAGATTATGCAAGCTATTTCAAGAGTAAATGGTTCTTTTCTAAATTCAGTAAGAAATTTAACCCATCCTCGGGAACAAAAATGGCTTGGGAAGCAAAACACGCAATGCCCTCCAGAAGATAAGTAGCACTGGTTCTTATAATACTAACAATCTTACGTGACAGGCAAATTATGCTAAATTATGTTCATTCATCTAGAATGAAGTTTCAATAAAATCTTTCCTGTATGAAGTACTATTACAGTTATCAGGTTAAGATCTAAACTTTTGAGAAGCTCATACAGAGCCTTACATCATCAAGTGGTATCTGTTTTTGATGCTTCAGAAACAATCCAGGACTTGGACTATAAATAGCAATCTTCTGAAAGACAGTGAAACACACACACACACACTCCTTATGTAGGTCAACATACAATATTATTTGAACTTCCATGTAAAAATAGCAAGAGTGGTACAGGGGATCTCCAGTACAAACAGAAGAGAAATGCAACAGAGAAAAATATTGAAGTTTATTTTCCACACGTACAAAAAATCATTAACTAAGTTTAATCAATTTAAAAGTCAAACTTGGCTTTGAAATCAGGTTACGACTTGAAGTTTGCAATTTATAAAGCTATCCCAATTTTTATTTGAGTTTTTATAACAGCATCATGCTACCTGAGCATCTCCATACTCTCACTACAAAAGCTAACTATGCTCAGTCCCACTTCAGGAGAAAAGAAACTGGTCATCTCCCGACAACAGTATTAAAAGGTTCAGTGTTCTGCCCATGTTACACAAGACAAACTTTGCTCTCGCTATAGTACAACTTTTCCAAGGACTCTCATGCCAAACAAACTACTATGCCAAAAATGGCTCTGGTGGCCATTTTGTGCATGCACAGGTGTGTTTGTTTTTTTAATTTATTTTTTAAAATTTAAATGGAAACAAATGAAAAAAACATGTGATTTGCTTTTTCCTTCATTTTCAGAATGTTACTAAAATGAATGGGGCTCCATTCATTTTAGTAACTAATAAAAATGAAATGAGTTGCACATCCCTAGTGAATTGCACTTTCCAAAAAATGAGGAAATTCTATACTAAAAAAACCTTCCGTTTACAAATTCACTCATGCTCCAAAAAGCATAGAAGTTGTAAGTTAAGGCTCCTGCCTTAACGTGCATGCCATGTAAGTAGTATAGACGTAGTCTCTCGCATATTGTGTTCATTTACAACTTAGACTCCATGCACCCACACTTTCCCTTGGTCTTTCAGTACCAATCCTCCTCCTCTGCAGGTTGAAGGCAACACTAAAGCTGGGTATAGGAGGATGTAGACCCCCCTTCTCAGCTCATATGCTTTCATTTGAGTTGGGAAGAACAGGACAGTCAAGCACCAGGGAAAGGTTGCGTGATTATATGGGGAAAAGGTTGATTGATACCAGATAAGTGCGGGGAGACAAGACTGGCGAGAGCTGGGAAGGGTATGTGTGTGTGTATACGGGCAGGGGCCAGTAACATGCTGGTGGAAGTGTTTACTGGCGGACAAGCCTGAGAGAGAGGTGATGTATCTGCATAGACAAGGCTGGGGGGCAGCCAGCAGTAGAGAGCAGTGTTTGTATATGCTGGGGAGGTGTATATGGGGGGGAGGGGGCGAAGAGGGAGAGAAGGCTACGAGATGGTAGGTAGAAATGATAATGTTTATTCAGGGGTAAGTCGGTGGGGAGCAGTTAGGGGTGTGGGGGAGTGTGTGCGTGCGCCTTTTCTCTGTGCCTTGCTTTGGACTGAGGAGAACGGGACAGTCAAGTACTGGGGGAAGGTGTATATAGGGGGAACAAGGTTGATGGGTGTGCGATGTATACGTGGAGACAAGTCTGGGGACAGCTGGGTGATATGGGAAGCGTGTGTATATGGGGAGTGGCAGCTAAGTGGAAAAATTGTGACCATAGTGGAGAGAGAGACAAAGCACGCAAGATTGGGGTAGGGAGGGATGTGCTGTCCCCAGTTTCAGTGTTGCCCCCAACCTGCAGAGGAAGAAGATTACGGCTGAAAGACTAGTGTGGGTGCACAGAGCCCAAGTTGTAAGGGAGCACAATGTGAGAATGTCTTTACTTGGAACGCAAGTTAAGGCAGGAGTCTTAACCTACAATTTTCAAGCTTTTGGGAGCATGACTGAATTTTTAAGAGCCTTAACTTCTCTCTTAAATCAAAGGATTTTTGAGTATAAAATTAAATATCGATTGAAATTCCACTTCTGGTGCCTGTACTGGTTAATCATTTAATATGGTTCTTTGTTATTCGTAGCTCTGACAATTGTGTGCTGTTTGCTCCAAAGTTTATTTATTTATTTTCCACCCTTTCTCTTAAGTTCAGAGTGGTTTACATTTCAACTTATTAACTTTAACAATTAACACTTAACCATTAACATTCAACTAATTAACTCAACTAGTAATTTAAGACTCCAAAGTTATGGTTCTCTTGGTAGGTAATATACAGTAGTTGTTGCTGTTACACCATGCACCACAGTACCTATAAGCCAAGTAGAAGATGGAGATAGGGTGGGGGAGGCAAAGTGAGGCCTTCCCAGATAAGCTGAGGCAGAAGAGAGCTTTTGGTACTGAATGGATTTGGCTTGATTTCAGCAATAGGTAGAAACGATAATGTTTTCTGAAGACTTGCAGAAGGAGGCTGGGTAGAAAGAATAAAGCTTATTGAGTATTGCTGATTTCTTATTGCATTCCTAATGAGGGATGACAAAATATCCAATTTTGTACACTACAATTGGTTAATTCACATCCAAGTTCTTTGCAGTCAACTGAAAAGTGCAGAGAAAATTATGGAGCGTCTTAACACTGCAGTGAAAGTCATCACCTACCTGACTTCCTGGCCACTCAACGACACCTGAAAGGGTTTCCTGAAGACTTGCAATCTCCCTGTTCAGAGCTTATTCTTCATGCTGAGGTCCAGTGACCAAGTTGTGTGAGGACTCTTGCCCAAGTGCGGAAGGTATTTGAGGAGACAGGGCCTTCCTATTAAGAACTAAATGCAAAATATTTCCTGATTTGTTCACAGATGTCTTCAAAATCACATTGTCATTCATGGTTGAGTTGTCTGAACACTTGAATTGCTTAAGTTTACAGCTTCAAGGCAAAGGAAAAACTATAGTTGATTTGTATGAGGCAGTCACTGCTTTCCAAAAGCAGCTTCATCTCTTCCTTGTTCAGTTATGTGGAGGAGCTTTATATCAAGTCCCAGAACTTAGGCAGACTTTGTCTGCAAGTGAAATAGTGCCTTCCATTTGCAATAAAATGTGTTGAAGATCTTATTGAAGATTTTACAGAAAGATTTTGGTTCCTGCAGAACCATTTGCCAAAATGCTTGCTGACGACACAGCCGTTGACTTGTCCAGTAGAGGATCTATCGAAAATAACAGAGGGCAAAGATTTCGCAGCAGCAGAACGTGAACTCCTGGATTTGCAGTAGTCATTGGGAATTTAACACTTCTTTGAACGTGAAGATGTTTTCCACATTCTGGGGATCTTCTGACTAAGAAAACTTCCATTGTTACAACAGAAGGCATTTAAAGTTCTTGCAATGTTTGGAACAAACTTATACATGTGAAAGTGCATTCTCTTTCATCCTCTGTTCCTGATAAATTGGCAGCAGCAAAACTGAACACAGACCACATGGAAGACTGCCTTCAAATAGCTCTTATAAAGGAGAAGAGCTCCTTTATGAAGGAGAAGTTAGTGTACAATATTCAAAGCCAAGGGTCACACTGACGTATTTATTTTTTATATTTTTAAGCCAAGATGGCTTATAACAATATAAAATACATTAAAATCCCTTTTGAAGACCTATCATCCCAACCACTGCTTTTTCCAGTTTCAGTTGTTGTTGTTAATAAAAGGAAGATTGTTATTTGAGTCTTTGCCTTTATTGTCTCTGCCTTCTGTAGCACCACCCCTGCAGTAATCTCATTGGTTAGTCCTAACCTGCCAGTGACTGATCTTCAGCTCCTTGAAGCACAAGATTTTGAAATTCATGTGTTCTCTGTTCCTGATAAATTGGCAGCAGCTAAAAAAGGGGCAGCAGCTATTCCCCCTCCCAACTGAGATAGTTCATAAGAAACGTTTGTTATACTGACTCGGCAGCAACAATTTCAAAGGGTCCCCAAATAAAAGCATGAGCTCTTTAAAGGAATGCTGTACAGTGGATAAGGTGACAACATGGAGATGAGTTCAAACAACCCAGAAATTCCCCCAAGGCAACAGGTAATAGCAAAGGCAGGACACAGGGGGGACTTTATTTCAAAGAAGCTTTGCCTAAGATGGAGAGAGTGAGATCTGACTGTGTTCAGGAAAGGACTGAGCTCAAAGTATTCCTTTCTTACAGTTAGCAGAGGATTTCATTATTAGTTCCTTTCATTATTAGTTCCTTATCTACTTTATTATTATTATTATTATTATTATTAAACATTTATAAAGCGCCAGTTGCAACCTGGCGCTGTACAGAACATACAATCAGATGCAGTCCCTGCCTGTGGCTTACAATCTAAAAGACAAGGAGGGGGAGACAGGGGGAGAGACATGGGAGAAGACAAACAAACATTCAGGCGGATGCGAAGTCTCAGGTGCGTGTACTTGGCTTGGTTACAAGGTGGTCGGTAGCAGCAGTCAGCAG
>QEPC01010167.1:671517-728330 GCA_003113815.1 Sphenodon punctatus
GGATGTGCGCTGCAAAGGCTGCTGGGGGATTCTGGGGGCGGGCTTGCACCTTTGGCTTGTGGCTGTGGGGTGGAGCCCTGTTCACCAGGGGGGGAGAGAGTAGCAGAGAATTACATAAATGATGTAGTGTTCCTGGTCCCTTTCAAACAAAGTGGCCATAGGGGGCAGGTTCTTGTGCTGTAAAAGTTGGTGTAGTTGTAATATGTGGTTTTCAATTCAGGGTTTGATGATGGGTTGCATGATTCTACCACAAACAAAAATTTGAATTTGGGAGGGGAAGAGTGCGTCAGGCATGGGGGCGGGGCCTGCTGGGCAAGACAGAGGGTGGGGATTACCTGCTGTGGGTGGGGCAAGGGCACAGCCTGCTTGCTGAGGGCAGGAAAATGGGCAGAGCCTGCTTGCTGGGGATGGGCCAAGGGGAAGAGCTAACATGGTGCTCACTTGCTCGGGACAGACCCACTGAAGTGCTCTTCACCCATAAAAGGTTGAGAACTCCTGGTTTATGGAGTCTGCCTGAGTAACGCTCAGTGAAAATGGCCTGGACAGCTAAATGGCTACTGCACTAATTTAAAAGTCGTTCTTAGAAGCACCTGCTATTATCCTAACCATTTTGACACTGAAAGTAGCTCAGTTGCTGCCGCCTTTTTATTACTATTCCCCAACAATTGGCTGGCTACCACGTAAGTGTGTTTAGGTGTGTGTGAGGCAATACCTATATTTAAAAACTGCAGTTCTCCTATCATGCCACACCTCTTTCTTTAGCACAGCTGGATCTACAGCTGAAAGGCATCTCCCTCAAGCTGGTCTACCTGCATACACCCAACATGAAACCTGCTTCCAGTCACTTGTCCTTCCATCTGCCATCTGATCTTCTTGCCACCTTTCCAGTTTGCCTCCTCCACGAGCGTTCTTCTCTTGCCATTTTCCACTTAGAAATGCTTGCGCTAACTATACCTCTCTGAAGGTCTGCTAATTCTCTTTCCCTATTTTATCAAGTCAAAGCTTGTTATGTTGTTAGAAAATCTCCAAGCTTTCAGATTTCTCTCTGCAGTTAAAATGCTCACTGAGCAATATTCTGGCAGACTCCATAATGCAACAGCTGGCTGCATTTCATAGTGCCCCAGCCTAGAAGAGTCCACAAGATCATCTAGTCACCCCCTGCATAAAATAGGTCACCATGGACAAACCCACCAGCACAATTCCTCTGCAAAAATGATAGCCTTCTGAAGACTACTATCGTATACAACAGGCAGAGAAAGGAGAGACCAGAAACACCAGTGACAGTAATTTGAGGAGGTATAACCATTAAAAAGCAACTCTGGTGCTCTCCTCATTTTACCTTTTAAGTTACACATTCCCCTATCACTCTACACCAGGGATGGGGAACCTTTTCGAGGCCAGGGGCCACATTGTTGGTTCCCAAATGTGCCGGGGTGTGCATACCAAAATTAAAAATCAATTTAAATACATTTAAAACAATGAGTACACAGACAGTACACACACAGAATATTCAAAACACCCAAACACACCCACAAAATAGTCTCACACACACACCGCAGAATATACAAACACCCCAACACACACAGAAGATACACACTCAAAAACGCACACAGAGAATATTCACTCTCTCACACACACACTTATGTAAGTAAAACAAACTTACATATACATTGCTGCTGCTGCTTGCAACTGTCCCTCAGCCATTTCCTGAATCTACCGTGCTAGAACTACATTTCCCAGCATGCCAGATTCAGGAAGTGGCTGGACCTGGTGTGGAGGGACATTTGCTGAGGGGGAAGAGGTAAGCTTGAGTAAGTTTGTGCGGCCCGCAAAAGTCCGCCCAGGCCACAGAGAGGCGGGTGCAGGCCACACAACAATGAAGCATGGTGATAGGGTGGCAGGCCGCATGAAATGGGCCGAGGTTCCCCACCCCTGCTCTACACCACTCTCTCCACAAACACAAACCAACATTATTTAAAAAAAAAAAAAAAAAGTTCCTGTTCATCCGAACAGGCTACCTGGAGGCTCTTACTCAGTGGTAATAATCTACTTTCCATGAGTTCACACAAATGTTGAGTAATTACCCAGGAAGTCAGGTGTGAGTTAAGTGACTTACCGTACATAATTAAACATGGTTTCTCTGTTCTCATGATTACATACGCTTGGGGATTAGCTACTCCAGAGCTGATATTCTTTGATTAGGAGTACTTGCCCCCCAGGAGTAACCACCCACTTTGTTTAAATCCTACGTATTGTCTGCACGAGCAGGGCTTGAGATCTGCATACGCCTGGGAGCCATTGGTGCCCAGAAAACTGAGCAACTGGAAATTGGTTCAGGGGTGCAGTGGGGCAAGAAGGGTTTAATATCAAGATAAAGTTTGGTGACTGATTTTTTCTTTCTGGCTCCCAGAGTTTGATCTGAAATTTCATGCCCTGTGCAGGAGGTACAGTGGGATCCGGATAACGAGAATTACTACGTAAGCAAGTTCTAATGCTCAAATTCCACTGTCTACCCCACCAGAGCTCAATGCAATGCGTAACTGGATATCTTAGATTCTGAGCTTGTTGCCTGGGATTCAGCCAGAAAAAACTGCTGTACTCAAAGCGAGCAGCAATTTCTTCCTTCCTGCCCGACAAGCACAGTCTGTGCTGCAGTACAGCACTGAGTTCTGCAACTGAACTTGCTGCTGTCTTCTTCGGAGGAGAGTCTGGGCAGACCTAGTATAAAGCAAGTTTGTGAATTATTGCTTTGAAGTACTCAATACGACTAAGCCCTTGCCAAAACAACTTGTCTCAACAGCTACAATCCAAGGAAGACAGCTAAGATAGTTGAATTTGATCTGACATGACTAAATACTCTTAACATAAGTTGCTAGTATCAAGATCTTTTAAGGAGAGCACAAGGATAGAGTTGTGTAAGATGAAAGACCTATTGCTCGTATTCAATTATGTCAATGCAGCAACAGAAATAGAAGTAAATTAGAAAGACAGTGGAGAGATGCATGCAAAATCCATCACATATTTCTTTTCTTACTCAAGAAAGAACATTTCATAAAATATGCAGGACTATAACTTCTCAGTCATCCCCCCCAGATCGGTAATATTTAATTCCATTATAAGAGTCAACAAGTCTCTCTCTGGCTCACAGCTTCTTCGGCACTAGATGATTAACTCCAAATTCTAACCCCACTAAGCTCTTTCAGTCTTCAGCTGTGTAGAGAATGTAAGGTTGCCATGTTGGTCCCAAATATGGACAGTAGAGACAAAGTAGTACAATTATATCTTTTATTGGACCGACTCCAGTTGGCGGAGATATGCAAGCTTTCAGACCTCACAGGGTACCTTGATCAGGCAAGTCAGGAATTAGAACTATAGACTGAGCAAAGTAGTGAGGTATATACAGTAATTGTAAACAATAGTAAAGGGAGGTGAAAGGAGAAGAGGAAGCAAGAATGATTCCCAAGTAGGAAGTCCGCAGTTCAAAAGAACAGAATAAGAGCTGCTGATAGTAAGTAAACTTAAAGCTTCCTGTAGCCGAGACAGTCATTAGACTTACAAATTTCTGTAATGGCTTGTGAAACCCATGAATAAATTGAGTACACTGTAGTTTGTATCTAGCAGAGCTATGTATTTTTGTTCCCAGGCTCGCCTTTTAAAAGGTGTTGTACAGGTTTCCTTTTAAGACAAGGACGGGGGGGTGGGGGGGGGTGTCAGAAACCGAGTGGTCACTTTGTGAGACGTGAATGCCAACAGAAGAATCCATGCACTTGTCCATGATCTTTTATCTGTGCAACTTCATGCACTTGTGCAAGGGTTGGTGGGTTTCACCTACATAGTTCCCATGGGGACATATAGTACACTGAATGAGGTATACCAGATTTTTAGATTTCCAGTTGCAGGTCCCTTGTATTTTGAATAAATTTCCATGGAATGTCTGGATGCTGTTTGCAGTAGAGATGTGAAGAAACATTTTACATCTCCTGTTCCAGCAAGGCTTTCTACCTGTAGCAGGGTTGAGGTCCTGGGTGGTGGGGAATCTGTTCCAGATAATTAGCTGGGACAGATTAGGAGGTTGTTTGAAAGCCAGAAGAGGGAGTTCATAGAATCTCTCTTTCAGGGTTTAGTCCCCATTCAGTATAGGCTGGAGTTATCGGATGATGTTCCAGTTTGGGATGGTAGGTAACAACTAAAAGTGTGCAGTTGGAGGGGTTCCTTCTGTTTGTATTGTAGCAGGTTCTCTCAAGGTATCTGGGTAGTGAGTTCTACTATATGATCCACTTCTCTAATGGCATGCCCTTGTTTGGCAAAAGTAATTTTTAGTGTGGGAAGGTGAGTATTGCGTGTCTTCTTATCCGAGCAGATTCTGTGGTACCTGAGGTCTTGGTTATGGATCACTGATTTCTTGGTGTGTTAGGGTGGTTGCTGGATCTGTGGAGATATGTATGGTGGTCTCATTTTAAAATTCCTTTGGCCTGTTACAGGGAAAA
This sequence comes from Sphenodon punctatus, assembly GCA_003113815.1. NCBI lineage: Eukaryota > Metazoa > Chordata > Lepidosauria > Sphenodontia > Sphenodontidae > Sphenodon > Sphenodon punctatus. The sequence goes on from QEPC01010167.1 coordinate 676,005, forward strand.
ATAGGAGCCCTGTAGTTGGACTTTGTTGACATTTAAATAAACACTAAACTTACAGCTCAGAGTTTATTCACTGAGTGAGATCACCGTGTGCTACGTTTGATTGTATAGTATGTTATGGTATGTCTCCACAAAGTTACTACAGTATTAAGTCTTACTTAGAAATCAACCTTGATTGATGCAATGTGATATTATTGCATATTATATAACCATATTATCCCAGAAACCTCACCAATGGATAATAATCTTCATTAATAATATTTATTTTTATATAGCACCCCCCTGCCATGGCATTTGGAGCACTTTACGTACAACACAACTTTTAATCCTCACAACAACCCTGTGAGGTAGGTTAGGCTGAGAGAATATTGTGACTGGCCCAAGGTCACTGAGTTTCTGGCTAAGGCGAAACTTGAACTGGGGTCCCCCCCCCCACCTCCTGGTCCAAGTACTGTGCACTTAGTCATTACACCACACTGGCTCTCTGCACTAATATAAATAAATACTAATATCTCAGGTTGAGGTAAGGACTAGAAAACTGGTGTTCACATTGATCCTAACAACTTAATCAATTAAACTAGTACATGCATAATAACTAATTGGGAGATAAAAATCTGCTCAGTAGTCTAAACCATCTCCAACATTGATTATAAGGTTGTCTGCTGTGACAGTTTGCCCTTAATACAACATACATTGCCCTTAATACAACATACATACATTCCCCATACATTTTGTGTAATGGGGAAAAGGTAAGTTATTAGTCAACCACTCCCTGCAGCTAACATTAAAAGCATAGCTTTATAAAAGAGAAAACACTGATTGGTGAAGAGAAAGAGTAATCATTTTGGTGCCAGCTTGTCTAGCTGTAAATATTTAGAATGTGCTGAAAACACTTCTTATAGCACCCAAAATGATATGGTACAAAAAGGAAGCCAGAATTCCATTGCTATTTTCTTTCAGATCGCTATCAACATCTACAGCCATGCATAAGAAGCAAATCTACAACCATGGTCCATGCATAAGCAGCAAAAAAATGCCTTTAAACAAACTATGATCTGCCTAGATAGTAGCTTCTGAGCTATCTCTGGGAATCTCAGTTTCAGAGGCAGCTCTGCAGGATATCCTTCGTACAGCCTCACTGAGCCACTCTGAAACATGCTAATAATGAAACTGCTGAGTATAGTTTACATGGTCCACCCTAAATGGAACAAAAAAACACCTAACTTCTGACAGTCAAGGAGAAATTTGTTTTTCAAGAGGGATACTTTTAAAAAGTGCTATATTCCAAGATGAACAGAAGGAGAAATCCTGTGACAGAGTGGTTCCATCCACCTAGATACAAAAAAACAAACTTTGGATCATATTGTCAAATTGTATTTTCAACTGCTAAGTACCATTTGAAGTATATTCCAATATGAAATTGGAAGATCTCTTCTGTGACAGCTGAGGGAAGGCAGAAGTCTAAGTTTATAGTTAACAGAGAGACCTTTTACAGCGGTCAATTCAGAAGGAAAAGGCAGTTCCTATATTAAAATAAACATACCTGTTTTTACTAAGTGCAAAACATACGGTATTTTTAAATGAGCGGGGTGGGGGTGTTTGCAGTCGGCGCATGGGGAGGGCTTCACACAGGCAGCTGCCAGCATGGCTGCCTCATCCATAAAGGCGGTCACCCTGGCCCACACAGGGTATTCCAGATTTTTTCAGGAGTTCTGCGTACGTGGGTCATGGAAGGACGCCTCCCAGCGGTTGGACGCGTGGACAGCGGGGGGTCATGCGTGGATGCATCTTGTTTGGACGCCTATTCTGATACCTATTCTGTTCACAACTTGCACTGATGATGCTGATAGAAGCATACTTAAAACATGTAACTTAGTAAAGAGAATGCATCTAGTATTTGATCAATCGTAACTCTTGTCAGGAGACTACAGCAGTAAATACTCATCGTTGCATTAAAATTCAGTCATAGCTATTATTGCTTTAAATGTTATGCATCACAATTGTCACCGCTAACTTGTTGGCAAAGGGTTCTTATATGGTGTTCTGGTAAGCAATGTGCTATATTTTGCAAAAACGGTCACTCATGGCAAATGAGTATGGTTTTACCGTAGTTTTGTACAGTACTTTATTTATTTAAATTTCTATGCTCCCCCTTCCCAAAGGATTAGGGCAGCTTACAAATCATAAAAAACACTGAAATACAAGAAACTCTAAACCCCGCCAACCCTACCACAAAACCCACCCAATACCACCAACAACAACTCATTCCCAAGCCCCCAAACCATCCCAATCCCCAATTTATCCCCACCCACCAAATGCCTTTTCAAATAAAAACATCTTACACTGCCTCCGCAAGATGCTCAGGCCTTGGCTCAAATGAACCTCTAGGGGAAGAGAATTCCAAAATATTGGGTCAGCAACTGAGAATGCCTCCCTGCAAGCCCTTTTTGTACAAACAAAACTGAGTGCTATGTATGTGGCAGTTGATCACAGGGCAGACAGGCGGTCTTTCCAACATGTGAGGCCCAGACCATTTAGGGCTTTAAAGATCAAAACCAACACCTTGAATGGTGCCTGGAAAGTTATAGGGAGCCAGTGCAGACTTCGGAGCACTGGTGTAATGTGCTCCCGGCGCCTCGTCCCCAAAAAGAGGCGAGTCACTGCATTCTGCACCAGCTGCAGCTTCCAAACAGTCATCAAAGGCAGCCCCACAGAGTGCATTGCAATAATCTAGCCAAACCCAAATGAAAAGGCAGCAGCCTCCTCACCAGATAAGAGTTGGTGGGAAACGCTCCTGGCTACTGAGGCAACCTGACAATCCAGGCGCAGTAAGAGATCCAGGAGCACTCCAGGGCTGCAAACCTTGTGGACCAGAGGGGGACGGACTCCCAATTCCCTTCAGGTCACATGGCCAGTCAACCATCACCACCTCAGTCTTCCCTGGATTCAGTTTCAATCGGCTCATCCTCATTCAGTCCCCGACAGCAGCCAGGGATCAGGAAAAGGAAAATAAGTAATGCTGAGAAGGCCTAGGGAGACAAACAGTAACTCCGAGTTCACGATGCAAACAATACTGTGACAAAACAGGCCAATGGAACTGTAATAAGCAAATTAAAAAGCAACTATCAGAAAAGCAAAATATTATCTAGCAGTAATGCACTGACAGCACTTTAAGAGACAGCATTTTCAAGTGGCAAAACCCTGCCAAAAAAACATAACCATGGAAGAAGGACTTTCAACACATGTTCCATAGTAGAGCCATCATCTTATCATATGGTAAATCCATAGTAAAATTCTCCTGGTATTTTCAGAGTTGACCACCACAGAATAACCAATAGCCTACTTGGTAAGTGTTCACACAAAGGGTGCTTTTCACATATCTAAACATTCAACTTCTGTACTACTGTGTTACCACATGCTACAGTAGTTCAGATGTTACAACCACAACTATGGCATGCTTTCTTCAGAATTTTTTTTTTAATGTCTGAAAGCACCCAAAGAAATTCAACTATGGAAAACTTTCAGGAACACCCGTTACCACATAATAATATTTTAAAGGTACCTAAAGTATATATGTAATCCTCAGCAACAGTTTGAGACACCTGTTAGTAGTACTTCAGAAAAGAAAAAAGCTAAAAAGCTAATAAGGATAGAACTGATTTACAAAAACAGATTACACGCTTTGTGTAAATGATGATCCAGCAAAGGAAAGTCAGAACAGCTTACATTTCCTCAAAATCTGTAGACAGCAAGCTAGGAAAACTTGCATTTTGATAAGGGGATACAATGTTAATATGATGAAACTAAGGCCTGAGGAAACAAAATTAATTTGGTTTTATAAATGTATTTTTACAATCATATTATTTTACATTTTTATGCAGCTGACATTTTATATTCTTTACAAATACTGCAGCAGCAAAATTGGATTTAAATTCTTCTATCAGAAGAAAAATCAATCAGATGAAAGGCTGAACTAAAAGATTTTTTATGTTCAGAGAAATGCATGCATGCGTGCCTGTTTCTTATATGTCCCTGAAACAAACCCATGTAACGGACAAACAGTATGAAATTACATGTCAGACCGATTACTTTACCACAGCAGTGGGGCATAGATTCTTTATGTCCCTAGACCAGCATTCCTCAGTGTAGGTTACTGGAAAAGTCTACTGGAGAGCTGGACAAAAAGGAGCAATGAGGCTAGAAAGCTGAATGAGCCGAGATTCACCTATTCCCACTGCTAAGATGCTTCTGCTACTACAGACACCCACATTCCCTCCATGCTTTTGAAGTGGCACTTAACACAGGAAACAGGAAGAACAACTTGCATGGCCCTACTTGTCAGTTCAGATTGCTGGCTGTCTTATGGTCAGTCATATCTTCATGTCTCTATTCACACATACAGAACAGAGGTATCACTATTTGGTATCATATTCCCACAACCATCATGAACAGCATGCAGCTTTTTATTAGGCAGAAGTAATGGACAGGGAAGGAAAATGAGGAGGCAGCATGGTGGAAGGCAATAAAGCAGGAACGAAAAAAAGATGGAGTGGCAAACCAAGGAAAAGGAGGCAGGGAGGTGCCCCCTCATCCATCACATGGAGGACTCCAATACAAAAGGGAGATTAATCACCAAAACAGGCCACTAGCAACCTCCAACATATTCAAGAAAAAACAGCTATAGCTGAACAGAAAACCATATTCAGACTATTAACTATCGCACTGGAAAGGAAGACCGATTACTAGTAGAGAAGATTTAAGTCTCACACACCTTTCCCAACTTACTAGTCAAGATATTAAAAAAGACGACTGTTGTAAATCTTTATTTACAAATACCTAACCTAGAAAAAGCACAAACGATTCTAAACGGTCACTTGCCATGTATTATGTTATGGTGCCCTTTCGATAAGATCAGATTTGTTCAAATATCTGTTATCCTTAACACATCCACGGCAGTCCCAGGGTCTTTATTAATTCAAGTATTAAAGATCAGCCAGTTGATTTTTGGGTGGTTGTTTGTTATAATAAATTATCTTATGGTTAATTCCGTGTGTCATAACATTGTTGCTATGGTCAGACTGCATTGAGGAATCAATGGCAACACTCCCATTGGCTTTAATAGACAAGAATTGCACCCAGAATATTATATAAAGGTCATTTATCTCATACCAACTTAACAGTACAAAACAGTCTGAATCCTTTAAAACTACTTTGTCACTCAACGTAATTACAAAATCTTACATTACAGAATATTACAATATCATATTAAGCCTTTGATGAGACAACTTTAAACAAATCATTTGTCTCAAGCTTTATTTATTTCTGTTAAAAACATACAGTAAGTGAAAAATTCAAAGAAGGAAGTCAGGAATATTCATGTTTTTATTGTTTAGTTTGTGCATTTGATAGCACTTTGCTAGTACTCAGATTGGCTTTCCTGTTATTATGTATAGGTTTTTCACCTATACAAATATAGTTGATGTGTTTATACTACAATAATTGGCATGAGGACTGAGGGATAAATCTATGTCTGACACTTAACTCTATTTAGCTGATTAGATTTCAAGTTGAATGCTTCCCCTTAAGTCTGATTATAGCTTTTTAAAAGAAGAACTTGAATTCATATATTAAGCATTATGAGCACAGTGATCAGAAAAGGATTCTGAAGTAATATTGCTTCAGCACAGATTGGTTTTGTGATTAACAAAACCTAACAGAACAGGATGCATCAATAATAAGAATGCAAGTTAGAAGAAGCTGTATATTATTGTGCAAGTCACCAGAGATAGTGTGGTTGCCATGTTGGTGCCAAGTGACAGAGATAAAGTGGTTTAAATGTGGTTTCCACTGGCTACGCTACATGCCTGAGGAAGGGCCCTGTGTGGCCCGACAGCTTGCTTATTTCCAACAACAACAGTTGATCCAATAAAAGTATCATTTGAACCACTTCTCTCTGTGGAAGTCACTGCATAGATCTCAGCTAAGGATGCTTGCCCACATTACTGGGGGGGGGGGGGATTTACATGAGGCAAAAATCAGTGGGGAAAAATCACGAGACGTTCCACTCGTGGGTGCAGGAGGTGAAGACGACATCGGGTGATTCTCATGGCAATTTCACTGACTGAGGACTCAAAATTCAGTCCTATCATCCGTCACTGAAATTGCCGTGAGAATCACCCAATGTTGTTTTTAACCCCCGCGCGGAGCTTCTCATGCGTTTTCCCCACTGTGATTTTGCCTCCTGTAACTTCCCCCACCCTGGAATGAGGGCAGGCACCCTAAGACAGGGAGCCTCGAATGTGCATACTATAGAAATGACAGTACATTGCTGCTCCATGTAGTTATTTTAAGACCTTGAAGGTGACATCCTGTTTCTTAAAACATTTTTCATTGAAGAATATACTGCAAGGTGGGGTTTTTTGTTTGTTTTTAAAAAGAAGCAATCCACCACTCCCCTCAAGTCATTTGACTAGACCCTATTTCACAACAGCGCCTCTGAACTGGCAGGGGCATTAACTAGAAATATTCAGAATTATTAGTGGGACTCATGACCAGAAACACTACCCAAAACTATTCACATTAATGATCAAAACCAGGAGATAAGTTATTTTGAGTGGATTTTAAACTGCTACTCAACATTGCAATTCTGAAAATCGCTTTAGAATATTCTAAATAATCTCATTTAAAATCCACTGGATTACATTGTAATAAGTGGCTTGGGGGCTAAGACCCAAGTATCAGAAGGTCATTTTCATATGGAGACACAAAGAAATATTGAACAGAAATGGATATTCAGACATCCCCTTATTTGGTTGTCCAGTTATTCTGTTATTTTAGTTAGCTAGTTTTGGCTACTGCATAAGTGCAATACTGCCGATAGTGCCAAAAGTAACCAAACCACCAGGTCAAAGTATCAGAAATGGATATCCAATGAAACAGGAAACAAATAGCTGTTATGTGTTTCATTGGATCCAAATTGAAGCAGTCAAATTCAAAGAATAAAATACCTGCCACGGATATTTGTTTCAGCTCTACCAACTACCCTTTTGCTAGCTAGTAATTCACTATGAATACATTGTATCTTCAGTTTCTCTGGGAAGGATAGTAATATCTCTGATCCCACCCAAAGTAATTGAACATACAGAGTATTAATTTGTTTTTCTTTTATATCCTTGAACACCAAATATGAAAGTTGAGACAAAATAGGTGTTCCTGTTTGCTGGTGAGTGTATATAGTTAGACACGGATTCTCTCTTTAGTACTATAGCAAAACCATGGCCTAGGGTTGCCAGATATGCAAATTCTTCCAGGACACTTATGAAAAATACATGTTGCAGGACCTGCATTGCTGCCAATGAAGGTCCTGCAATATATTTTTCATAAATGTCCTGGAAAAAATTGCATATCCAGCAACCCTAAACCTCAGTTGGTAGTATACGTATCTGTCAATCCTAATTTGGTCATCTTCAGTCATTAGCACATTTTGCGGTGGCTGTCTGTGGTAATTCATGACCAACTTTGGTTGGTGACCAAATGGAAGTTTTTGAGCCACGCAGGACTCAGTCAGAATGAAAGATATCATCTGAACTACTTTGCCTCCATCTATTACTTTGGGGACCAGCTTAAGAACCACATCCTCTCTCTAAACTCGCATAAAAGGGAGAATGCAGGCTTGCTTTAATAGCATACTGCATAGACAACAGTATCCTTCCAGCCAAGGAAGAATTTGGTCCTCCATCATTTAATCAGAAAAAATTTACATAACGGATTTGTTCTCACACCTGTTTCACAGGGAGAAATTTGATGGTCGCATCATTAACAAGTGAAGCCACCGTCACCACAAACATGCAAAACCAACCTCAAAAAAGTATTTAGCTTTAACAAAACAGTAGACTAGGCCCTGAGCAGCTCTTGGGATGGATCAGGCAGAGTAGTTGTGGAGAGGCCTAAAACACACACAGCAAAGTGGAAGGAACAAAGCCCTGACGTCAATTACTGGAGAAGGATTAAACCCAGCAGCCAGGAGAGGAAGAGAGGCGGCCTCATTAGCAATGCCATCCTCAAGGAAAAGAACCTACAGGAACGTTTATCTCCAACTCCTGAACGGTCAGCTCCCGATGCCAGCCCCCCAGCGTACACACGCATTACTGGTGGCATTAGCCACTAGGGGTATCACAAGAAAGGCACCCCACGGCCAGCGCAGAGAAACGGGGGGTGGGGCGGTGAGGGTGAATGGGGAGGGCAAATTTTAAAAGCTCGGGTGAGGAGAGGCGGGGGGGTGACGATTACGAGCCAGGCGGGGGGAGACGGCTGCGCGGTGGGCACCAGGGGAGAGAAGGGTTGGAAACGTAGGCAGGCACTGGGGGAAGGAGAGAGAAGAAGCTGCTTGGGGAAGGGAAGATGCTCGGAGACCGGGCGTGGGGTGAGGCCGGCTGAAGGAGGCTCCCAGGGCCGGCAGCGACTCGCCGGGGAGAGGACGGGCACTGGCGGATGGGCGGGGAGGGGAGAGCGCTCGAATGCCAGACCCGGGGCGGTGAGAAGAGGCTGCGCGGGGGTCTAGGACTGGACGGGGGGGGGGGGGGGAAGCCTGTTCCCAGCCCCTGCAGGACGCTCGCAGAGATTGTCTCCCAGGACCCACCCCAGGAGGCCCCGCTCTTACCTCCGTTCGCTGTCTCGCTAGGCCCGGACCATTTCCCGGCTGTTGCTGCCGCCGCCAGCCCGCCAGGCGGGGGGTGGGGGAGGCCCAAGGAACCAATACGGAGTCGCTGGGACCGGCTGGGTCACAGAAGAGAGAAGGCAGCGGCTCCCCACAGCTCCATGGCGGGACAGGGCTGGGCGAGCGGCTGAGTCCCGGGGCGGCCCGGTGGCTTCTCGCCCCCTCCCCTCCTGGTGACTCAGGCTCCTCCCGCAGCCGGGAACTCGGATTACCCAGCAGACCCCGCGCCAGCACGGCCCTCTCGCCTGTCACGTGATATCGGCTCCGCCGCTAATGGAGGGGAGGGCTGACCTCCGGCGCGCAGAGTCAGGCGCCGCCTCGGGGCAGGAAAAGAAATGGGGGGGAGGAGAGAGGAACCCGGCACGTGACAGGGGACTGGGCGGGAGCAGAGTCCAAGGGCAAGCGCCTAACCCCTCTCTAGCACTCCCTGCTGGTGAAGGAGAGGAGCCGAAGTTTTGCCGCCCTGAGCAAACGCCTGTGTGTGTGTATATGTGTGTGTGTGTCCCTCACGCAACCAGTGCACACCTTGCACCTTACCCACAACCCTCACATGCACTTTCCTAACGCGCAACACGCATGTGCACAGCCTGTTTCTTGGGCACTGAGGGGCTGCTAGACCCGCTCCCTTCTGCCTCTTGCCCTCCCCCCTCCATCAGCAAAGTGTCTCCCCCAGCAATACATGCGCGTGTTTTCCCCCTCTCTTCCTGTAGCATCAAAGTTGTCTGCAGCTGGAGGTGGGACTGTCGGGGCATTCTGAAGCCTGAGTGCTATATTGTATATCGGGTACCTTGCTGGTGCGGCCTCCACGCATGCTTGGGATCTAACCGATTGCCATATTTGGGAACAGGAAGGAATTTTCCCTCTGGGCAGAGTGGCAGTTGACGCGTAGGGTTTTTCACCTTTGCCTGCAGCATGGGTGTGGCGTGCCTGTTTGGGACATCCAGCTTCCCTTTTTCTAAAATGTCCTCTTGTTTCAGGTATTGGTGGGGTCTGGTTGGGTCTAGTCTGTGGTTGTAACTATTGGTGGGATTTCTCTGTGTAGATGGTTGGGGTATGGCAGGTCCTGTAATGGTCGAGGGGGCTGGACTGGGTGATATATTCAGGTCAACAGCTGTATTTTTTGCTAGCAAACCTTTCTTCCATCCCCATTCTTCCACCATATCCCTTTTCAGTAACACTTCACATTATTCCCTGCTTCCGCTGAGCCTTGAGGGCCCTTCCAGCCTTGTGACTCTATGACTTACTGCAAGCAAACCTGCTATAATGATGTGAAAGAAATAATCCAGGTGAAATTTCAGAACCTAAGTTAAGAGGACAGGCTACATAGTCAGGAAATTTTTTCAGGTGGTGCAGGAGTTGGTCAGTCCGGTCTCCCTCCGCCTGGACGCGGACTTGTCCCAGGCCTGCTGTGAGGAGTTTGGCACCTACTTCGCAGACAAGATCGCTCAGATCCAGAGTAACTTTGACACTGGATTGGAAACAGTAAGTGAGGGGCACGAGGTTATGGAGGCCCAGTCTGGTCGATTTTTCTGGGATGAGTTTCAGGAAGTGACACCGGCCGCTGCGGTGGATGTTCTGGAATCTGTTAGAGCCACAAGTTATGAATTAGATCCTTCCCCGTCCTGGTTGGTGAAAGCCTCCAGGGAGACTTTGAGGACAGTACTGGCGAGGGTAGTGAATGCATCCCTTTGGCAGGGGAGGTTGTTGCCCAGTCTCGAGGCTGTTGTGCACCCCCTACTGAAGAAGCCATCTTTGGATGTGGATGCACTCGCCAGCTACCACCCCCAAAGGTTGTTGAACGGGCCGTGGCACTGCAGCTCCAGCCGCATTTGGACAGCATAGGTTTCCTTGACCCTTTTCAATCTCGGTTCCGCCCCGGCTATGGTACTGAGACAGCATTGGTAGCCGTGGTGGATGATCTCTGCCAGGAAACGGATGCAGGATGTTCGACCTTTTTGGTTCTGCTAGATCTCTCAGCCGCTTTTGATACCGTGGACCATGGGCTGCTGTTGAGACAGCTGCGAGACTTGGGGAGTCTGGACGGGACTGTCCTTTGATGGTTCTGCTCATTCCTCTCAGGTAGAAGCCAGCGGGTGGTGCTGGGGGCAGAAACATCTAGCCCCTGGGCCTTGACCTGCAGCGTTCTGCAGGGTTCCATTCTGTCTTCACTGTTGTTCAATGTGTATATGCAGCCCCTGGGGGAGATCATGAGAGGGTTCGGGGTGCGATGTCACCAATATGCTGATGATACTCAGCTGTACCTCTCGTTTTCAACTGACCCAGGTCCTGCTGTCTCATTACTCTCCCAATGTTTGGAGACTGTGGCGGATTGGATGTGTCAGAGCAGCCTGAAGCTCAATCCCTATAAGACAGAGATGATGGTGGTGGGAAGGGCGGGGAAGGTGCTGGCCCCCCTGATTGGGGGGGGGGGTTCGCCCACCTGTTCCTCTTCAGGTTCGGAGTCTGGCGGTGGTTTTGGATTCGGGCCTCCGTCTGGATCGGCAGGTGGAGGCGGTCGCCAAAGCTGCCTTTCGCCAGCTGTATCTGGTACGGGGGCTTCGACCTTACCTCTCCAGGCCCGATCTGGCTACTCTCGTCCATGCCTTCATCACCTTGAGGCTAGACTAGTGCAACGTGCTCTACGTGGGGCTTCCCTTGTTTCTGGTTCAGAGGCTGCAGCTAGTGCAGAATGCGGCGGCCCGTCTCCTGACGGGGACGGGGCGGCTGAGCACATAACACTGGTGGTCCGCGCTCTGCACTGGCTGCCTATAGCGTACCGAGCCAGATTCAAGGTGTTAGTATTGATTTACTAAAGCCCTGCACGGCCTGGGCCCCTCATATCTCGGGGACCGCCTCGCCCTCCGCGCCTCAGAGCGATCCCTTCGGTCCACCGGAGGCACCCCATGTGAGACGGGGGGCCACAACGGAGAGGGCGTTCTCGGTGGCCGGGCCGCAGTTATGGAATTCCCTCCCTGTTGGCCTTTAGATGTGTCTGTAAGACTTGGCTGTTCACCCAGGCCTTCACAGGGGAGGGTGGGAGGGGTTAATTTTTTTGTGGGGGGTGTTTTAAATTTGTTTTAATGATGTTGTAGATTTTTTATGTTTTACAAATTGTTTATAATATGTTGGAAGCCATCCCGAGATGCTGTGGGCATGGGGGGGTGGCCCATAAATATAATGAAATAAAATAAAATAGATAAAATGTATAGTGAGCTCATTTGATTTGACATCAAGGCATATACATAAGCTCATTCAGTGTTATTTTGAACAACAGTGCTGGGTTGACTTCTACACAAAGATATTTACATTCACTGAAAACCATAACTGATCCTGAAGGAGGAGCAGATGCCAGTACAGACATTAAGGCAGGAGTAGGGAACCCAAGGCCCTTGGGACATATCCAGCCTGTGGTTGGGTTTTGTTTTTTTTAATTTGGACCCTTCCAATTTCTGGATCTGGCCTTTGGATCCATTTCCTACCCTTATACAGTGAAAGAGTGAGCTTGGAAAGGGGCAGAGATGAGAGCATGCACTCAAGGATAGGGGGGGATGTATCCATGGCATGAATCCATGATCTGGACTCTTCCCCTTCCTTCTCCCCTCCTGAGTGCACCCATTGAACACCCTGTCTCAGCTCCTCCTACCCAGCCTCACTGGCCACTAATTTTCAAATGGCCAGCAAGGTAGAGAAAGTTCCCCACTCCTGCATTAAGTGTTAATAGTGCAGTGGGTTGTGTATATATTTTATTAAGTCCCAAAATTTTTGGTACAATTTGGCAACATGGCTTAATATAATCTAAATGTATTAAACTCAAATTCACGTTGCCATTTTCAAATTTTATCCTATGTACCAATATCAGGTGTTCACAAAAATAGCTAAATATACATATGATTTTTTTTTACTTTTGCATATAAATAATAAGAAAGTATCGTACAAATCCATGTCCAAGTTCACCACAACTCTTCTCTGTGTCCCTGTTGCGAGACTGCTGAGCTTCCACACTTGTTCAAGCAAGGTAATTATCCTATGTTCAAATGGGCACGCATGTACATGGAGCAAGTCATGATGCTGCTGCAGTTCCAGCGTGCCACATGCCAGGGCCAGTGGTTCCTACGTTAGCTTCACTAAGAAAGCTATGTGTATATTTCTTCATTTATAATCTGCTAGATTATGCACAAAACATACCAGAGTACTTAGCTCATATGGACGAGTTGGAGACTAAAGAACCAGAAATATGGAAAGGTTGGTCTCTGGAGACTTCACCATCAACACGTCAAATCAAATCACTAGTATAACTTCGTGCCCAAGCACATTCCTTAAATTCTGTCTCAGGGCCCCAAAACTAATGTGCTTCGCCAATGAGACCGAGCAAATGGTGGGTATGTCAAGCTCGGCTAGAAAAGTACATCATGAACTCAGAGAACCAAAAGGTAGCTCGACAAGAATGTGCAGTTAAACAGTTGAAGACAGTACTTGCTCCATATGGCATTTTCAAGATTCCTGAAGATGACTCACGGCATGTTCAAAATAACTTTCAAGGAGGTCATTGCCCAATAAATACAAGAAGGTATCCTGAATACCAAGCACGTAGGTGAAGTAGCATTCAGGACATTTATTCAAGATTGAATATGTGGTGATGGTAGGCCATGGAATATGACTGAGGTAAAAGTACTAATGTGGAACTCAACAGCTAAAGAAATAAAAGTTAGGTCTGAATCGTAAGTCCAAGCCCTCAAGGCAACAATGTCTCTTTTTGCACAACTGCTTGTGATTGCATGCTCATCTCAGGGAGAAATGAACCTTGAAGAAATGATTGGATTGCATGAGTTTTCATCTCTTAACCGTACTTTGATGAACCCCGACGACTCCCTTCATCCAACTAAGTACAAGAGTCATGTGATTCACCTTCTTAGACCTCGGTAAGACTGGCATCATCCAATCACCACAACCTGATCTGCCACCAAAACATACCCAAGAAGATTTTGCTGGCTCACACGCCTGCCTTATCATTGACGGAATGGCTCTAGTGCAGGAGCAGATGGCAGTTAGCAAGTTTAAGATCTGCAAGGAACTTGCAGAAGCTTATGTGATACATATTGATGCCAAGGGCTGCAGTTATAACCAGGTTTGCGTGATTTTGTATAACTATGCTATTGAGTTTTCTCTAAAGGATGCTACACAAGATCAGCGTTCTGGCAAGGCAACCTCCATCAGATCCTACAAAGTGGAAGACTCAACATGTACCGTTGATTTAAAGTTTATCTTAAACAGTGCAACCAAGGACTCGCTCACGCTGTACCTTGCACAACAGCTTACCAGCAACAGCACAGTGCATGTAGTAAGAGTGTCATGACCAACTGGGCTACAAATGGTGTAAGTTCACAAGAGGAAGCTGATACATTGATGATCTTGCATACTGTTGAGATTGCCAAAGCAGGTTTTACAGTACACATTACTCCCAGGACACAGACGTCTTGCTGTTAGCTGTACGTACACTACCTGAGCTTGGCCAGTATGCAGCTCTGATCATGGGTACTGGTGAGCATCACTGACAAGTGCTTCTACAACCAATATATGATGCGCTTGGTCCAACAAGAGCAGTTGCGTTAATGCAATGGCACGCTCTGACTAGCTGTGACACCACTGGCCACATACAAGGCAAGGGGAAGACAGGATGCTTCACAGCATTCATGCAGGTTAGTCCAGATGTTCTCTCAGTGCGCTCTCGACTTGGCAAAGGAGATGAGCCTTTGGAGGACGTATTTAAGGGATGTGAAGAATTTTTGTGTGGTCTCCTGCAAAAAAAAAAAAAAAGGGCTGAAATTAGGCAAACACGTTGAGATAGCATATATTCAAACCAGGTCAATCCTGACCAAGGTGTTGACAAGCTTCCACCAACCCCTGGTGTCTGGAACGAACACATACGTCGAGCTCATGTGCAATCTAAGTCTCAAGACCTAATTCTTCATTCCAAAGTTCCAGACTATTTGAAGAATGGATGGGAACAGGTTGATGGAAAGTTTTTGCCTAAAGTGTCAAAGGTACAACCAGCTCCAGCATCTATAGTGCAGTTACAGTAAAGGGAACCTTGAGTCTAACCAAATGTATTCATCAGAAAGATGTTTTTGCAGGTCAAAAGGACTCCCCTGCACTGAATTGTGTGTGTGTAGTATGGGGATGACATGTGTTTCAACACAGAGAGCATGGTTTCTCATGAGGATTCTGAAGAATATTCGTTTTTTTTTAAAAAGACTAGAATTACGAAACAGACTTTCAGTGATTTCAATAATAGCTTACACTTGTATATGTTATTTGTATATGTAGTTACACTTGTATATGTAACTTGGACCATAATAAACACAACCGATTTTCATGTGCACTTAAAAAAAATATTTCTTCATAATAAAATTATTAGAGGTCCTTTGACGTCCATAATGAGATGTTGGGGTAAATTGCCGCCTTGCACTCCCCCAGTCTCGGACCATGTGGGAGGGGAAAGTGCATTGGGCTGACCTTTGAAATTGACATGTCCAGGGCGTGAGCTCTGGGGAACCAGGCTTCCTAGCACTCGAGGCCAGATTCTGTGACTTGCAATATGTCCCCTGCCCACAGTGCCTATGAGCAGGGGACCTGTCTGCTGGTGTGGGTTACAAGCTCATACAGTTCATACAAGCTGAGGATGCATAGGCGCCTGTTGCCACACACTTTTGGTTTGCCCCATATGGCGCACTCTGGATTCCTCGGCAGTGCCCTGCAAGTGCTGCGTGTCTCACAGAGCACCCATCCCCCACACCACGTTCAGATAGGTGGTCAGATGAGTGGCTCCTGGGTGGCCATGTGAGGTAGCATCTAATAAAAAAAACCCACTATGATAAAGGACCCTCACTCAGGGCCCCTTCTCCCCTGTAACTAATAAATACGTGCACCTGCGAGTTCTCAACTTGGGGAATGTCTCCCTGTCTCTTATGATGTGCCCCCTCTGTTGTCCATCATAGATTGTAAGCCCCTCTGGGCAAGAACCTCTGTCTAACGATTGTTCAGTGCGAGGTATATTGCCGGCATTTAAAAAATACTTAATAAATATGAGTGTGATCGTGAACCTTCTTCACTGGAGGTTTTCAAACAGAGACTGGATGGTCATCTGTCAGGGATGCGGTAGCTGTGGATTTCCTGCATTGAGCAGCGGGCTGGACTCAATGACCTCAGGTGTCCCTTCAAACTCTTAAGATTCTATTGACTCTCCCACACATGCTAATAGGTTCTTTAACCCAAGAACTCAAAGAAGCATCAACTTATTTAAGAGAACAGTAAAAAGCACATATCCACAAGTCATTCCCCTTCACTCTAGTATTTTCAGATTGGATTAGATCTATGACACTGATCCATGGTCTGGCCCTCCTCTTCCTAAGCACACCTCTTAGGCACCCTCACGATGTCCACCAATGGATACATTTAAACATACAGTGCACTCTGCACCAGGGCAACAGCATTAATACAACCTCATCAATGTTTCAGTTCTATCGGGTTAAAATATCAGCTTGAACACAAGATAAACATGAGTAGGAGTTTGAGCATATGTTCACATGATGTTGCTTTTCCTATCTACCAGTGCAGACACAGACGTAACACATGAAAGCAGCTTAATCTGGGTATTTCTAGTAGACCGACCACCACCACAAAAGTTTCTTTGCCATAAATTTACATGGCTTCAGTAAAAATCTCAACTTTATTTTTACAAGTTAGTCAAGGTTTTTATGACATCATAGAAGGCAAAGTCAAATTGGATGCCACACTGTCCATGGTTTCATGTAGAAACTTTACCTCTTCTAAGCTATGCAGGTAGTAAGTCTAAGATTTATGTTTAAGCCTCTGCCTCCCATTCTTTCCTTTAGAATCCATCTTAGCCCAAGCTCAGTCTACACATTTCAAGTTGCTAGACTTGTGTAACCTCTTACATACCTGTATTAAAGACTACAGGCACAAATTCACCATTCATTGAAGTCAATGGCAAAACTATTGACTTTAGTGGAGGAGGATTGTGGCTATCATGAAGTGTAGGATGCCCCACTGACAAAATGTTTATTGAAACTAAGCTTCTTGGGAGGCATAATTACATCAGTATCGTCATTGCCTTCTAAAATCCCCTGGTGAAAGGCATTAAAGGAAGCTGTCATCATCAGTGCATGCATTTTCAACAAGTATTTTTGAATATTATTTATAGCGCAAGCACAAAGTTCTGGAAATTTCTCTAATCCAGGGGTTCCCAAAGCAGGTTGAAACCCTGTCATCTGCAGCTCCAACGCTGAACCCTTTGTATAATCTACACTACAATCACTTTCCCACACTTTAATTTCAAACATTTTTCATTTCAGTTCCTTTTTAAAATGGCATTTTAGAACATAAATATTGTTTTTTAAAAAAAATTAAATCCATGGTTACCTACAACTTCACATAGTTGTCACCGCACATTAGGGCCACTTGGAAAGTCACAGCATTCAATCAAGGACAAAATTAAAATGCTCCTAGGTAGCCAGAGAGTCACTGCTAGCCATGTAGGCAAATAGTCACGCTCTTCCGATTTTATCCAGTAGGAGAGTAATCCCACTGGTGCGCAAGGCTCAGATAAAGTTTAAAACATTTGTTATCTAGAAAACATAAACATGCATTGTCCACACCCTTTACATACAAAGCAGATGTGCTCTGCAGCAGCAGTTCCTTGTGCACTAGCATAGCATAAATATAGTAATTGGGTATTACTAGAGGAGGGGTCTATAAATATTATCAGAGGAGGGGTGTGTAAGGTCAGGGCAGGCTGAAGGTTCCCTCGTAGGGGCCACTTTGAAAATACAAGCTTCAAGGGCCATTTAGCAGTTGAGAGCAAAAGATGTTCAAGGGACGTGGTCAGAAAAGAAGCGTTCATACATCTGTGCCACGGATCTGCCTCCTATCCTTGTGTGCATGGCCTCATCTCTGCTCCCTTACCCTGAACGTGTTCTTTCAGTGTTTGTGGGTAGGAACTGAATCCAGGGACCAGATCCAAAAACGGAAAAAGGGCCAAATAAAAACTTGCAGTTGGCTGCATTTGATCCACCCTGATGTTCCCTATGCCTGCTCTATCCCAACCCCAATACAGGTTCATGGATTACCCACAATCCAAAGATGGAGTATGGTAGGCACTGCCAGACATGCTACTGCAGCCTCAGGGCTATATTAATCTTAGCTACTGCTCTACAACCTAGGAAAGGGAACTTCAGTTGTATTTCCCCCCTCAGAACTTGCAGAGAGACTAGAACCTCTGTGAATTGTCCTCTTCTCCAGGGTGCATGCAGTTTCAGATTAGAGAATGGTTTGCTGACAATTGGTATACACCAGTGGTTCTCAAATTGGGGGGAGGGGGGCACAGAAGATATCCTTCAGGGGGGAGGGGAAGCACAATTGGCAAACTCCCAGCTCCACTGAGGGTTTTTTTTCCGGGGGGGGGGGGGGGGGGAGGATTTCCAAAATGGTGGGGTATCAAGAGGGATTCTGGCTGCATTCACACAATCCTTATTTCCTGCACGTGTATGCAATAATGAATTTTTTTAAACTGTTCCCACGTTCCCTCCCCCACTTCAAAAGTTACTGCCTGAATTGCTGTGGCTACTGGCTGCTGCCAAGTATTCCACAGGGCTGAAACTCGTTATCTACTTTTCACCCCAATTCTCACTGAGAATCAGTCCTCGACTTGGTTTTAATGAGAATCGATAATAGAGAAAAAACCCAGTTCAAGAAATTCTCGACCAAGAAAGTGTCGTCAATTTACCATATACTACGTTCATCCTAGTAATGCGTAAAATGGCTAACCTTATCCAAAATGGCAGCAATGCTGCCTACTAGCACCATCTTGGAAGAGGGATGCAGTGGCCATTTTGTGCATGCACATTACCAGGATGAACACAGTACATGGTAAATAAGTATATGGCACACAGGACGTTTTTAGACAGGACACGTCCATGTGGGTCCACCCATTTCCCCATGGACCTGGGCACCCGTCTGAAGCTGGCATGGGCGGAGGCGTGCTTTTGAGATTTCGAACCATTACCAAGATCATCTTGAGATCTCAGTAATGATTCTTGATTCGCGCAAGATTTTAACAAAACACAAACATTCTCATTTCAGCCCTAGTATTCCATGATGCTACCTGGCTTTTTGTTTTCTAGTCTTTTGCAATGCATTGTGGGGTGCCATGCAGGCTGACAGCAGGATTAATTTCTTCACCTGTTATGACAAGGCACACGAGGGAATTAGCTCAACTGTCAAACCTTGGTTTTCAAGTTAAAGAGTTGATTGAACATGCAAGTGGGGGAAAGAAATTTTCCCAGGCTTATCTCATGTAAATGTAGCCTCAGAAAACGAGGGGAGAGAGATGGGAAGCAACAGGAAGATAGGGGTGGGAGGAGAAAAGAGAGGGAAGAAGGTGTATGTTGTGGGAAGAGGAACTTCAACAACCACAAATAGAGGAAGGGGGATTGTTTAAAATGTTTTAGAACCACTGGTATATATAATGTATGCAAACACAAGCACGTTACAGCACAAATCCTGTCCTGCTGCACTGTGGCAGGGCAGAGACTGAGCTAAACAGAAGCACCTGCAGTGCGTGGCGAGTGTGGGATCCACCCAGCGGGTGGTCCAGGACAGAGCAAGCACGGGCAGAAGGTGGCAGGCAGTACAGCTGCAGCCTCCAGGGGAGCAAGCGGAGGATGGGAGACAGGTTGGACAGGGGAGAAAGGAGGGGATGGGATGACAATGGGGGTGGGGCAAGTCCATTTCTTGCACCTGGGCCCATTCCAAAGTGGCTACGGCCCTGGCTCTCAGACACCCAACTATTTTGATTAGTAAAACCCTTTACAGTTTACATGTACATACTGAAACCTTTAAATTGGTGAACTTTTGTTTTCTTCTGAAAGTTTCTTTAAAATCTCTCACAAAGGATCCTGTGAGCCAATATCACCTTGTGCAACCAAAACCCTTAAATCCAAAAAGGGCTTGATTTAACAGAGCCCAGAACTAGAAGGTCAAGTTGTCTCCACTTTCTTTTGGCTTTCTGCCAGTCAGCAATACTTCCCCTTGAAACTGGACACTTTTCCCGAGGCGGTTTTCCTTTCCCGCAAGACTGCGTCAGTTGTTTTGCTTTGATTAGTTACAGCAATTTTACTTGTAAAACAGAAAGATTAAACTGAGCCCGTTTAAGACACTAGTGTACTACTGAGTACATATAACAATTTATACTTAGTACTCTATGTTAATGATCACTTGTGCCTAGCCTAGAGCTTTGAAGAAAGTAATATAAGTAATACCTCTCCCTGTGGAATAAAGAGGGAAAGTTTGATCCAGTAAAAGTTGGTACAGCAGGATATTCTGGTCAGGCTGGTAGTTTTTATGCTATAAAATAAAAATGGCTGAGGATTAATGAAAGAGAATGTAACATGGGTATAATTTAAGTTATGCAGAAACACCACACCTGGAACAACCTGTTCTATTAATTATTATTATTATTAAAGTATGTATATACCACCAGCAAAGTACCTGCCCTTAAACAATCATTAGAGACTGGTCCCTGCCCCAAAGGGCTTACAATCTATGAGGCAATAAAAAGGCACCTCCTTCCCCCACACAACTGTAGAGAATGAGACATCTTTCCTTCATGACCTATCAGTCATCCCACTTTTGGATGGGAGCAATGAGAGGTACAGTCTCAGTTCAGGGAACAATAGACCCTTAATTAAATTTAAGCCTGCTGATCCATTTAGCAATCACATTGTTCATTTCCTCCCCCGCCAATAGTGCCTGGGGGGAGAAATTCACCCGTCTTCTAGATGCTGCTTAACTTGGCTGACAGCAGATGCTAAAGAGCAGAACAATTATACAACTTGTACAAAGATGGCAGGGATTTTGTTACCTCTCTTCAATAATTGCAGTTGCTCAGAGAAGCCAGGTTTCAGTTTTCAAATGTGTCATTCCCTTTTGCTGTTGGACATAACTTTCTGTACGTAAAGGTTAAAACGCTTTGGTCCAGTGATGCAAGACTTGAAGAAAACGTCTGCTCGCATAATAGCAATATACCTATTTATAAATATTAGCATTTAAATATTCTGAAATGTCTAAAGGAATACCTTTATAAGTAAAATAGGTTAAGACTCAGACCCCATTAGAACATCTGCATTCTGACAGGAGAAAAATTAACCAGGGTCCTGTCCATAAGACGGATCTTTCCGAAAGTCTTCGCACGCGGTCAAGACAAGGTCAGTTACATTTGGAGTTCTAGTGTAGGCAACCTATCCGGAGATTTTTTTTTCAGTACTATATTATTTAATCCTGCTAGAATTAGTCTAGCACTCACCCACTATCAGCACTCACCCACTATCATTGCTTCAGCATTTCATTTGTATTGTGCTGTCTGAATAAACCCGTGGTAAGTAGTCACCTGTGTAGTTTAAGGTCTCTCTCAATTGCCACACTAAGGTTGTAAGTCAAGCAGGGATGCTGAATCTGCAGCACCTTGGCCAAAGATCATATACAGCTAGCTTTTATTTGGCCCACAGGTCCAGTCCCTACCATGAAACACTGAAAGTGAGCTCAGGGGAAGGGAATTAAGATGAAGACATGAGCACAAGGATAGGGAGTGGATCCATGGCATAGATTTATGATTGGTACCAACCCCCTTTCTCCCCACCCACACATCCTGGGCACACCGTTGTCCCCATCTTCAATCTGTCCAGCAGAGCTTGTACTAGTTTTTAATGTTGCCTAGGGGAGAGAAAAGGTTCCCTATCCCTACCTTCTACTAAGATGTGGGCATATTCATTTCAACAGTTGCATTTTTTGCTAGCAAATCTTTCTTCCATCCCCATTCCTCTACCATATCCCTTTTCAGTAACATTTCACATCATTCCCTGCTCCTGCTGAAAAGTGTTTTCCTGCCATCAATCCCCACACTCCAGCATATGCCATATGCTAATACCATATTCTCCAATGTTATTCCCATCCTGATCTTCATCCTGAAATTTAGCTGCAGATCACCATCTGACCATACAAGCTTAGTGTCCATATCTTCCCAGGCCATGCCATCCCATGCCACACTTACTCTCCCACACTGCCGAACTACTGATTGCTCACAGACCAATATTTCTGTTTCAACAAACTAAGCATATAGCCTGAGGAGTCCTAAGTATGCAGGACGCTGAAGCCAGCAACCTGTGGCTTTAGTTGCCAAACTGCCCACTTTGATCTATACCACATCACTGGATTCACAACATACTTGATTTGCAATAAACAGAAACAAATTTATGTTTAATAATTTATTAACTTTTCCTGTTAAATGGAACATTCTCTAACATGACTCTTAAAACAATTTTCTGGTAGTTTTATTTACAATCTCTGTAGCACGCTCTGTGAAACAAATGATTGCAGACTAAAACGCACAACATACATATTTTCAAACATTTAAATAGAAGCACATTTTATTCCAAAGTAATTCTACAGACTACTTTTCCATAAAAATATAAAAAATAGTTTATTAGTTTAATTCATATGTTTTGTTTTACCTATATCAGGATATTAAGATTTTTTTCCCCAGATATGATGCCCTTCCCATAAAAAGGGAACTCCATTAGTATGAAATTTAAAGGAGGCCGCATCACAAATTAAATGACTAATGCCAACTGCTTAAATTCACCACAACAGCAAATTAGTTATTTTTAGAAACTAGCAAGAAATGTTCTGCAGCGTGTTCTTTGCTATCCTGCATCTTTGATGCTAGATTTTCCACAGACATATACACACTTTTGCTATGCAAAAATAGACTGATCCAAATAATCCTTTTATACTGCAGACTATAATACAATGCCAGTTACTATGTGCCCAGCAAACATAAATTTGCAATCTTACACTACACAACAATTTTGCAAAAATAGCAAAAGGGAGACATCTTCCTCTTGGAAACAATATTTAAAGGAAACACCTTTTTTTAAACCCATCTTCCATTGAAAATATCCTTTCTCCCTCCTTGAAAATAGTGCCTTATTTGTATTTCTGCTACTACCATTTCCTTAGACTCTCAGACCGATATTCTGTGCGTAAGGCAAAATGAGGTCTGAATAAACCCACTTTGTCTCTTATCTTTAGAATACATTTTAATGTTATAAAAAAGGCACAACGATGAAATTACTAAGCAGCATCAGTTATAAACTCTCCCCTAACCCCAGCCCTTAACCCTCTTCTTACTCAGATGCAGTTGCTGCTGACAAGGACATTCTTTATCTCAGAATACGTTAACAGTTCCATCAGCTCAGGGATCACCTCAAGTTGAAAAGACTAATTTAAGCCTTTGTACAGTACAAACAGCATATTGATTTCTAACCAATTAGCACTAATAAAAGTTTTATGTCACAATTAGTATTTGATCTGGAAGTGTAAGGAAAAGCCATTTGAGCTAAGCAGTAATGTATAGTACACTTTTACAGAGGGTAACTTCATCCTTAGCTAACAACTGTGCATTTAGTTGAGACCAATAATGGTAGTGCTAGATTAATATCCGCCAATTCTGTTAAACGCTTTTATTCCTTCTCATCCCCAACTAGTTTACAAGATTCCCTAAAACATTAAACAAACTGTTGTAAACAGAGGGTTGGCTAATGATGTCTGCAGAATGATCCAAAACAAGGTTTTGCTTTCTGGTATGTAAACATCAGGGTAACTGGACCTTAGCTCATATAAACAAATATAAATGATAGATTTTTTAAAAAACTAAAAAAAGTAAAATTTCCTATTAAACAATTAACCACAAAAATACTCCTTCAATAAGTCTCACTTGCCATTAAATACCTTTTTATGTCCTATCAACTAATATGTAAAACACGTACAAAGTTTTAAATTGTAGAAACTGACAAGTTAATCTGCTTGGTCATAATATATTCAAAACTCCATTAGAGAATCACACACTCATTTCCCAAGACCAGTCCTACATTGCACCAGACTATTTCTTCTTCTTTTTCTTCGGTGGCTCGTCATCTGAGCTGCTGTCTGAGCTTGTGCTGCTGCTACTGGAGGAACTAGAATCTGACTCGAAGTCAGAGGAACTGGAAGAGCTACTTGAGGATGGAGAAGAGGAGGATGTGGAGGAGCTTTCATCACTGTCGCTATCATCAGAAGAGGAGGAGGTAGAAGAATCTTCACTCTCAGATGAAGAATCACTAGCCGAACTGATGCTGCTATTGCTGCTGGAACTGGTCACACTCTTAGACCTGCAAGACAACATTTAAAGGACTGTTTAGACATTATGATGCTATAGTGGTCCCTGAACAGACTGAGCGTAACTAAGACTGCACATTAACTCCTTTTATAGTTCTGCTTTCATTTGTTTCAAAATATTCACTTCTCCCCCATCCACCTTCTCTCTGGTTTCTTTCAATGAAATCAGCTCACTACTCTTCTCATCCAAACACTCGACCTGCTCCCTTGACTTAATCCTCTCTGATTTTCTAGCTATCATCTCCCCCATCATTGCAAATCATAAACATCTCCCTCTCTGCAGGTTCATTTTCCTTTGCCTTTAAACATTCCCCTCTCCCACTTATCTTTAAAAATTCCACTTGCAACTATTGCCCAATTTCATTCCTCCCCTTCACTTTCAAGCTCTTTGTATGAGCCATTTACACCCACCATTTTCAGTTCCTCTCCTTCCAATTCCTCTTTGACCCTTTCAATCTGGCTTCCCTCCTCCACACCCCACTGAGACTGCTCTTACCAAATCTCACCACTGACCTCTCCATTGCCAAATCTAAGGGCTTTTATTCTGTCCTTAGCTTGTTTGACCTTTTTGATGGCTTTGTCAACCACCTTCTCCTTGATTCCCTTCACTCCTTTGGCTTCCAGAGTTCAGTTCATCCGGTTCTCTTTCCATCTCTCTAAGCACTCCTTCAGTCTCTCTCCTGCTAGTACCACCCTGCTTCCCTTCCCCTCTAAGTTGGTGTACTACAGGGCTCTTGCTTTATTTCCAAGCCTGAGCACACTTGTAGACACTGCACAGCTTTTCAGTATCACCTGTATGCCAATGACACTGAACTTTTCTCCCCCTCCTCCACACCCAGTCCCCTTGCATCCAATCTCGCATCACTGGATGGAATCAAACAAGACAATAGCCTGCTCGAGTCGGTGCTCAGTCCGTGCAGCCCCCAATCACGTTTAGCGCAGCCAACCTAATAAATGGGCAGTCCCTTGCCCATATTTCAGCGCATGCGACAGCTTCCACCAGTGATGGTAGTGATCTTCCTCCTCACAGTCACCTCTCAGCTCAAAGATGGCCACAGGGGAGCGAGCTACAGCTCCCACCTCTCAGCTGGCCAGGTGCAGTAGAGCTGACGAGGCTGTGGATGAACCTAATTGATGAGACGCCAATATGTGGGGATCCATTAGCCCTGATTGGCATGCACAGTGGGACCACACTTTTCTTGAGCTCCGCCGTGGGTGGTGGTTCTGTGGTGACTACATGCTGCTAGGACATCTGGTGGTATTGTTATGCCTCCTGGGTTTCTCATTTCAATGCTTTCAGGGTTACTCAATTCCTACTATGAGAAGAATGATAGAACAGCGATGCAGGGATGTGACAATGCAGGAGGATCTTGCTGTTCTCAAGGAGTGGAAGGTGGCACCCACCTTGGCTATAAGCAAGGTCCTGTTTAGCAGAGAACCCTACCTGGACATTTTGGCTAACAAACAGTTGAGGTGCCACTGTATGCTCCTACGATTCGAGCTTACCCAGTCTGCAGTGGTTGAGGGCAGATTTGCAAATGTTCCCTACGAGGAACGCACGTGTCTGTGCTCCCCGGCAGAAATTGAAACAGGGGAACATATTTTTCGGTGTCCCTATTATGCCCGCCTGAGAGCAACTTGGCTGACTCTGCTGCTGGAGGGTAAGAGGGCTGGTCCTTTGGAGCTTTTTATCCATCTGACTAATTTATCCCAGTCTGAACATCTATGCTCTGTTGCTACTTTCCTCCTTCTGGCAGCTAAAAGGCAGATAAAAATTCACTGTCACCTGTCCAGTTTGGGGCTAATACCTTAGTGCAGGCTGGAATGGGATAAACTAGGGAGGACTTAACTGGTATCCAGGAGCTTGATTCTGATAACTACCTGGAGTAAGACTGTCAATCAATCTGCTGAATAGATGTTTTTTATGCTTTTAATAGCTATTAGCGAGGGTTAGCTGGTCAGGCAGTGGTTATTAAATTATGTGTTGGAAGCTGGTGGGTTTTGGATTTGTAATTGTAATGTGTTACGTATGTGTTTACTCTTGTGTTGATTGTTTCTATTTTATGATTATGTTGTATGTTTGTGTTTGTTTTTGTCTGGCCATGGCGAAAGCCGGTGTTGAATAAAATGAAATGAAATGATTACATGGTGGACGCCCAATAGACAGGCATGTAGGAATGTGCCTGGTGAAGGTTCATGTGGGCAATTGTCTCATTTGATTCCACCCACTGTCTGACATATCTGCTTTGATATGTCATCTTAAGCTTGGCATGTGCAAGACTGAACTCATCTTTCTCCCCAACCATCCTCTCCCTCTTTCCTCTCTATTTGCATTGACAGTGTCACCATCCAGCCCATCTTCCAGGCATGTTGCCTGCGATTTGTTTCCAATTCCTCCCTCTCCTTTGCACCATTTAGTGTACTGCCAAGACTAACCATTTCTCCTTGTATAACTCATTGCCAAAACTCTAGTTATATCTCACCTTGACTACTGCAACCTTCCCTGCTCTCACCCTTGACCTTCTCACTTCTGTTCAACATTCCGCTGCCAAGGTCATGCTCACTCTGCTCTCTCCAATGACTTCCTTTCCCCGTTCACATAAAATGTAAATTCCTTGTCTTTACCTTCAAGGCTCTCCATGCCCATACTCCTCTCTATCAGTCATTTCCCACCATGTTCCTCACCCAGGAACTTTGCTCCTCCTCTGCCACTACCCTCACCCACACCAGCATTTCCTGCTCCCTAAATGGTTTTCCACCATTCTCCCATTCTGCCCCTTATGCCTCTGCTTCCCCGCCACCCACCCTCGCCTCTGAACATCCTCTGCTCCCTCCCTCCCTTCAAATATCTCCTAAAATCCTGCCTAATCTGTCAGGCTTTCCCTAATTTATCAACCCCATAGATTGCTAGGAGTGGTTCTTATATTGTCTTATCATTCGCACAACTTCACAAATGTATCTATTTCTCTCTCTATGTTCCCCTCCCCCTTTTCCAATCTAGATGGTAAACCCCAGACACGTTGTTGAAGCAGTAATAATAATAATCCACCCACTGGATGGACTTTTTTCAGAGTTGAACTATGCATGAAGGTGAATTATTATTTTCCCTTCCTTATTTTAATTCTGAAGAGCCCTTCAGTCATTCGCATAATAAGAAAATGAAAATATAAAAGACTTCCCTCATTTTAAGAACTTTTAATAACACATAAGCCAACCCCAGCAGACCACATGGGCTAAAGAAAAAGAAAAAAAGTTGTCAAGTTTTGAATGTTGGAGTAGAGTAGACATTACTAAGGACTGATGTCCTTCCTTGGTTTTGGGAGGAACATTTGGAAATAATTTTAGAGATCAATAGATCTCTGTTCCTTTTTCTGTATGCTTGCCCTCTTCGGCCTCACAGATATAAGGGCTGCTAGACTGAAGCTTCTGCTGGAGAAAGGAATGCTTTTGGGATTTTTTTTTTCAGAAAAGAGATTTTAATCGTTTCAGTGGAACAAGGATAATTTTATTTAATTAATTAATTAATTTTTAAATGATCCTGTCCTTCCATAAAAAAGGCTCAGGGCAGCTCACAACATATAAAAAAATAATACAAAAATAAAAAAACCCAACCCTCCTACAAAAACCCACCCAAGACTACCTCCCCCATTTCCCACATCCAACCTCCCCTCCTCAAATCCTTCTAATAATCCTTATTGTGTATCCTCAATTGTGCCAAACAGCTCTATCAGGATACAGGAGTATCCGCTCTTTCCTGGCTAGAAGAACTCAGTGAGTGGTGCTAGGGACTGTTTTTCATCTCCACAAGACCTCACATGTGGAGTCCCACATGTGAAGGTTCCATTCCGTCCCCTCTCCTGTTAAGCATGTACATGCAGCCACTCAGCGAGGTCGTGAGACGATATGAGGTGCGGTGTCACCAATATGCTGATGACACCTAACTCTACTTCTCCTTTTCATCCGACCCAGACCCAGCAGTCTCGGTGCTTACCCGATGTCTGGTGGCTGTGAGGTACTGGATGAGGGCGAGCCAACTGAAGGCGATGGTAGTGGGTAAGGCAGTGGATGTGGTGGCTCCCATTACTGATGGGATTTACCCTCCATTGGCTCCCCAGGTTCGCAGTCTGGGCGTGCTCCTCGACCTGCAGTTTCACCTGAATCTCCAGGTGGGGGCTGTGGCAAGGAGCGTGTACTGCCAATTACATCTGGTGCGACGGCTTCGGCCGTATGTTTCAGATAGTGACCTGGCCACTATCATCCATGCTTTCATTACCTTGAGCCTGGACTATTGCAATGCGCTCTACATGGGGCTACCCATGGTAACGGTTCAGAGACTGCAGCTAGCACAGAATGCAGTGGCCTGTCTCCTTATGGGGTCAGGCTGCCGTGGCTCTACACTGGCTGCCTATAGTCTTCTGGGCCCAATTCAAGGTGTTGGTTTTGACCTATAAAGCACTCTATGGTCTTGGCCCGATTTACCTGTGGGATCACCTCATTCCTCGTGCTCTGGAGTGACCTCTGCAGTCCACCGGGAGCGCCCTTCTCAAGGTCCCTGTGTGGCCCAGGGGGCCACTATGGAGAGGGCATTCTTGGTGGCCACACCTCGGCTGTGGAACTCCCTCCCGGCAGAGGCCCGGTTGGCCCCGGACCTCCCTTCCTTCCACCATACGTGTAAGACCTGGGTGTTCCACCTGGCTTTTGGCGAGGGGGATAGAGCGTTATGGGGGCTGGGGGGGGTTGTTTTGTCTTGTCTGCCTTCTCTTTTAACGTGCTGCCCGATTGCGTGTTTTATAGATGTTTTTATGATGTAAGCCAACCCGGGTTGTCTGGAGCAGGAGGGGTGGGATAGAAAATTGTTTTTATAAATAATATATAAGCAAATATAAATGAGTACATTAGTACCAGGCAAATTGGTGAAGATCATTGTAAAAAATAAGACTGCTCATCACATTGACAAACATGTCATAACAGGGAAGAATTAGCATGGGTTTTGCAAGAGAAAGTCATGCCTTACTAATCTACTGGAATTCTTTGAGGTCATCAACAAGCATGTGGATAAGTCTGACTGAGCCGATATAGTGTACTTGGATTTTCAGAAGGTCTTTCACAAGGTCCCCCACCAGAGACCAACAACATAAAACCTGGAGTAGTCATAGGCTAAGGGGTAGAGTTCGGTCATGGATTGGTAGTTTTTAAAGTGGAGAGAAGTAAACAGTGGGGTGCTTTGGGGGTCTGTACATATATTAATGATTTAGAAAGGGGGTTGAAGAACATGGTGGCCAAATTTGCAGATGACACGTAAGTTATTCAGATAGTTAAGATCAAGGGGAACTTAAGAGTTGCAAAGGGATCTAGCATGGCTAGGAAAATGGGCAACAAAATGGCAGATGAAATTCAATGTTGACAAGTGTAAAGTGATGTACACAGGGAAAAATAAACCTAACGATACATACAAATGCTACGTTCTAACTTGGGTATCAGGAAAGACCTTGGGAGTCACTTGGGAGTCACTGACATCATCAGCTCAATGTGTAGCAGCAGTCAACAAAGCAAACAACACATATGGGATAATTTGGAAAGGGATAAAAAACAAAATGGGAAATATAATTATGCCACTATAGAAATAGATGGTGCAACCACACCTAGAATACCATATCCAATTCTGGTCACCCCATCTGAAAAAAGACATAGCAGAACTGAAAAAGATGCAGAGAAGGGCAACAAAGATGATCCAAAGCATGGAGAGGCTTCCATATGAGCAAAGGCTCAATAGTAAGGATGGGAATTTTGGATTCGGATAGAACCAAATCAACCTGAAAATGGCGGTTCTATCAGAAAACTCAGATCTTTTTTGGTTTTGAGTAATTTGGATCTTTTATACCGATTTTTTGATTCAGATCTTTAACATTGCAGTTTGCTTCCACTGATTTCAGTGGGAGAAAATGCATGCAAAAAATCCAAAGCCAAATCCTAATCGAGATCTGAAATTACTGAAGAACCAAAACTGAAAAATCCAAATCCAAAATTCCCCCTCAACTCCCACCCCTACTCAGTAGAGGTATGGGATCTTCAGCTTGGAGAAGACATGACAGAGGGGATATGATAGAAGTTTACAAGATCATGAATGGCATGTAACAGGTAGGTAGAGAGCTGCTATTTATCCCTTCTAAAAATAGATGAACCAGGGGTCACTCCATAAAATTATCAGGCAGTAAATTTAAAATAAGAGGAAGTACTTTTTCACCCAACATACAATAAGTCTGCTGCAATCATTGACAGAGGATGTTGAGCAAGCCAGTAGCATAACTGGCTTCATATAAAGGGATTTAATAAATTTTTGGAGGTCAGGTCCATAAAGGGCTACTAGTTAAGTTAAATCAGGGGAATGAGACCCTTGATTGTCAAGGGGGGGGGGGGGGCATCTGAGCAACTGATTTGGGGGGGGGGAGTATGATAGAAAATGGATTACCCCACTGCAATCTGCTGTGTACTCCCCTGAGGCTCTAACAGAGGTTGACCACTGTCGGAGACAGGACGCTGGGCTAGATGGACCATTGGTCTGACCCAGTAATGGCACTTTTGTAGACCTGAAGCAGGCATTTGATTCCATAAATAGGGATAGACTATGGCTGAAACAGAGCATGACTGATATCTACAAAAGATTATTGATCCTGGCAAGGAATTTATATCAGAATACTCAGATGAGAGTCAGGTTATCCCACTATGGCCATTTGTCTGCTCCTATCTCAACAAATAATGGTGCGAACCAAGGCTGCATTTTAGCTCCATTTCTTTTCAATTTCTTTTTGAATGCTATAATAAAAGAACTTTCTGGAGATAAATATCATTCATTACATTTAAGGGGAAGACAACTATCTCTACTTTTATATGCAGATGATATGGTCCTTTTATCTTCCACCCAAGTGGGATGAGACGCCTATTGGTTTCACTGGGTCTTACTGCAAAGTCAATGACTTAATTATACATTATGATAAGACAAAAGTTATTGTCTTTGCTAAGAGAGTGTTTTTTCTCTTGGTCTCTGGACTTTTGCCCTCTGGAACAAGTACAGTTATATAGGTATTTGGGAGTATAGGTATTTTCTGCCTCGTGTTCTTGGCAGAACCATTTCAGAGCTGCAAATTTAAAACTGGCACAATCCACAAGAGGGGTGATTAAATTTTGGTATACAGCAGGTGGAAAACAGCTTATGCCAGCAGTTAAAATACTGGAGCAAAAATTACTTCCACAAGCTCTGTATGGAGCAGATGTATGGGGTGGTGTACTCACAGACAGTATGGAAGTTTTCCAAAACACTATTGAGAATTGTTTTGGGGTCCCCCAAAGGTATGCCTGTTTGTATGTTACAGGCAGAGTTGGGGTTCTTCCAGTTAATGTACATGCTCAGGGGAGAGTAATCGCCTAGAATATCTGAAATGCCCCAAAATAGATTTCCTTACTTGTGCTGGCAGGAATGCTTGATGTCAGAGTCCAAATATTTATGGAAAGAAAGCCAGGACTTATTAATACATCATTTGGGCTTTTCAAAGAAACTGCAAGCAAGACATCTCGATATAGGCAAACAGCATGAGATGACAGCTTGCAGCCAAAATAAAGTAGCTCCCTTCTATTCAAAACTAAAATTAGTTCATGGCAGGGAGCCATATCTTTTTGTGTTGAGGGATTTTGAAGTCCGTAAAGCTTTTACATTACTACGCTTTCAATTGATGCCCTCCAAAGTTCTAGAGGGAAGATTTTCCCAGACTCCTTATCAGTTACAGCTATGTTCTTGTGATCATATACATGTTGACGATTTGGTGCATTACCTATTTGATTGCCAGTTTTCAATCAAATTAAGAGAGATACTGCTATTTCCCATTGCTAAAAGAGAAAGTTTATTGGCCCACACAAGTTAAGTTGTAATATTTATTGTCAAATGCTCAGGAGAATGTTATAGTGAAGGTTGCGAAATTGGCATGTAAACTGATGATTGCAAGGCGTAAAAGAGTAAATGTTAGTTAGTCTCAACTATACCCAATATAATTAAGGTCTTAATTGTCTGCTTAAATGACACTAGATTATTTTGTTTTAATATTTGAATTTTGTTATGATTAGTAATTAGCTTTTATTTGTTGTTGTACATTGTAAATTGTGTAATTCTGTATATTGTACTTTGAATTTTTTGCTAAGGCCTAGACGGGTCACAGCAAATAAATAAATATATTGATTAATTGGCACTTATGTTCTTATGAGTTATGAGACTAAGATCTTAAAAACATTCTTGATATCTGATCAATATTCTTCCAAAGCAATGATGGGCTTTATTGCTTATCAAGGAGCAACGAGATATGAAGCTAACAGAAGTTCCATTTCAAAACGATGGTTTTGAACGGTTTGTCCTCCAACTACATTTGCAGTACTGAAGGATTATTTAATTACTTTGTTCCAAAAAGGTCCTTCCTTCAATAACTAAAGAAGCAGGGGTACGTACAGTATTACTCTGTCCTCTGAAATCAGCTATCTGACTGCTTCTCTTTTCTGCACCTCACCCCTTCTCCACTTTCCCTTCCAAAAAAGGTCTGAGTGCTAAGGCAGCATCATTAAGTAAGTAAATCTTTGCTTCACAAATGTAGACACACAGTTCAAACCATCATTTTGAAGTGGGACTTCTGTTAGCTTTATATCTGGTGGCTCCTTCTTGATAAGTAATAAAGCTTATCATGGCTTTGCATAAAGTATAGATATCAAGCATGTTTTTTAAGATCTTAATGCTTACTATATCCTTAACATAACACACTCTGGACCAGTAAGTCCAAATAAATTCCCAAACCACTGGAGTCTTGCTTTATTGTAGCTATTTCTTCGTCCCTGCAGCACCACCTGCCTTCTACTGGTCTTGTTCCCCATCTCATCGCAGGACCCCGTCTTAACTTTCTAATATCAAATCCCAAACTGTGGGTTGTGTCTAGAGCCAACATGGGTCCTAATTTAATCTTCACATGTAATACCTGCATTTTTTAGTACTGTTATGGACCTGATGGGCTGCCCCATTACCAAGTGGGTACCAAACTACCTGGAAAAAAATCAATCATCATTTCGATTACTGATATTCTGGTTACTGATTGGTAAATTGGGACATCAGGTACTTGAATCGGGCACTAACCAGGTATCAGCTAGTACCCAAAATTTGCATGTCGATTTGGGTACTGGGAATGCAACTAATACACCCATTTTTGCAGGTACTTGTTTCAGTTCTAGTTGTGAAATAGAGTGGGGCTGCATATCTACTGACGGGGTCACAATCCCAACCAATACTGGATATACTCTGCATGTCTCTGCTGCTGCTTGAGGTCACAAGTAACATTTATGCCGCTTTCCTTATATATGTCAGCCTGTTCCTCTGACCAGCCCTTCACATTACTCATAGCCACCTGGAAGGCAGGCAGCTGATACAGTTCAGCAGATTCTTTAATACTTTACAGAGTCTGCACGCCCTGGTACAGTTTCCTTATGAAGGAACCACAGTTCTAAGCTTACACAGCCAGGTTTGCTTCTCAAAGTCAAGCACGCACACGCAAACACAGAGTCTAGGTAATGTGAGGAAACCAACTTTCTATCTTGCTTTGCCATATTTTGTAACAATTCAGTCTGAGTAACACCTTCAGTATTATCACTAGATGTATTTGTTTTGTAACTAACTAGACAATGTATTCGGTTTCAGTAATATTCTAATAAAATCTGTTTTACCAGATAGCCTGAATCATGTCTGATACACTGCTTAGTGGGCAGTCACTGATGAGTACGTGAAAGAAATCAACCAATTTGAAATCAGAAATCAACAGATTTTCACAGCTTAGGAAATATGGAATCTTAAGTACTGGCCTAACCATAAAAATCAAGGGGAAAAGATTTGCAATCCATGTGTTCAAGTTGTACAGTAGCACAAGGGGGGAAAAGTGCCTCAAAGGTCAAGCATAGCTACTTAAGTTGGTTTCTGTTCCTGTCTTTCTGGTTAGACTTGTAGTTTGTTACAGGTTTATTGTCTGTGTCCTGAAACAAAACATCAGCAACAGTCATGAGATAACTGCTGCCATAGTTTCTGCCCTTCTAAATTGCAAGACTGTAAATACATAACTTCCACACTGTACTGGGTTTTCTGCATTTCTTCCTTTCCAGAGCACAGTAAATATACATGGCACCCTAAAAGTAAGAGAGGAGCTCTTGTCCTGAGAAGGCGTGACACAAGGAGTAATAACTCAAACAGAAGAATGTATTAGGTCTTACAGGTGACCTGCAAATTAAGTATTGGGGAACAAGTTATTACAGAGTGTGGAATGTACTTGCAGTTAACTAAAGCACTTTGCAAAGAAATATTGGGATCCTTGGATGAAAGAAATGTACAATTACTTAATAAGGCTTTAAAAAGCACTATTATTTTTATAGCAATCTCTACCGATAGTTGTGCCCTACTAGCCAAAGAAAGGGTTCCTAAGGGAAGGTGAGGGGGCAGCGGGAGAAGATTTGAAAGGGGAAAAAAGGATATGAGAAATCTATAAAGGGTAGCACAAATACATAAGTGAGGACAAAGGAGATAAACAAAAAGCATGCATATGCAATTTCCACTTCTAGTTTCTCATAAACTCTCTGCCAAATTACCTATTACTCTAAGACAGCGCAGCCTCATGCACTGGGGCAACTTGTACAATTTTCATCTTTCCCCACATACCTTTTTTTCTTGTTCTTCCTGTCGGTAGTACTTTCTCCAGTGCTAGTTAAGGGGGGGAAAAACAATGGCTTTGATTAATGCAGTGGGAAAAATTAGAGAGACATATGCACAGTGAAGTTGGGCTTATACTGAAGCCCAGCACCAACCAGCAGAAAAGATGAACAATGGGATGTAATGGACAATGTGCAATTAATTGGCTTCATTGTCTACTTTTCAATCTAAGAGGCAGACATTCTCTACAAACCTCATATAAATCAGTTGCATTTTGCCCCTTAAGACATTTTTATATTTAATTTGCTGTACTTTCAGTCACACTACTGGTTGGGGAGGGTGGGGTTTCTGCTTGGTTGTTCTGCCAACTCAAACGTAATATGGCCAAGACTGAACTCCTCATCTTTCCCACTTCCCCTCCTTCTTCATTTTTCTTGATTTCCATTGATGGTGTCCTATCTATCAGGAGCATAGCCTGGGATTCAGATTAAACTCCTTCCTCTCCTTTATAACCTCAGATTCAGGCTGTTGCCAAGTCCTGTTGCTTCTCTTCACTCTTCGTAATATCACAAAAATCCAGCCTTTCCTTACTGCTTCCACTGCCAAAACCCTAGTCCATGCTCCAGTCATCTCTCACCTTGAGTACTACAACTTCCTCCTTACTGGTGTCCCCTGCTCCGATCTCACCCCTCTCACTTCCGTTCAACACTCTGCTGCCAAAGTCATCCACCTTGCATGTCGCTTTGACCATGTTCAGCCCCTCCTCTCTGCACTACACTGGCCTTACCATCTCCTGGTTAAGGAATTAGGAGTTCTTTTAGCTGACAAGTCAGGATGTACTGAGGTACAGGCAGTGCAGGCTGCCTTTCAGAAGCTCCCAGTTATAGACCAAGATAATTTAATCAATAAATTAGACGCTTTTCGTAGTGGTGTCTCCCTGAAATCAATGGATTATAAGGCCCCACTAGTGGAATTGACAGCGGGGGCTAATACACCTGCTCATAGACATGAGGCTTGGACAGCGGCTAGACTACAGGCCCCTGAGGAGTTAGGAGACTCAGCGGTTACCTCTCCAATGATAGGTGAGGGTTCATCTGAGCTTATGCAGTTGCAGAAAACCCTTCCAATAACGGTAACCCACCATATTTGGTCTCCGCAAAACAGTCTGGCAGGAACCATCAGCCAGGAATCTCAATCTGACATGTTACGCATTCAGGGATGACATAACATTGGTGGGTTTCCCACCAATAGGGGAATGGTGACCCACCCAAAACAGAGTGTCAGCATGAGAAAAGGGGATTTAAGGCTCCCGGAGGGTCTGTCTTTGAATTTTGCTTCATAGAATATTGCAGGCCTGGGTGCTAAGATAGAGGATAAAGAATGGCTGAAATTTATAACCCAGTTTGATCTCCTTTGCCTCCAAGATACCTGGCTGCTACCAACGGATGAGATCCTTAGCAAATTCAATAGAATTGGGGAATTTCAAGTATTCTTATATGGGGGGCAAAAGGTGGGGAGGAAGGGATGAGTCTCTGGCGGGTTGGAGTTTTTAATTTCATATTCCCAGACCTGGTCCTTTCAAAGGCTTGTGTCAGATAGACCAGAGCTTCAAATAGGTCTACTGAGATTCCATAAGGGAGGCCAGTATATTTTTGCTAATGTCTATGTCCCCCATTTTTCCTCTCCCTATTATAAGGAGGATGTCTGGTTGTATTTGGAAGATCAAATTACTAAGCTAGAGGAGAAGTTCCCAAGAGCATGGGTAATCATGGTGGGAGACTGGAATGCAAGGATGGGTGATCTTCTTAGCGAGGATAGGGGAGTCATCGAAATGCATTTGAATACTGATTCACAAATCCTCCAATTCCCTAATTGCAAGCTAAGGGACATGGTCATTAATGACTCAGGAAAGCGGTTGCGGACCCTAGTTCAAAAGTTACATCTTGCCCCTCTTAATGGTAGTTTCCCCGGAGATAGAGAAGGGAATTACTCCTTTGATGGGGCACAAGGGCAGAGTACCATTGATTTTGTTTTCATTGATCCAGGGATTTGGAGGAGTATCTGTAGCTTTGCACTATTAGAGCCGAAAGTGAGCATCGGATGCTGATGACCCAAATGAGGGTGGGCGATGTCCCAATGAGTATGCCCTTTACAGCAGGGCATGTTGGGGATGAAGTGGTGGTTAAGAAATGGGAAACCAATTAGTTAATTAAGGAAATGCAGTCTCTTTGCCATAGTGGCGGACTCTGTGAACTCAGAGAATGGTTATTCCGAGAGACAGATCCAGGAGCAATCTTAGCTGGATTTGAGGACATCATGAATTTTCTTAAAAATAGTATTCTTATGACCACCTGAAGGTCCTGTCCACAGCCTAGTAGGGGGTGGTTTAATAAAGATTGTAGGAGATTTAAATCTCTTGTACAGAGAGCAAAGGAGGAGTGGGCAAGGACCAGAACAGAGCTTGCGCTCACCCACTTTCAAAAGCTTAAACAGGACTACAAGCAGCTTCTGCGGATTAGAAAGGCCCAGTTCTACTCTAAGAAGTGGGCCATGCTGATGGTGACTGCTCGGATAGGGGATAGCAGAGCTTTTTGGAAGGTGCTTAACTCTTTAATACGAGCCCCTAAGGGAATAGGGCCAATTTTGGTCGCCAACTGCATGTGGGAACAGTTTTTGGGGGTAGCTTTATGGAAAAGGGGACGTGAACTCACACTGTAATGATACTTCGGCTGAGGAGGGTCAGGCACTGGGCACGGAAGTAAAGGACATGGATGTACATGTCCTGGAAGATGAACTAATGAGGTGGCTTAAGGTGCTTAAAGACAACAAGGCCCACAGCGGAAGTGGTGGG
This sequence comes from Sphenodon punctatus, assembly GCA_003113815.1. NCBI lineage: Eukaryota > Metazoa > Chordata > Lepidosauria > Sphenodontia > Sphenodontidae > Sphenodon > Sphenodon punctatus. Next base: position 713,574 of record QEPC01010167.1, read on the forward strand.
CTTCAATCCTCTGTAAAGTCTTCCATGGTATCTTGCAGAGTGGGATGATTCCGCGGGCATGAGGTCAAAGCTGGATTGTCCCTATTTTTAAAAAAGGGAATCGAAGTGACCCAAGCTGCTATCGGCCGATAAGTTTGCTCCCAGTAGTGGGGAAACTCTTTTCATCAATAATAGCTGAGCATTTGAGTGAGTGGGCCGAAACTAGGGGCCTAATACCAAAAGAGCAGTTTGGCTTAAGAGCCAAAAGGTCAAAGACAGATTGCACCTTCATTGTAGCACATTTGGTCTCTAAATATACTAAGATCAAAGCAGGGAGGCTCTTTTTGGCCTTTGTAAAATACACAAAGGCCTTTGATTCAATCCACCGAGATAGGCTTTGGGTAAAGCTGCGGCTGCTTGGGATTGACCCAAAACTGCTGGCAATACTGGAAGCTATTCATGATAACAATTTTGCCAGAGTTAAAGGTCATTCCCGAACTAGTAGTGCTCCGATTCATATACAGAAGGGGGTTCGACATGGTTGTCCCCTGGCCTCCCTTCTTTTCAACTTATATGTTGCTGATTTGGTACCAGCACTCAGAAGCATCAGCTTTCGCCCGCCAAAAGTCCAAGATTATCCGCTACAAGTAATTCAATATGCGGATGACCTGGTCTTATTCTCCCAAATGGAAAAGGGCTTAAAAGCTGCCCTTACAAAACTAGTAGAATACTCTTTGCTTAATGGACTACAAATTAATTCTGCCAAGTCTAAAATTCTTGTAGTGGGAAGTAAATTTCGCTTGCAAAAGTGGAGAATTGTAGGCCTGGAGATTGAAGGGGTGAAGGCCTTCTCTTATTTGGGGGTCTACTTTACAGTAAGGGCTACATGGTTACACCATATTAGCAACAGAGTTCGTGAGGCAAGGGCCACTGCGAAGGCCCTTTTGAAGCCGTATAATATTTATTTTGGTACCCCCATTGTATCTATGATGAAGGTTTTCCAAGCCAAAGTACTACCAATGTTGACCTTCGGCGCCGAAATAATGACGGCCCCAGACGTGGTGATGTTGGAACGAGTTCAAAATCTTTTCCTGAGGAGGATTCTGGGGGTAAGACCCAGTATACCTGGTGCTGTGATTCGGGCTGAAATGGTATGCTTTCAATTGAGCATCATGTTAGGCTTCTGTTTCTTAGGTATTGGATCAGGTTGCTGGTATCGCCCCCAGACTCCCTGCAAACGCTTTGTTTGATGGAACAGCTTATGCATGAGGGAGCCAGGGTATATCCTTGGCTACGATATTTGGCTACGCTACTAAGCAGACAGGGCCTTTCTTTGCAGTTTTTTCAGGGACGTTCCACTGCAGAGATAAGACAAATGATCACATAGAGATCTAAAGACACAGCTACGCAGGAGGATATTTCTCATTTGGGGGAATGGAGGGTTGCACCTAATTTAGAGAGAGATAAAATCATGTTTGGTAGGGAACCCTATTTAGATATTTTAGGAAAGAGGTGTATGAGATGACTCTATACTTTGCTTCGTTTCGAGTTGCTTGATACTGCTGTGGTGGAGGGCAGATATGCAAGGATCCTGTATGATGATCATAAATGCTTATGCTCCCTGGATGAGGTGGAATTGGGTGAGCATGTGGTGTTGAGGTGCCCTTACTACTCACAGTTGAGGGAGACTTGGATAACACCACTATTAGCGGAAAAGGGGCCATATTTTGTAGAACCCTTTACTTTCTTGACAAACTTAAAGCAACATCATCATCTGCAGGCAATGACTGCTTTTTTGTCGCTGGCTCAGAAAAGGAGGACAGCAATACAGAACCATTTCAATACACTGAAAGCTAAAAGAAAGGAAAGAGCTAGCTTGGGTATAGCTGAATCGGGGACCTAAGCCATGTCTAACTAAATATGTAAGTCAATTCCAAGTAGGGGAGCATTTGTGTAGGCTTTTGTTGGCTTGAGTGGGCTACATGGATGAGTTGAAGGAATGTTAACCCATGATATTGGATTTTATGTATTCTGATTTTAATAATTTATTATCTATTTATTATTTTACCTTGATTGGAATTGTAGATCTTATATAGCATGGATGTTTTCCCACGTTTTGTTTATGTCTATGTTAATGTTTATGGTTATGTTGTCCTTGTTCGGTTATGTTTGTTATGTGTGCGCCATGGCGAGAGCCAGTGCTAATAAAATTGAATTGAATTGCCCTACTCTGGCACCCTCTAAGTATTAAGCAAATGCTCCTTATCTTTACCTTCAAGGTTCTTCATGGCCTTGCTCCCCCATCTCTTCTGCACTTGTTTCCCACCAGATTCCCACCTGAGAGCTTCGCTTCTCCTCCACCACCACCATCGCCTGCTCGTGATTCCCTTGCTGCTCAAAACATATTTGCCCCTTTCTCCCCCCCATACCTGAACTCCTTCCCTGGATACATTCATTCTGCTCCCTCTCGACCTTCAAATCCCTCCTGAAAGCCTACCTCTTCTGTCAGGCTTTCCCTAGCTCAACATGAGGAGGAAATTTCCTCCTCTTCCCTCTCAGAATCCTTCTCTTCCCTGTAAATAAGTAAAGCATGTGCACCTACAACTTCTTAACTTCATGAACATATCTCAGTCTCTCCCTACGTTCACCTTTACCTCGTCTCTCTTAGATTGTAAGCCCCTTGGGGTAGGGACCAGTCTATAACTATTGATTGGCCAGCACCAGGTATATTGCTAATGCTATAATAAAATAAATAATAAATAATAATAATAATAATCATAGGCTAAAAGGACACTAAAGGGTTAAGAAGGTATTTAGCAGAACCCTGTGAATTCTATGTGGCTGCGGTTGCAGCCATTTTCACAAAACTTTGCATTTGGCCAAAATGTAACAGAAACTGCCTATCCTCACAGAATTATAGCCCGAGCAGGGATCACTATGAGCTAGTCAGTGGGAAGCTGTCACAGTTAACTGCTGTTATATATTTGGGACAATGAGACTCTGTGCCATAGCTGCTAAAGAGAAGCAGCCTACCCCTTAAGAGGTCTACATGGAGAGATCCAGGTCATATTTTGTGAGGGGTTTGGTTTTTGTTTTAAGGTAGAAGATGTTCAAAATAGATGGGATTGTATACTGAAAAAATTATTTGCATTCAAAATTAACAGAATTTTATTAATTTGCATAATATATTCTGCTTGTGGAATGTAGGTTTCCTGGTAGCACAACTTGAAAGAAAAAAAAGCCCTGCAGAATGCATTGGCCCTGGATACCAGTTAAAGTTCTCTTTGCCTAGGTTATTAATACCTTAAATTGTTAAAAACTCAAATTATAATTCCAATATCATTTTAATCTTTTGTACATCTGAACTTGCCCAAGACTACTTAACAATCAGAAAATGCAAATTAGAAGTGTCAGAGCAGCTTCAGTGCTGCCTTCTGTATAAAGCAGAGTCTGCCTTAAGTCAAATTTCTCTGGCCGCCAGGTAAAAACATTTGATTTATCAGATATTCAACTTAAACAAACCTTAAGGAGACAACCCTGTCTTTAAGGCAAATCTTTCTCCCCCCTTGCAATTTCCAAGTCTGCAGTCCACAAGGACAGAGGGAAAGGGAAATTCTGTGCCTTGCACTGAACAGCCAAGGAAAAGAACAGGAGTTTTCTTCATCGCCAGTCTACCCTACATGCACAGACTCAAAACAAAAGCAGGAATTCTGGCTTGCCCTGGCAGGGAAAGCCTCCTTTTCCCTTGGTAAGATGTTAATTGGGGAGACAGGATTTCCCAATTTCCCCCACCTTTGAAGCTTTGGAATTTTCCACATTAAACCCCCCCAAACCTAAAGCTTACTAGAACAATAATTGGTGCTTTTTTAAGGCTACCTTCATTCCAAGTTTCACCTTCCCAGTTCTCAACCAGTGCAGCTTTAAGCCTTTTCAAAATTTGCAAGCATTTTTAAAAATGTGAAATTATCTCTTCAAGCTTTACTTATTGTTTAGAATGGCTGAACCTTTTTTTGCTCAAACTGTTAACCAACAAGCATTCACCTTCAGGTAGAGACCAGACCAGGAAACCTTCAGTCCCCAAAAGTTAAAAATTCAGCAAGTTGTAAGCAACCAAACAGGAAAAGTTACAATGGAAATGCAAAAGCCCCTTCAGAGCCTTGGGCTCTAGGCAGTTTATTGCCTTACAGCAGTAGCTGTAAGGAAGTTAAATGCCCAGCCACTCTCTCTCCATTATAAACAGGGGACTGCTGAAGCCCCGATTCTGAGGAAACTGCTTGAGCAACATTTCTGAAAATTTATCCATGGCTATAATTTGTGAGGACCATCATACACTCAAAGTGTGAATATGATCCATCCAGAAAATAAAATGTTATGACTGTTTAAAAGTTAATTGGTTGTGGTCAAAATGCACACGTCCTCATGATTTTGAATCATCAATATCTCCTCCCCCTGGATGAGTTGAGCCCCCAAACATCACAGGTTTGGAGCATGAGATCAATAACTACCACTTCTGTTATAGGATAGCGATTGGTGCAGCCAAAACAGAATTATTGGCAAAACACAGCATAAGGAAAATTACATGACCCGACTTTTTAAAATCACGTGACTCTATCCCAAGCCAGTTTCCTCACAAAGACTTTAAGCTCTAGTCAGTTTCATGTCAATTACCCCCCTGGCCTCACTCTATACTTTTGACTCCCTATGAAAAGTCTGCAACTTTTCATACCAAGTGAAAAGTCTGCAAGTTTTCAAAAGTTTCAGACTTTTCACTCCATACTTTAAAAAGTTGCAGACTTCATAGTGTCAAAAGTACAAAGTCAAAAGCCGCGACTTTTCATACCAAGTGAAAAGTCTGCAACTTTTGAAAAGGTGCAGACTTTTCATATGGAGTCTCAAAAGTAGGGGGTGGGTGTGTAATTGACATGAAACTGACTAGAGCGTAAAGTCTTTGTAACAGAGCTGGCTCCTCATCAAGTTAGGTGATTTTAGAAAGCAGAGTCATGTAACTTTCCTTATGCTGTTACACAAGGGTTCCCCTTTTCCCCAGCCCCCCTGGTAGGATTGGCAGCTTATGGGGGGGGGGGAGAGGATCTACGCCACTCCCCCGACCCTCTCCCCCCATCACTGGCCTGGTGCTGCAAGTTCTGCTGCCCCTGCTAGGGACACTGGGGCTACCAACATGTTTCCTGTCTGGGCATGCTAGAACTATATTTCCTAGCATGCCCAGACAGGAACAGCAAGATGGCGGTGGCCCCCTGTGTGTCCTGCAGTGTCACAGGGCCTTTTGAAAAACTCTACAACCCCTCCTGAATCTCCTGTAAGGCTGCAAGTGGCGGTGGCATTGTTGGTGAGAAGAGTGAGAGAGTGTGTGCGCGTGCACGTGCGCGTGCGCGAGGGAGAACAGTGCGTGTGTGTTTGTGAGAGAGTGGGGGAGAGAAAAGTGGATGTGTGCGTGTGGGAGAGAGAGAATATATATACATTGCAACAAGACAAACGCCCCAAAACATGGAAATTATTTCAGAATTTGAGGAATATTTCATATTTTTTCCTCATCAACATAAATGTAATATATGTTCTTAATTCCTTACCATACATACTTACTCATTCATTTTTATCATTAACTAAACTTTCACATTTTTTTCATTATTAAGCTTTAATTTATTATCATAATTTGACAACGAACAATTTTTTCAGAGCAGATTAACTCTGTTTCTACAGAACTGCATTCTGTACAACAAATTCTATAATGTTCTCTACACTGACATTGTTAACAGTTTATTGTATAAAGTGTATACATGTAAAGGACAGAGTTAATGTACTCTGAAAAAATTGTTCGTTGTCGAATTTGTGATGTTTTTGAAGAGGAAAGTTTTTAGTTTTAAAAACTGTTGTGCATTTAACTTTTTTTTAAAAACTGTAAAAAAAATTGTTTTGGTAAATAGCAGTTTAAGGAACATGCTGTGTAACTCTGCCCTACCTGAGGCAGATTTATCAGCAGTGGCTAGTTCTCCCATATTCTAGCAATTCCACCTTGCTACCACCAGAAGAACTGAGCTGTAGTAGCTATGATGCCGAGGAAGATAGATAGTGTAGAAAATGATAGGAAATATCCCCTTAGGGTCAACATTTTATAATGCATTCAAGCTAAAATAGATGAAAGGGTATAAAATACTGAAAGACAATGGTTGCTTAAGAACAACAGTTGCAAGAAATAGATTATAAACTCTCAGGCAGGGACCGTATCTATCTTATTCTTTGTAAAGCGTCAGGTACATCACTGGCGCTATATGAATGCTTATTATTATAATAATAATAATAAATAAAAAGAAGAAAAAGAAAAAGAAAAAAAATTCTATCTAGGGACCACAAGATCAAATTAAATGAAGTTACACTTCAAATTGTGTTCATCCAGTGTGGATTTCTGTACTTCATTGCAGTTGACATATACACAGATGACAGAACAGTCAAAGATGTGCATTTCTTCATCCCAGATTATATGAACCATTGATATTTCCATGAATTTAAGATTCTCAATACCTGTTAATTCAAGTTTCATTCACCTATTTTTTCTTCTAAACCAAGATGCAAGAATCTTAGCTCCTGGTACTTCATTAATGTTGGCACATCCGTTTTAGTACGTGCACATATTTGTAGTTACACTACAGAAATTTCTAAGCCACCTGCTTTTTTAAATATATATGACTACCCCTTCCTTTCACCAGGGAACATTTTCACCAATCAACTAATTTTTTACTACATCTACTGAAAGACAATGTTCTTCCTCTTCATAATATAATTTAAAGCATATATCTGTACATTTGAGAACTCCTGAGGAAACCTTTCAGTCAAGAAAACAAGCGTCTGAATAAGCAAGGGGGAAGAAGGGTGGCAGGTTCAGCTGATGAGGATGTCACAAACAACAGAGTTCAGTAGCCTGACAGGGTTTCTTGAGGCCATGGCATAGGGCTTCCCTCCCCGTCAACATTGCCGCGACAGAAGTATCTGTATCATGCTGGAGGACAGGAAGGCAAGATCAACACCTTTATGGCCCTTTTCACACGAGACGCCCTCCCCCCGAAGCCCACGCAGATCTGCTGCATGGGCATGGAGGGGGGCCGCCCATGTGACCACCGCAGCCAGTGGGTCGGGATGCGTGCGCGCTCCTGCATTCCACCCACCTCTACCCATAGCCCATTCATGGAGCAACTGGCAACAACAGTGCTTGCTCCATGGGTGGAGAAGGGGGTGTGCCCATGTAACGGCTGTGCGCCCCCCCCCCCCCTGCAGAAAACACCCATTCCCCCTATGTTTAAAGACACACTGTAAACAAATTTGATTTATGTTATAACAGAGTAGCACACAGAAAGTTTGTGGATACTACAGGATACAAATATAATTTATTTACTTTTTTTATTTATATCCTGCCCTATCCCAAAGGCTCAGGGTGACTTACAACAAACACACAAAATACAAATGTAAAATAAATAATTAAAACCCCATAAAATTAAAAACATCCCCATCACACCAACCTCTCCCATCTATCCCTGCCATTAAATGCCTGGCCAAATAAAGTCTTACACTGCCTCCGGAAGATATTCAAACTAGGGTTCAGGCGAGCATCCAATGGAAGCAAGTTCCAAAGCTGTGGGGCAGTCACCAATAGAATGCCTCTCTGTGGGCCTGAATCATATGAAACTGAGCCAGCGATGGAACCCACAAGAGGGCATATCCTTGGCAGATCTTAAGGACTGTGAATGAGCACAAGTAGAAAGACGGTCCTTCAGATATGTAGGGCCCAAACTGTTTAGGGGTTTAAAAGGTCAAATCCAGCACCTTGAATTCTGCCCAGAATGCTATAAGCGGCCAGTGCAAATTCTTCACCACTGGTGTAATGTGCTCCTGGCGACCCACCCCTATCAAGAGGTCTCAGTGCCATGCCCAGGACAAAAGCCAGACTGACATGGGTCCAGGAATCTTATTACATCTAGATGTCCCTTCAGCTACCCGGCAACCACCCGTTCAAGAACCGTCCCTAAAAAGAAAAGGTTAGAGAAGGGGCGATAGCTGCCCAAGGAGTCAGAATCACGTGATGGTTTTTTGAGCAGGGGCCAAACAACTGCCATCTTGAGGGCTTCCAGTACCCTGCCCTCCAAAAGGAGGACGTGTGTGTATCAGGCTAAAAGTCCCACTATAGGGGAGAAAAGGAACACAAACACACAGAAAATAAAAATAAATACTGGACACAGCACTACAATGACTTTCCCTCAAAACTATACATACTTCTCCATAGGATTGTAAGTATCTGTTGAGCTCTGCTTACCTCTGCTGAATTAGCAGTTGCTTCTCTCTTTCTTTGAGTGCCTTTTTTAATTCTGATGTCCTCGATGGTCTATGCAGATATTTTCTTTTCCCTGTACATTCATAGGTCCAGTGTCCAAATTCTAAACACTTCTGACATCTCACGTGCTGCTTGTTTGCCTCCCTATAAAAATGCATAAATGTTTATTGAGCAAGCATTTTGGGTTTAAAGATGGAATATTAAGCACAGATCACATGAAGGCAATTGTCAAGATCAAGCTCTTAAGAGGTATCTCTGATGTTGGGAACACTGTTCTGTTTCCAGAACTAGAGCTCTTCAGTCTCAGTGTCTGCTGAAGTGGCAGAGTAAACTACATCCGGCATTTGAACAATGCACTTGCAAGTGCGTGGTGGTGGAGTGTTTAGTTAACTCCAGTTAACGCTTTCCACTCTTTCAGTCCTTCTTCTCTCCACCTCAGAGCACCCCTTCAAAAGGTTCAGAATCATAATAAGCAACTTTTACATTGAAGGGAAACAAATGCCTCAGCCATAGATCAATGACTAACTCAATAACAATTTTTGCCACAACCTAATAAAAGTTTCTCTCAGGCAAAGATCTACAATCCATATAGGCAACCTGTTGCAATATTTTTGGTGTCCTAATTTTCTACTCCTGGGAGTCTAATGATTTGAAGTCGCACACTGTGCCAACTAAGTAGGGCATTGTGTTCCTGGACAAAAACTGAATGGGGGAGCTTAAACTTTCAGCAGCCAATTAAAGACTTGTAAATAGGGGCACAATTAATGCCTAGCAGGATAAGCAGCAACACTTTATTCTTGCCATCCTGGTTCCTACCTTCGTGCACAGACCATTCTCTGAAACAAGCCCTGCTCAATTTCTCCTCACCCATTTGCAAGGCAGCATAAATCGCTGATTTTTCCATTGTTATCATAGTAAAGATAGGTGAATGATTTGGTGACTATACTAGTAAACAACACAGGTTTGCTAGACTATGCTAGAATTTAGAAGAACAAACATTATCTTTCGACTTAATATTGGTTAATAGTGTGATGACATATCCTGCTGAAAGTACCTCTCTAGTGACTCTTAATTGGCAAAAGAGAGAATAGATATAAAAGGAATTAAGCTTCATCATTTTCTCTCATATCATTTTGCCCATTGAACTCTTCAGAACTAACACAGTGCTTCATCTCCCATGTGCTGTACTGTACATGCCTCTAGGATAAATAGCAATGTTACTTTACAGATGAGGAGCCTGAAGCAGAGGCCAAGCAACTCTTCCAAAGTCACACTGCGTGTCAGTACTACAGACTGAACTTCCTGATTTCTATTCTTCTTTCAGTTCTTTTGCTTTTTTGCTTCTTTTCAGTTCTATTGCTTTTTAACTGTCTTTTACTTCCAGTCCTTCAACTGAAACACAGGCTTTGGAAAATTCAGTCTAGTCAGAGCATTTGAAGTCAACAACCATATGCTGGAAAGAGGAATATTTCAAAATGCATGTTTAGTATTTGGGTACAGCAAGGAAGTAGAGGGAGGGGGAGGGTGGAGAGAGATCAGTCTGTTTATGCTGACTGCCTGACATGAGGAAGGCACCAAGGTTCAATGACGGATGTAAATTAAGAATTGCATTTTCCAGTTGTCCTTGTTATTACTTCAAACTCAGACTCCCAGTTCTATCAGCCTTCTAAAGCCATCCTATTTATAACGTCCATCACACTTTCAAAATTAGATCTCTCTGGCTTGCCCCAGTAGCCCTAAGGAAAAAAATCATGCTGATTTAAAACTCAAAAGGGAACAAATAAGATTCACTATTAGCCATGCACAATTAACTTGGAGGATAATTTAATTTGAAACGGGAACAGCACATCTAATAAGTAGGATGAACAAGATTCAAGGGCTTTCAAAAGGTTTAACAAGTTTTAACTCCACGCTGCCATTCTCAAAAGACTGGACAAAGTTCACCTATATTGGACAAAATTTACCCAAGTGGACAAAATTCACCCAAGTAGCCGATAAGCTTGCATGCTCTCACCAACAGAAGTTGGTCCAATAAAAGGCATTGCCTCCATCTCTTACATTGGGACCAACATGGCAACTACATTTTTTCTACACTGGCTCTCACCGTAATTATATCTGTGGCTATTGTACCGCCTTGAGAGTGAAGTCCCATTGACATCTCTCTGTTCAAGATAGATTTTACAAAGATAATACACATCTCTTCATATCTTTAAGCATTTTTTAAAATATCAAATCCACAGAGGTGTAAACAAAGGCCATTTTTACACGGCCTCAAAGCTAGAAATCTAGGTGTTTGTGTGTGGGTGCCGCCCGTGTAAATCCCATGGTGGGTGGGGGTGCGTGCGTACTCCCGCACAGACGTATGCACACCCACCTCCACCCATCCCCCACACACAGAGCAACCAGCGAAAACAGCAGTTGCTCCAAGCGTGGTGGTAGGTGTAGATGCCGTCTACACCCTTCCCCCACCCACCGCACACGGACCGTGGCATACACCAACCTCTCCGTGCCACAGCCCGTGTAAAAAGGGGTAAAATAATGAAATCAAGATCCAGTAAATAGTCATCATAGCTACTGTATGAAGAGGATGACACTTAATATACAAGGCTAAAAGATGGCACCTTGCATTTTACGCCAAGACGGAACATGACCAGGGCTGGCCTGCCCTTTGGGCAACGTGGGCACCTGGTACCAGAGGATGGCTTTCTGCAGGCAACAAAGGGCTGGACAGCAAGGTTCCAGGCCTAGTAGCAGGAGCTGGTGCAGTGGCGAGCCCAGTAACAGCAGGGAGCAGTCATCTTCTGGGCAGGGTGGAACTCAAGGAAAGATGGTGGCAAGAGAATAAGAGTGCAACTTGTGCAATGGGAAGAGGGCAGGGAGAGTGCTCACTTTGTATGAGCATCAGGGGAAGTAAGCTGCACTTAGTGGGGGAGAGAGCATTAAACAACATACGACCAATTTTGACTACGTGGATATTTCATGGCAAGTGGTGGCATTTGATCTACAGCATCCCCGATAGACCCAGCCTCTGTTTGAAAACCGCCAAGAAAGGAGAGCCCACCACCTCCCAATTTGTTCCACTGTCAAACAGCGCTTAGCGTTAGGAAGTCATCCATGCCTTCATCACCTCGAGGCTGGATTACTGCAACGCGCTCTACGTGGGGCTGCCCGAGAAGCTGGTCCGGAGGCTGCAGCTGGTGCAGAATGCTGCGGCCCGTCTCCTGACGGGGGCGGGTCACAGGGAGCACATGACACCAGTGCTCCGGGCTCTGCACTGGCTGCCTATAAAGCACCGGGCCAGGTTCAAGGTGCTGGTTTTAACCTTTAAAGCCCTTCATGGCCTAGGCCCTGCTTATCTGCGGGACTGCCTCACTCCCCATGTGCCCGTGCGACCCTTGAGATCGTCCGTGGGAGCCTTTTTGGAGGTTCCCCGGGTGAGGGGGGTGGCCACCGATGTTAGACCTTTTTCGGTGGTCACCCCTGTGCTGTGGAATTCACTCCCAAAGGAGGCTCGGTTGGCTCCCACTCTCCTGCTGTTTCGGCGTATATGTAAGACCTGACTGTTCCGTCAGGCTTTTGGCGAAGGGGTAGGGGTGGGGTGGGGGCTTTCCCCACATATTGTATTTTAAATTGTTTTAAAATTTTATATTGTTTTAAATGAATGTTGTTCGCCGCCCCGGGCTGCCCTGTGGGCAGGAGGGGCAGGATATAAATTTTAAATAAATAAATTTGAAAAAAATAACGTTTAACCAAAATCTGCTTTCTTGTAATCTGAACCCATTATTTCTAGTCTTGCCTTTCTTTGACGCTGCTAGCTTCCTTTACTCATTCACTGCCTGCTCTTGCTTTATAAGATAGCTCCTCAAGCAGACTGACAAAATACCTAGGGGCCAGCCTTGGCAATTATCAACACACGCACAAACCTGTTAAGCTGGAGGTGTATGCAAACATGTGCAGGAATTCTGATGCCAACCTTCCCCTCTTCCTACAGGAGAGGAGTTAAGCACCTAAATGCAGTAATGATAGGCACTTCCAAAACATTTATGAATCCTGAACAACTACAGTCACAAGAATTTTGCCACTATGTTCAATAGAGTCAGGATTTCATCCAATTATTGTGATGCTTCCTGTCCATCCTTGAAGATGCGTGCAAAGAGTAAAATGACAAAAGATGTCTTGGTACATCTCTCACAGTACCAAGACATCCTTCTACAACAGAAATTTAAGAGAACATGATCTGGTTTTGGAGTGATGATTTTTACTTTTATTATTTAAAGTCACCATGACTTGCCACTCTATAAATCAATTTACGTTTTGACCAGTCATCTCAAACATAAGTGCAGTATCTTGCTCAATATAAGTTTAGATGAGATGGCATAATTATAACTTTCAGGCATAATAGTTACTAGACAGACCCAAGCATTACCCAATCATTAAACAATTTGCCTTTGACTAACATTTGAACTCACATGGCACAGCCTGGTATAAATTCTCATTAAGCCCTATCTGTGTTTTGAAATGTTCACTGATTTCATTTTTGCATTCTGGCAATCTCAAAAAAATTACAATTTCATTCTGAAGATGGAAAATGAGATAAATATCACAATTAGATGGTGTATACGGAGAAGATTTTCAAGATTTAATTAATGCAAGTTAGTGTATACAGTTCATCCGTTATGTTTTATAATTTTATGGTCAACAAGCTCTGCACCAACCAAAACCTGTGACCTAATAGATGACACACTCACTTCTGAGTGAGTAGCGTCTCATCTGTTAACACCCTCGGTATCGCAAGACAGGAAGGGTGGAACGCTGGGGTTGAGTGGATGACGTGGAAAGGCTGTGACACACACACACACACACACACACACGGTTATGTGTGGGTCAGTAGGGTATACTGTCAGGGAATTTCTTTACTGTATCAATTGTAATTTTGTACATTGTTTATTTTATTGTAAACTGTCCTGAGCCTTATGGAGCAAGAGAAATCTGAAATTAAATTTTAAAAAATAAAACGAGAAAAATCTAAATAGTCACAAATGTGAACATTCAGGTTATGGTGCTAGCCCCACCAAATTAAACAGAAAGCAGAACCAAAACACAAACATATACTACCATCACTTACCGACATCAAGGATACCAAGGCTGCAATTTTGAAGCCACTTATTGGAAGTGCTCCAAAGAAACTGGTTTCATGAATGCAGTCCACAAATGATAAGACCATAACCTAAAAACAACACACTTCTAATTGCTGGGAAGAACAAAACACAGGCTAGCTACAATGCTACGGATTTCCATAGAGTAGTTAAATTTTCCAGAAAACCTTGGAAAACTTTTCTGGAGACTCTTCTACGTTCATCTTTTCAAAATTTAATCTTCCTGGGTCTATTCTTTCTTTTTTTGTTAAGATACCAGTAAGATAATTTGGAAGATTTTGTGAAATGTATCTGTTAAGTGTTTGGTGTAATGAAGGCAGTATAATAATATTTATTTATTTATTTATTTTATTTATTCACATTTATACCCCGCCCCTCCTGAAACAGCTCAGGGCAGCTTACAATCTCCGCAAAATATAAAAATACAACTATAAAATATTTTAAAACACTCATAAAATTACAACAATTAAAACAGGACCAGGGAACATAAAAATAAATATATAATAAATAAGGGTGGAGGGGGATTAAAAAAAACCTAACCCACCCTCCCCAAAGGCCTGGGCGAACAGCCAGGTTTTGCAAATTCACCAGAATGTCCAAAGGTTTGGGGCCAGGTGAGCTTCCTCCAGGAGGGAGTTCCAAAGGCGTGGCCCGGCCACCGAGAATGCCCACTCCATTGTGGCCCCCCGCTTAACACGGGGGACCTCCAAGAAGGCACCCCCGGCCGACCGAAGGAGCCGCTCTGGGGTGCGGAGGGTGAGGCGGTCCCTGAGCTACGAGGGGCCCAGACCGTGAAGGGCCTTATAGATCAACACCAAAACCTTGAACCTGGCTCAGCTCGCTATTGGCAACCAGTGCAGAGTCCGGAGCACAGGTGTTATGTGCTCCGAACGACCCGTTCCCCGAAAGAAGCTGGGCTGCCGCATTCTGCACTAGCTGCAGCCTCCGCACCAGGAACAAGGGCAGCCCCATGTAGAGCACATTGCAGTAGTCCAGTCTCGAGGTGACGAAAGCATGGATGAGGGAGGCCAGGTTCGGGCCGGAGACGTACGGACGCAGCCTCCGCACCAGATACAACTGGCGGAAAGCAGCCTTTGCCACCACCACACCTGTTGATCCAGGCGGAGATCTGAGCCCAATATCACCCCCAAACTCCGAACCTGCTGAGCTATAGGAGGGCGAACCCCCCCAATCAGGGGGGATGACACCTCCCTCGCTCTCCCCACCACCATCATCTCTGTCTTATCAGAGTTGAACTTCAGTCTGCTCTGCCACATCCCCTCC